>NW_020870297.1:1124198-1134198 GCF_003789085.1 Penaeus vannamei
ACCTGGGTCTCCTCTCGTGCTCGTGCGACTTGCCGTTAAAATCTTCCTTCTCAAAGCTTTCGTCCCCCGGCCGGAACTGCTGGGTTTTTTCTTTCCCTTCCTCGAGCTTGGGTCCCCCGCCCGACCCTACCCTTGGGGGTTTACCTTCTTCTTTGGCTTCGTCCGGCGGACTAAAAAAAAAAAAATCCTTGGGGTCTCCCTCATCGGGCCTCGTTCCCCGATCGACTTTCCTTTCGGAAGTTCATTGGGGACCCTTTTTTTTAATCATAACCTTTTTAAAATTGTTTTTTAATTTCCAAGATTAAACACCTTGACAATAAATCTACACTTCAAATGCCACAATATCTCGAAAACACTACCTTTGTAAAAGTTTTGTATGGTCCCCTTTTACCTCCTCTCTCCTTTCTATGATCTCTCCTCTCTGTCCTCTCTCCTCTCCTGTCTCTCTCTCTCACCTCTGGTCCTGGTCCTGTCTCTCTCTCCTTTTTCTTCTCTGGCTGTCCCTCTGGTCTTGTCTACTCTTCTCTCTCCTTTTCTCTCTCTCCACAAGTCATCTGCCAGAGTAATCGAAACAAAACTCATCAGCCTTTCCTCTTGTCGCCGAAACAGAGGAAATGCTAAATGCACGACACTGCCTTGTGGCCGCCTAAGATAACTTTTTTCTTATTTTTTTTCGACCATAATTCTTTCTTTTATTTCTTCTTCCAATAGTTCGCTTTTTCTCTTTATTCTTATTTTTTACGAACATTTTTTTTTTCTTTTCTTGTGCGGCCATAATGCACATTACGCTATCTTTGTTGTTTGTTTCCTTTATTCACACGTCCACAGGGGTAGTTTCAAAAAAATTGTCCGACAAGACTATTAAATCCTTAGTCAACGTAGACCTTTTATACGTGAACCAATGATCCATCTGCGTAAAGCATTCTATCTCATGACTGTATTAAAGAGGAGATTTCGGTGCCTGTATCCCTGATAAGAGCATGAATTTATGATTCGTCTAAGAGCTCAATTGCTAATCGATATAAGCAGAAGATTGATTGATACGTAGTCTGGTTTACATATGTAATGCCAACAATAATTGCAATAACAATAATAATAACAGTAGCTTTATAATCAACGAAAACAATGACGATAAAAAAAAAAATCAATAATCAGATGGGAAGAGGAGAAGAGAGAGAGAGAGGGAGAGAGAGAGAGAGCGAGTATCAGATTAAATGCACAGATATTGGTCTTTATCTCTCTCTCTCTCTCTCTCTCTCTCTCTCTCACACACCCGACAGAATTAATATTAGCAGTATTGCCAACTACATCCGCTAAGCCGACCTAAAAATAAATCCACCAGATTAAAGATAAACCTAAAGAAAAAATGCCGCTTGACTTGAAAAAAAAAATCGCTCATTATCCCTGGTATTTTAGAAAACCCCTCCCCCCCCCCCCACCGCCGTTTGACATTCAAATTCGCTAGATTTAGCTGGAAAAAAAAATCGCTTTAATGGCAACACTGACCAGTTGCCAGCTGATCAGTGATTCACCTGAACAACCTAACTTATGGCGCGCTGTTCGCTGCCTCTACCCTGGCCATGTTCGTCAGTAAGGTTTTTTGATGTAGGAAAAAAGTGAGGCAAAAAAAAAAAAAAAAATGTTGCTGATTATGATGGTGGTAATGATGATGGTAATGATAATGATAATGGTGGTGATAATGATGTGATGGTAATGATAATGATAATGTGGTGATGATTATAGGCGTAATGATAATCGTAATGATAAAGATAATAATGATGAGTATTATTGATGATGATTGACGTTTTTGATGATAATGATGAAGATTATGATGATTATGATGAAGATGATGACGATGATGGTAATGAGAAGCTGCTGATGGTGAGGGCGAGAGGACAGGCTGTGGACCTGGACCCAACCTGGGGGAAGTCTGCCGCGCTGCAGGTTGCGGGGGTCGGCTACAATAGGCCTACTTATCGTTAAAGATCTCCGTGTAGTTGATAGACAAGCGACAATCGTTCGATTTCTATCATTCGTGTCTAATTCCCTTGGAATGAAATTCAATGCAGTTATGTAATGTACGTTGATTAGACGATAGCATTTCCATTGGTGAGAAACATTTTGTTCATTAATATTGGTCTTTATGTGTCTACCTCTCTCAAACTCTCCACCTTTCTCTCTATATATACATATATGCATATCTCATTTTCTCGTTTTCTTTATCTGTTTCTATATTTCTCTTTCTCTATCTGACGCCTCTCTCCGTCCTTCTCTCTTTTTCTCCAGCTATCTCTCTCCCTACATGTGTGTATGTGCCTCTCCCTCTTTGCTTACGATAAATATGATATAGTGTTGAAGAAGAAACTTATGTGGACTAGATTTTATTGTTTCCTTTGGGAATAGATACTGTAGATACAGACCCAGGTAGTCGCCGACGAGCCCGAGAAGGAGACCCAGGTAGTCGCCGACGAGCCCGAGAAGAGACCAGGCAGTCGCGACGAGCCGAGAAGGAGACCAGGTAGTCGCGACGAGCTCGAGAAGGAGACCAGGTAGTCGCCGACGAGAGCCGAGAAGGAGACCAGGTAGTCGCCGACGAGCCCGAGAAGGAGACCCAGGTAGTCGGAGCCCGAGAAGGAGACCCAGGTAGTCGCCGACGAGCTCGAGACCAGGTAGTCGCCGACGAGGAGAAGGAGACCAGGTAGTCGCCGACGAGGACCCAGAGTCGCGAAGAAGGAGACCCAGGTAGTCGCCGACGAGCCCGAGAAGGAGACCCAGGTAGTCGCCGACGAGCCCGAGAAGGAGACCAGGACGAGCCGAGAGGAGACCCAGGTAGTCGCCGACGAGCCCGAGAGGAGACCCAGGTAGTCGCCGACGAGCCCGAGAAGAAGAGAAGAGAAGCGCGACGCGAGAAGGAGACCCAGGTAGTCGCCGACGAGCCCGATGAGGAGACCCAGGTAGTCGCCGACGAGAAAGGAGACCCAGGTAGTCGCGACGAGCTCGAGAAGGAACCCAGGTAGTCGCGACGAGCTCGAGAAGGAGACCCAGGTAGTCGCCGACGAGCCCGAGAAGGAGACCCAGGTAGTCGCCGACGAGCTCGAGAAGGAGACCCAGGTAGTCGCCGACGAGCTCGAGAAGGAGACCAGGTAGTCCGACGAGCTCGAGAAGAGACCAGGTAGTCGCCGACGAGCTCGAGAAGGAGACCCAGGTAGTCGCCGACGAGCTCGAGAAGGAGACCCAGGTAGTCGCCGACGAGCTCGAGAAGGAGACCAGGTAGTCGCCGACGAGCTCGAGAAGGAGACCCAGGTAGTCGCCGACGAGCTCGAGAAGAGACCCAGGTAGTCGCCGACGTCGAGAAGGAGACCCAGGTAGTCGCCGACGAGAGACCCCAGGTAGTCGCCGAGAGCCGAGAAGGAGACTAGTCGCCGACGAGCTCGAGAAGGAGACCCAGGTAGTCGCCGACGAGCCCGAGAAGGAGACCCAGGTAGTCGCCGACGAGCCGAGAAGGAGAGGACCGAAAGGAGACCCAGGTAGTCGCCGACGAGCTAGAAGGAGACCCAGGTAGTCGCCGACGAGCCCGAGAAGGAGACTAGTCGCCGACGAGCTGAGGAGACCCAGGTAGTCGCCGACGAGCTCGAGTAGTCGCCGACGAGCTCGAGAAGGAGACCCAGGTAGTCGCCGACGAGCACGAAAGAAGACCCAGGTAGTCGCCGACGAGCCCGAGAAGGAGACCAGGTAGTCGCCGACGAGCCGAGAAGGAGACCCAGGTAGTCGCCGACGAGCTCGAGACCCAGGTAGTCGCCGACGAGCTCGAGAAGAGACCCAGGTAGTCGCGACGAGAAGGAGACCAGGTAGTCGCCGACGAGCCCGAGAGGAGGTAGTCGCCGACGAGCCCGAGAAGAGACCCAGTAGTCGCCGACGAGCTCGAGAAGGAGACCAGGTAGTCGCCGACGAGCTCGAGAAGGACTCGCCGACGAGCCGAGAGGAGACCCAGAAGTCGCCGACGAGCGAGAAGGAGACCCAGGTAGTCGCCGACGAGCTCGAGAAGGAGACCAGGTAGTCGCCGACGAGCTCGAGAAGGAGACCAGGTAGTCGACGAGAAGGAGACCCAGGTAGTCGCCGACGAGCTCGAGAAGGAGACCCAGGTAGTCGCCGACGAGCTCCAGAGTCGCCGACGAGCTCGAGAAGGAGACCCAGGTAGTCGCCGACGAGCTCGAGAAGGAGACCAGGTAGTCGCCGACGTGCTCGAGAAGGGACCAGGTAGTCGCCGACGAGCCGAGAAACCCAGGAAGTCGCCGACGAGGCAGAGAAGGAGACCCAGGTAGTCGCCGACGAGCCCGAGAAGGAGACCCAGGTAGTCGCCGACGAGCTCGAGAAGGAGACCCATAGTCGCCGACGAGCTCGAGAAGGAGACCCGCCCGAGCTCGAGAAGGAGACCCAGGTAGTCGCCGACGAGCTCGAGAAGGAGACCCAGGTAGTCGCGACGAGCCGAGAAGAGACCAGGTAGTCGCGACGAGCTCGAGAAGGAGACCAGGTAGTCGCCGACGAGTCGAGAAGGAGATCCAGAGTCGCGACGAGCTCGAGAAGAGACCAGGTAGTCGCCGACGAGCTCGAGAAGGAGACCCAGGTAGTCGCCGACGAGCTCGAGAAGGAGACCCAGGTAGTCGCCGACGAGCTCGAGAAGGAGACCAGGTAGTCGCCGAGCTCGAGAAGGAGACCAGGAGTCGCCGACGAGCGAGAAGGAGACCCAGGTAGTCGCCGACGAGCCCGAGAAGGAGACCGGTAGTCGCCGACGAGCCCCCAGGTAGTCGACGAGCTCGAGAAGGAGACCAGGTAGTCGCCGACGAGCAGAAGGAGACACAGGTAGTCGCCGACGAGCCCGATGAGGAGACCCAGGTAGACCGAGAGCCCGAGAGGAGACCCAGGTAGTCGCCGACGAGCTCGAGAAGGAGACCAGGGTCGCCGACGAGCTCGAGAAGGAGACCAGGTAGTCGCCGACGAGCTCGAGAAGGAGACCCAGGTAGTCGCCGAACGAGAAGGAGACCCAGGTAGTCGCCGACGAGCCCGAAAAGGAACCCAGGTAGTCGCCGACGAGCCCGAGAAGGAGACCTAGCTAGTCGCCGACGAGCACGAGAAGGAGACCCAGGTAGTCGCCGACGAGCTCGAGAAAGAGGTCCAGGTAGTCGCCGACGAGCTCGAGAAGGAGACCCGCGACGAGCCGAGAAGGAGACGGTAGTCGCCGACGAGCCGAGAAGGAGACCCAGGTAGTCGCCGACGAGCGAGAAGGAGACCAGGTAGTCGCCGACGAGCCCGAGAAGGAGACCCAGGTAGTCCCCCCGAGAAGGAGACCCAGGTAGTCGCCGACGAGCCGAGAAGGAGACCAGGTAGTCGCGACGAGCTCGAGAAGGAGACTAGTCGCCGACGAGCTCGAGAAGGAGACCAGTCGCCGACGAGCTCGAGAAGAGACCAGGTAGTCGCCGACGAGCTCGAGAAGGAGACCCAGGTAGTCGCCGACGAGCCCGAGAAGGAGACCCAGGTAGTCGCCCGACGAGCTCGAGAAGGAGACCCAGGTAGTCGCCGACGAGCCCGAGAAGGAGACCAGGTAGTCTGAGGAGACCAGGTATAGTCGCCGACGAGCCCGATGAGGAGACCCAGGTAGTCGCCGACGAGCCGAGAAGGAGACTCGCCGACGAGCCCGAAAAGGAGAACCAGGTAGTCGCCGACGACTCGAGAAGGAGACCAGGTAGTCGCACGAGCCGAGAAGAAGACAGGTAGTCGCCGACGAGCCCGAGGAGACCAGGTAGTCGCCGACGAGCCCGAGAAAGAGACCTAGATAGTCGCCGACGAGCACGAGAAGGAGACCCAGGTAGTCGCCGACGAGCTCGAGAATGAGACCCAGGTAGTCGCGACGAGCTCGAGAAGGAGACCTAGATAGTCGCCGACGAGCCGATGAGGAAACCCAGGTAGTCGCCGACGAGCCCGAAAGGAGACCCAGGTAGTCGCCGACGAGCTCGAGAAGGAGACAGGTAGTCGCCGACGAGAGAAGGAGACACAGGTAGTCGCCGACGGGAGACCAGGTAGTCGCCGACGAGCCGAGAAGGAGACCCAGGTAGTCGCCGACGAGCTCGAGAAGGAGACCCAGGTAGTCGCCGAAGAGCTCGAGAAGAGGTACAGGTAGTCGCCGACGAGCTCGAGAAGAAGACCCAGGTAGTCGCCGACGAGCCCGACCCAGGTAGTCGTCGACGAGCCCGAGGAGACCCAGGTAGTCGCCGACGAGCTCGAGAAGGAGACAGGTAGTCGCCGACGAGCCTGAGAAGGAGACCCAGGTAGTCGCCGACGAGCCCGAGAAGGAGACACAGGTAGTCGCCGACGAGCCCGAGAAGGAGACCCAGGTAGTCGCCGACGAGCTCGAGAAGGAGACAAGTCGCGACGAGGAGAGGAGACCCAGGTAGTCGCCGACGAGCGAGAAGGAGACCAGGTAGTCGCCGACGAGCGAGAAGGAGACCCAGGTAGTCGCCGACGAGCCGAGAAGGAAGGTAGTCGCCGACGAGCCCGAGAGGAGACCCCAGGTAGTCGCCGACGAGCCCGAGAAGGAGACCCAGGTAGTCGCCGACGAGCCCGAGAGGAGACCAGGTAGTCGCCGACGAGCCCGATGAGGAGACCCAGGTAGTCGCCGACGAGGAGATCGCCGACGAGCTCGAGAAGAGACCCAGGTAGTCGCCGACGAGCCCGAGAAGGAGACCCAGGTAGTCGCCGACGAGCCCGAGAAGGAGACCCAGGTAGTCGCCGACGAGCCGGAGAGGAGACCCAGGTAGTCGCGACGAGCTCGAGAAGGAGACCCAGGTAGTCGCCGACGAGCCGAGAAGGAGACCCAGTAGTCGCGACGAGCTCGACCCAGGTAGTCGCCGACGAGCCGAGACCCCAGGTAGTCGCCGACGAGCCCGAGAAGGAGACCCAGGTAGTCGCCGACGAGCCCCGAGAAGGAGACCCAGGTAGTCGCCGACGAGCCAGTCGCCGACGAGCCCGAGAAGGAGACCAGGTAGTCGCCGACGAGAGAAGGAGACCCAGGTAGTCGCCGACGAGCTCGAGAAGGAGACCCAGGTAGTCGCGAGCCGAGAGGAGACCCAGGTAGTCGCCGACGAGCCGAGAAGGAGACCAGGTAGTCGCCGACGAGCCCGGAAGGAGACACAGGTAGTCGCCGACGAGCCGAGCTAGTCGACGAGCCGAGAAGGAGACCAGATAGTCGCCGAGTAGTCGCCGACGAAGAAGGAGACCAGGTAGTCGCCGACGAGCTCGACCAGGTAGCCGACGAGCCGAGAAGGAGACACAGGTAGTCGCCGACGAGCCGAGAAGGAGACCCAGGTAGTCGCCGACGAGCTCGAGAAGGAGACCCAGGTAGTCGCCGAGAGCGAGCTAGAGCCGAGAAGGACCCAGTAGTCGCCGACGAGCTCGAGAAGGAGACCCAGGTAGTCGCCGACGAGCTCCAGAAGGAGAACCAGGTAGTCGCCGACGAGCCCGAGAGTAGTCGCCGAGAGCGAGAGGGAGACCCAGGTAGTCGCCGACGAGCACGAGAAGGAGACCAGGTAAGAGCTCGAGAAGGAGACCAGGTAGTCGCCGACGAGCTCGAGAAGGAGACCAGGTAGTCGCCGACGAGCCGAGAAGGAGACCCAGGTAGTCGCCAACGAGCCCGAGAAGAGACCCAGGTAGTCGCCGACGAGCCCAGAAGGAGACCAGGTAGTCGCGACGAGGAGAGAAGGAGACCAGGTAGTCGCCGACGAGCCCGACGAGAGACCCAGGTAGTCGCCGACGAGCCCCAGAAGAGGAGCCCAGGTAGTCGCCGACGAGCCCGAGAAGGAGACCCAGGTAGTCGCGACGAGCCGAGAAGGAGACGCAGGTAGTCGCCGACGAGCCCGAGAAGGAGACCCAGGTAGTCGCCGACGAGCCTGAGAAGGAGACCCAGGTAGTCGCCGACGAGCCCGAGAAGGAGAAGTACGAGCCCGAGAAGGAGACAGTAGTCGCGAAGACCAGGTAGTCGCCGACGAGCTCGAGAAGGAGACCCAGTAGTCGCCGACGAGCCGAGAAGGAGACCAGGTAGTCGCCGACGAGCTCGAGAAGGAGACCCAGGTAGTCGCCGACGAGCCCGAGAAGGAGACCAGGTAGTCGCCGACGAGCCCGAGAAGGAGACCCAGTAGTCGCTCCGCCGACGAGCTCGAGAAGGAGACCCAGGTAGTCGCCGACGAGAGAAGGAACCCAGGTAGTCGCCGAGTTAGTCGCGACGAGCCGAGAAGGAGACCCAGGTAGTCGCCGACGAGCTCGAGAAGGAGACCAGGTAGTCGCCGACGAGCCCGAGGAGAGGTAGTCGCCGACGAGGGAGACCAGGTAGACGAGCGAGAAGGAGACCAGGTAGTCGCCGACGAGCCGAGAAGGAGACCAGGTAGTCGCGACGAGCCCGAGAAGGAGACCCAGGTAGTCGACGACGAGCTCGAGAAGGAGACCCAGGTAGTCGCCGACGAGCTCGAGAAGGAGACCCAGGTAGTCGCCGACGAGCCGAGAAGGAGACCCAGGTAGTCGCCGACGAGCCCGAGAGGAGACGGTAGTCGCCGACGAGCCCGAGAAGGAGACACAGGTAGTCGCCGACGAGAGATAGTCGCGACGAGGAGAAGGAGACCAGGCAGTCGCCGACGAGCTCGAGACCAGAGTCGTCGACGAGCTCGAGAAAGAGGTCCAGGTAGTCGCCGACGAGCTCGAGAAGGAGACCTAGGTAGTCGCCGACGAGCCGAGAGGAGACCCAGGTAGTCGCCGACGAGCTCGAGAAGGAGACCCAGGTAGTCGCGACGAGCTCGAGAAGGAGACAGGTAGTCGCCGACGAGCTCGAGAAGGAGACCAGGCAGTCGCCGACGAGCTCGAGAGGAGAACCAGATAGTCGCCGACGAGCTCGAGAAGGAGACCCAGGTAGTCGCTGACGAGCACGAGAAGAAGACCCAGGTAGTCGCCGACGAGTAGTCGCCGACGAGAGAGGAGACCCATAGTCGCGACGAGCCGAGAAGGAGACCCAGGTAGTCGCCGAAGAGCTCGAGAAGAGACCAGTTAGTCGCCAACGAGCCCGAGAAGGAGACCAGGTAGTCGCCGACGAGCTCGAAAGGAGAAAGGTAGTCGCCGACGAGCTCGAGAAGGAGACCCAGGTAGTCGCCGACGAGCCCGAGAAGGAGACCAGGTAGTCCCGACGAGCCGAGAAGGAGACCCAGGTAGTCGCCGACGAGCTCGAGAAGGAGACCCAGGTAGTCGCCGACGAGCCCGAGAAGGAGACCAGGTAGTCGTCGACGAGCTCGAGAAGGAGACCCAGGTAGTCGCCGACGAGCTCGAGAAGGAGACCCAGGTAGTCGCCGACGAGCCCGAGAAGGAGACCCAGGTAGTCGCCGACGAGCCGAGAAGAGACCCAGGTAGTCGCCGACGAGCCCGAGAGGAGACCCAGGTAGTCGCGACGAGCTCGAGAAGGAGACCCAGGTAGTCGCCCGAGCCGAGAAGGAGACCAGGTAGTCGCCGACGAGCCCGAGAAGGAGACCCAGGTAGTCGCCGACGAGCTCGAGAAGGAGACCCAGTAGTCGCCGACGAGCCGAGAGGAGACCCAGGTAGTCGCCGACGAGCTCGAGAAGGAGACAGGTAGTCGCCGACGAGCCCCCCAGGTAGTCGCCGACGAGCCCGAGAAAGAGACCCAGGTAGTCGCCGACGAGCTCGAGAAGGAGACCCAGGTAGTCGCCGACGAGCCGAGAAGAGACCAGGTAGTCGCCGAGAGCTCGAGAAGGAGACCCAGGTAGTCGCCGACGAGCTCGAGAAGGAGACCAGAGTCGCCGACGAGCCGAGAAGGAGACCCAGGTAGTCGCCGACGAGCTCGAGAAGGAGACCCAGGTAGTCGCCGACGAGCCCGAGAGGAGACCAGGTAGTCGCCGACGAGCGAGAAGGAGACCCAGGTAGTCGCCGACGAGCCCGAGAGTAGTCGCCGACG
>NW_020870297.1:1146698-1151698 GCF_003789085.1 Penaeus vannamei
GGACTGTGGTTACCCGAGCTTGGANTTCGGCTTCAAAGGGTGACTCCCTGGGTCTTCTTCTCGGGCTCAAGGGTCTCCTCGGGCTCAAGGGTCTCCTCGGGCTCAAGGGCTCCTGGGCTCAAGGGTCTCCTCGGCTCAAAGGGTCTCCTCGGGGCTCAAGGGTCTCCCTCGGGCTCAAGGGTCTCCTCGGGCTCAAGGGTCTCCTCGGGCTCAAGGGTCTCCTCGGGGGGTCTCCTGGGGCTCAAGGGTCCTCCTCGGGCTCAAGGGTCTCCTCGGGCTCAAGGGTCTTCCTCGGGCTCAAAGGGTCTCCTCGGCTCAAGGGTCTCGGGCTCAGGGCCCCGGGCTAAGGTCTCCTCGGCTCGGTCTCCTCGGGCTCAAGGGTCTCCTCGGGCTAAAGGGTCTTCCTCGGGCTCAAGGCTCTCGGGCTCAAGGTCTCCTCGGCTCAAGGGTCTCCTCGGGCTCAAGGGTCTCCTCGGCTCAAGGGTCTCCTCGGGCTCAAGGGTCTCCTCGGCTCAAGGGTCTCCTCGGGCTCAAGGTCTCCTCGGGCTCAAGGTCTCCTCGGGCTCAAGGGTCTCCTCGGGCTCAAGGGTCCCTGGGTCTCTTCTCGGGCTCAAGGGTCTCCCTCGGGCTCAAGGGTCTCTCGGGCTCAAAGGGTCTCTCGGGCTCAAGGGTCTCTCGGGCTCAAGGGTCTCTCGGGCCTCAAGGTCTCTCTCTCCTCGGGCTCAAAGGTCTCCTCGGCTCTCGGGCTCAAGGTCTCCTCGGGCTCAAGGGTCTCCTCGGGGGTCTCCTCGGGCTCAAGGGTCTCCTCGGGCTCAAGGGTCTCCTCGGGCTCAAGGTCTCCTCGGCTCAAGGGTCTCCTCGGGCTCAAGGTCTCTCGGGCTCAAGGGTCTCCTCGGGCTCAAGGGTCTCCTCGGGCTCAAGGGGGCTCATCTCTCGGGCTCAGGGGGCGACTCCCTGGGTCTCCTTCTCGGGCTCAAGGGTCTCGGGCTCAAGGGTCTCCTCGGGCTCAAGGGTCTCCTCGGGCTCAAGGGGGCTCAAGGGTCTCCTGGGTCTCCTTCTCGGGCTCAAGGGTCTCCCGGGTCGGGCTAAGGGTCTCCTCGGGTCCAAGGGTCTCTCCTCGGGCTCAAGGGTCTCCTCGGGCTCAAGGGTCTCTCGGGCTCAAGGGTCTCCTCGGGCTCAAGGGTCTCCTCGGGCTCAAGGGTCCCTCCTCGGGCTCAAGGGTCTCCTCGGCTCTCTCCTCGGGCTCAAGGGTCTCCTCGGGCTCAAGGGTCTCCTCGGGCTCAGGGTCTCCTCCGGGCTCAAGGGTCTCCTCGGGCTAAGGGTCTCCTCGGGCTCAGGGTCTCCCTCGGGCCTCAAGGGTCTCCTCGGGCTCAAAGGGTCTTCCTCGGGCTAAGAGGGTCTCCTCGGGCTCAAGGGTCTCCTCGGGCTCAAGGGTCTCCTCGGGCGGGTCTCCTCGGGCTCAAGGTCTCCTCGGCTCAAGGTCTCCTCGGGCTCAAGGGTCTCCTCTCGGGCTCAAGGGTCTCCTCGGGCTCAAGGGTCTCCTCGGGCTCAAGGGTCTCCTCGGGCTCAAGGTCTCCTCGGGCTCAAGGGTCTCCTCGGGCTCAAGGTCTCCTCGGGCTCAAAGGGTCTCCTCGGGCTCAAGGGTCTCCTCGGGCTCAAGGGTCTCCTCGGCTCAAGGGTCTCCTCGGCTCAAGGGTGGGCTCAAGGGTCTCCTCGGGCTCAAGGGTCTCGGGGGTCCTCCTCGGGCTCAAGGGTCTCCTCGGGCTCAAGGTCTCCTCGGGCTCAAGGGTCTCCTCGGGCTCAAGGGTCTCCTCGGGCTCAAGGGTCTCCTCGGGCTCTCCCTGGTCTCCTTCTCGGGCTCAAGGGTCTCCTCGGGCTCAAGGGTCTCCTGGGCTCAAGGGTCTCCTCGGGCTCAAGGGTCTCCTCCTCGGGCTCAAGGGTCTCGGTCTCCTCGGGCTCAAGGGTCTCTCTTCTCCTCGGGCTCAAGGGCGACTCCCTGGGTCTCCTTCTCGGGCTCAAGGGTCTCCCTGGGCCTTCTCGGCTCAAGGGTCTCCTCGGGCTCAAGGGTCTCCCTCGGGCTCAAGGGTCTCCTCGGCTCAAGGGTCTCCCTCGGGCTCAAGGGTCTCCTCGGGCTCAAGGGTCTCCTCGGCTCAAGGGTCTCCTCGGGCTCTCCTCGGGTCAAGGGTCTCCTCGGGCTCAAGGGTCTCCTCGGGCTCAAGTCTCCTCGGGCTCAAGGGTGGGCTCGGGTCTCCTTCTCCTCGGGCTCAAGGGTCTCCTCGGCTCAAGGGTCTCTCGGCTCAAGGGCTCCCTGGGTCTCCTTCTCGGGCTCAAGGGTCTCTCGGGCTCAAAGGGTCTCCTCGGGCTCAAGGGTCTCCTCGGGCTCTCCTGGGTCCTCCTCGGCTCAAGGGACTCCCTGGGTCTCGGGCTCAAGGGTCTCCTCGGCTCAAGGTCTCCTCGGGCTCAAGGGTCCTCGGCTCAAGGGCTCCTGGGTCTCCTTCTCGGGCTCAAGGGTCTCCTTCGGGCTCAAGGGTCTCCTCGGGCTCAGGGTCTCCTCGGGCTCAAGGGTCTCCTGGGCTCAAGGGTCTCTCGGCTCAAGGGTCTCCTCGGGCTCAAGGGTCTCCTCGGGCTCAAGGGTCTCCTCGGGCTCAAGGGTCTCCTCGGGCTCAAGGGTCTCTCCTCGGGTCTCCTCGGGCAAGGGTCTCCTCGGGCTCAAGGGTCGGGCTCAAGGGTCTCCTCGGGCTCAAGGGTCTCCTCGGGCTCAAGGGTCTCCTCGGGCTCAAGGGTCTCCTCGGGCTCAAGGGTCTCCTCGGCTCAAGGGTCTCCTCGGGCTCAAAGGGTCTCCTCGGGCTCAAGGTCTCCTCGGGCTCAAGGGTCTCCTCGGGCTCAAGGGTCTCCTCGGGCTCAAGGTCGCTCTAAGGCTCAAGGGTCTCCTCGGGCTCAAGGGTCTGGGTCTCCTTCTCGGGCTCAAGGGTCTCCTCGGCTCAAGGGCCTCGGGCTCCCTCGGGCTCAAGGGTCTCCTCGGCTCAAGGGTCTCCCTCGGGCTCAAGGGTTCCTCGGGCTCAAGGGTCTCCTCGGGCTCAAGGGTCTCAAGGGTCTCCTCGGCTCAAGGGTCTCCTCGGGCTCAAGGGGTCTCCTCGGCTCAAGGGTCTCCTCGGGCTCAAGGGTCTCCTCGGGCTCAAGGGTCTCCTCGGGCTCAAGGGTCTCCTCGGGCTCAAGGGTCTCCTTCTCTCCTCGGGCTCAAGGGTCTCCTCGGGCTCAAGGGTCTCCTCGGCTCAAGGGTCTCCTCGGGCTCAAGGGTCTCCTCGGCTCAAGGGTCTCCTCGGGCTCAAGGGTCTCGGGCTCAAGGGTCTCCTCGGGCTCAAGGGTCTCCTCGGGCTCAAGGGTCTCCTCGGCTCAAGGGTCTCCTCGGCTCAAGGGTCCTCCTCGGGCTCAAGGGTCTCCTCCTCGGTCTCGGGTCTCCTCCTCGGGCTCAGGGGGCTCAAGGGTCTCCTCGGCTCAAGGGTCTCCTTCTCGGGCTCAAGGTCTGGGTCTCCTTCTCGGGCTCAAGGGTCTCAAGGGGGCTCAAGGGTCTCCTCTCGGGCTCAAGGGTCTTCTCGGGCTCAAGGGTCCTGGGTCTCCTTCTCGGGCTCAAGGGTCTCTTCTCGGCTCAAGGGTCTCGGCTCAAGGGTCTCCTCGGCTCAAGGGTCTCCTCTCGGCTCAAGGGTCTCCTTCTCGGCTCAAGGGTCTCCTTCTCGGGCTCAAGGTCTCCTTCTCGGCTCAAGGTCTCCTTCTCGGGCTCAAGGGTCTCCTTCTCGGCTCAGGGTCTCCTCTCGGGCTCAAGGGTCTCCTTCTCGGGCTCAAGGGTCTCCCCTCGGGCTCAAGGGTCTCCTTCGGCTCAAGGTCTCCTCCTCGGGCTCAAGGGTCTCCTCGCCTCAAGGGGCTCAAGGGTCTCCTCCTCGGGCTCAAGGGTCTCCTCCTCGGGCTCAAGGTCTCCTCCTCGGGCTCAAGGGTCTCCTCCTCGGGCTCAAGGGTCTCCTCCTCGGCTCAAGGGTCTCCTCGGCTCAAGGGTCTCCTCAAGGGGGCTCAAGGGTCTCCTTCGGGCTCAAGGTCTCCTTCTCGGGCTCAAGGGTCTCCTTCTCGGGCTCAAGGGTCTCCTTCTCGGGCTCAAGGGTCTCCTTCTCGGGCTCAAGGGCGACTCCCTGGGTCTCCTTCTCGGGCTCAAGGGTCTCCTTCTCGGGCTCAAGGGTCTCCTTCTCGGGCTCAAGGGTCTCCTTTCAAGGGTCTCCTTTCTCGGGCTCAAGGGTCTCCTCGCTCAAGGGTCTCCTTCTCGGCTCAAGGGCGCTCCTGGGTCTCCTCTCGGGCTCAAGGGTCTCCTTCTCGGCTCAAGGGTCTCCTTCTCGGGCTCAAGGGTCTCCTTCTCGGGCTCAAGGGTCTCCTTCTCGGGCTCAAGGGTCTCCTTCTCGGGCTCAAGGTCTCCTTCTCGGGCTCAAGGGTCTCCTTCTCGGGCTCAAGGGTCTCCTTCTCGGGCTCAAGGGTCTCCTCCTCGGCTCAAGGTCTCCTTGTCAAGGGTCTCCTTCTCGGGCTCAAGGGTCTCCTCCTCGGGGTCTCGGGTTCCTCCTCGGCTCAAGGGTCTCCTTCTCGGGCTCAAGGGTCTCCTTCTCGGGCTCAAGGGCTCAAGGGTCTCCTCTCTCGGGCTCAAGGTCTCCTCCTCGGGGTCTCCAAGGGTCTCCTCCTCGGGCTCAAGGGTCTCCTCCTCGGGCTCAAGGGTCTCCTCCTCGGGCTCAAGGGTCTCAAGGGCTCTCCTCCTCGCAAGGGTCTCCTCCTCGGCTCAAGGTCTCAAAGGGTCTCCTTCTCGGCTCAAGGTCTCCTCTCGGGCTCAAGGGTCTCCTCTCCTCGGTCTCCTTCTCGGCTCAAGGGTCTCTTGGGGTCTCCTTCTCGGCTCAAGGGCGGTGGGTCTCCTCTCGGCTCAAGGAGGGTCTCCTTCTCGGGCTCAAGGGGGCTCAGGGTCTCCTTCTCGGCTC
>NW_020870297.1:1164198-1166230 GCF_003789085.1 Penaeus vannamei
CCCTCCTCCTCCTCCTCCTTCCTAGGACTGCGTGCATGATCCTCCTGAATTAGGAACACCTTCATTAGCATTCAGTGGAGATGCTTCGGCCTTTCCAACTTTTCCCATTACTATCAGAGTCGGTACCTGGCTGAGAATATCAACGCCTTTACATTTCTTTTGCCTTCGAGGGCGAGATTTTTGAATTACTTTCACCTTTTTCTTGTTTCGGAATTAGTAAC
Organism: Penaeus vannamei; assembly: GCF_003789085.1. Taxonomy (NCBI): domain Eukaryota; kingdom Metazoa; phylum Arthropoda; class Malacostraca; order Decapoda; family Penaeidae; genus Penaeus; species Penaeus vannamei. The sequence goes on from NW_020870297.1 coordinate 1,164,420, forward strand.
TGGATTTTTTTATTATTATTTCCTGTTTTCTTCTTTTGCAAGTTCTGGAAAGGGAGGGGAATGGGAGGGTCGAAATGAGTTATTTGAAGTGAAACGTGATGCTAGATGTAGGGGCATACACAGTGGTAATATGTATTTCCAGTGTAAGTAAAAGATGTATTCTTTCTGTATTAGAATTCGGGGCAAGTTTGTATAGATCTGAGAATTAGGACGATTATACTTGATTTTCTAAGGCTTAATCAATATGATCATAGAAAATGAGACTGCGAACCTGTGAAGCAGTGATTAATCTTTTTTGTAATGGAGATGATACATAAGCAAATTCACACATGGGACATCGTAACAGTTTGTAATATCAGAATCCGTATCATTAATTAACCAACACTTATATCTTTAATGTTATGAAGGTGAACCATCATAACAAAAATACCTCATCTTCTACCATACCACTTCTGCTATTGTGTTATTTCAATGTTTCCCCCTTAGTCTGTACTTATGCAGTTCTATCATATATACAGGCGAAATAAGGAATCATTTTTTTATGATGATATAAATCACATAATGCATAGATTATATAATATGCCATATTGTATCATAATGCCCACCATTGCAAAGTACCATATTACCCCCAAAGTACTAAATTACATGTTTGTGAGGTGGAGGGGTATTCTTTCCCTAGGAAGGGGTAATGAAACTAAGATTAGGATATATTTCAACCTCTTACTTGTGCATCTGTAGCACTTATCACGCTAATCCTCACCGGAAGCTGTACTACAAATGTCCACAGTATTTGAGATGTGATTGGAAGTAAGATTCTTGGAAGTAAGACCGTAAAAGGAAGTAAGATTCTTGGTTCAGTCAGGTATGAGGAAAGCAAAGGAGAAGGGGACGAAGCAAGGGGAAAGAAGGGAAGATGATGAAGGGAGGAATGCCAAGGGAAACGAAGGGGCGACCAGATGGAAGACAAAAATGAAAGAGGACGGTTCTGTTGCATCTTATTGCACTGAGATATTTTTTTTTATCTTGTCAGATGAAATGTTGCAAAGGAAGAGGAAGGGGAAGGAGGTGATAGCATCTCCAAAACCGCTATAATTTTGCCAAACCACTTTTGCAGTAATGCGGCAGTAGCTGGCGTTACTAATTGCATAGAAATAGTATATTTATTAATAATAATTTTTGGATATACTCCAAAGTTAATAAAAAAGATTCCTCTTGAGCATTTTTTCTTATCACAAGCATGAAAAAAACTGATGTATGATATCAGATAGGACTATTATATATGCTACATAGTTCTATAGCTTGATCTTTATGAGTAGCCTCCTGCTTTGCAAAGTAACAATAAAAGACAGTAGCTTTGATATATATACTGAATACTTATGCCATACTTTATTTTTTCATTTTTGTAGCTGATATGTATTATATATATATATATATATATATATATATATATATATATATATATATATATATATATATATATGTATATATATATATATATATATATATATATATATATATATATATATATATATATATATATATATATATATATATATATATATATATATATATATTATATATATATGTATGTATGTATGTATGTATGTATGTATATTATATATATATATATATATATATATATATATATATATATATATATTATATATATATATATATATATATATATATATATATATATATATATATATATTATATATATATATATATATATATGTATGTATGTATGTATGATGGTATATTTTGTTGTCGGTATACACATACACACACACACACACACATCACACACATGT
>NW_020870297.1:1172445-1174945 GCF_003789085.1 Penaeus vannamei
GTAAAATTTCTTGACACTTTCTGTAACTCATTCCTTACCTTTTAATCTCATCTCGTTCTTGTTTCTCTTTTACGTGTCATTTTTGGAAAGGATAAATCTGTATTTTGCACAGAATATTTGGATTCCGTTTCATCTATTTTTCGTCCACCTTCTACATACAATGGGTAAAAAACCTATCCAAGCCATCTGTTTTGTACCCAGAGAACATCCACAAAAATCTGGTCTTTAGATATATTAAACGCAATACCTCTGGCCTGCATTCTGCCATTTAAGAGAGTCGGTAAAATCTTTCCCCCTCAAAAACCCCCTTTTTAACCCTTAAAACAAAGGGCAAAGAGTGGTGACGTGACCCTTTAAGGCGGGCAAAATTCCATACGCACGAGTTTTAAGGAAAATATTACCATAACCCGCCCTTCCCTTGTAAATCCGTTATATTTCGCCACCTACTGTTTAAGGGTTAATTCCCCCGTAACAACCAGCAACTCAAAATCGAAGCATTCACAATCAAAAAGTTTCTCCCCGCCACTGAAAAGCAGCGGAGTGTTAGCCAATAATTCTAGCGGACAGTCGTGAGAGTTGGTCTACTGAGTGCATTTAGATCAGTCTGCGGGGAAGGTTACGGTGGTCTACGCTCGGTGGGTTGAATGCCAAGTAGTTCTTATTTGATCAGGTCAATTAGGGTCACAGATTCGGAGTTTCGAAAATGCTCCTTCTTCCGTATGATGATAAGGACTAAGACGAGAGAGGGGATGATGATGATGATTTTTTTTCTTTCTCTCTTTCTTTTAGCTCCTTGACAACGTTAAAAGATAAGATTTATTTCTGTGCGTGTTCCAGGATCACTGCTGGAAGGTGTAAACGAATTTCACTGAAATTTCTTTTCGTTTTGCGCAAATATTACCATAGATATATCCGGTCTGAGATGCCTTTGTGAAAACTGCTATCGTCCTTTCATAATAAATGCTCTACGTAAAACAAAAGTGAAGCAGCGATGAAAAAAGCAAACATTGGCGCTGATTTTTTTTTATGCTGTCTTCTATATGAGGAGGCACATTCAAGCTCTCTAACCGTTTTTGAGTTAGATTAGTGTAAATATGATTTTGATAGCTAAACAATGCAATAGCCAGAAATTACTTATTCCATAGTTGAAACATAGAATTTAGATTGTGTTAGTATTTATTTTAGCGTAAAATATTCCTCTACGGTACAATATTTTAGCTACACATTCACCAGGACTTTTAGACTGTTTGCAAATATGTATAATGTTTTTAAGCTCTAGGAAAACGAATTCATTTTTGTGCGATCACTGACAAGAATAAGATTTATTAATTTGAAACCAACGAGCAAAGATCCAGTATCGACGAGAGGGAGTAGGAAAGGGAGAGGGAGATAGAGATAAAGATAGACACATAGATTTAGAGGAGAGCAAAGATCCAGTCCACGACGTTGGAACTGCAGATTGTTTTGATTGCTCATGTTCTTTCTCTCTCCAATGCTGTATTGAGTCGAATGCACTGGCATATCGAAATTTTTGCAGTTTATAAATGAAATGAAATATTTTCTCGTTTATACAAATATTGCGTATTTTTCTTCAGATACGGTTGCTTCGGTGCTCATTTCTTTGAGGTTATTAAGTGATACGGCGAGCAGTAAATGTTGAAATCTTACGCTTACATCATGCAAACAAGAGAAGATAGCATCCAAAACTTTAGATAACGTTGGGAGAGAGAGCAGGAATTAAGGCCACTGAGAACAGGTTGATTTTAGTTTTCTCTCATAGTTTCTTTTTAAAATGATTTTTTAATTGAAGATGAAGACCCTTGCTTCAGGTGCGCGCATCGCTAGATCTGCAAGATTAACTATCCGAATCTTTTGTTCAGCCGCAAACTTTTTATCTTTATTATTTTTAGCACTTTTAGGAGTCATAGGCAAAAATCGAGTTATTTTTTTATTAATAATTACTCTCCTTTTTATCGAATAATTTGCCTGGTAATGAAATCAACAACTAGACACGCCCAAATTTTAAGTATGCGTGCCACAGCCTTCACATACGCATTAAGGACACATTGCATGCTTCATGTCGTAACACTTCCCTATAGTCTTTCCCGCAGCCATTCTCTGCCTCATCGCCAGAGAGCGCCCTTCACCGACACATGTACGGCTTAGCATTATCTGTATCTATCAGCGCCCCGTAAGTAGCTTCCCTCTTGAGTCTGATGCTTCATCCCCGAGCTTATTTCTGAACGGAAGCCTCGTGGGGATGAGAGGGACATTAACCGTAAAGGATTTGCTGGGAGAGCGTCGATGGGTCTGATGCATTTCCTGTTCGTGTGGGATAACTCACCGTGGCACAGGGAGTAGGATGTCCAGAAGGATCCTGCGGGAGGGGTTGCCCTGGGTTCTCCGTTCTTGCGCTGATGGGTAATAGGGACGAGGCTGAGGGAGGGTTGACGGGGAGGGGGGGGGGCTTTGTTGGAACGAGAGAAAACTGAAATACGTC
>NW_020870297.1:1182445-1184945 GCF_003789085.1 Penaeus vannamei
CTTTTCTGAATTTCCGGTTAATCATCTTGATTATCATCCTCATATGATTAATCATCATTATGACTATCATCTTTTACATCAAATTCGTTACCATGTTTATATTTTATTTTCCTCCTCTCGATTTTCTGATGCAAATCATCATCACTATCATCATTATTACACAGAGATCATCCCCATTATCACCATCATCGACATATTCATCATCGTTATCATAATCACCATTTCTTGCTCTATCCTAACTTATACCTAGATTAAAACCCTAATGAGCAAAGAGGCTAAACTTCTCGCGTATTTAATGGTGTTTTCGGCAAGGTATTTCGTTTTTTTTTTCTTTTTTTCTTTTCTTTCTTTTTCTATTTTCTCTTTTCTCTTTTCTATTTTCTGCTTTCTATTTTCTATTTCTTTTTCTATTTTTTTTCTTTTCTTTTTTCTTTTTCTTCTTTTCTTCCTTCTTTTTCTTTTCTTTTCTTTTTCCTTCTCTTTTTCTTTCTTTTCCTTTTCTTTTTCTTTCTTTCTTTTCTTTTTCTTTCTTTCTTTGCGATTTCTGCTCCCCTCTCTTGGCACTTGGACACCAGGGTCGAGATCGCCTTGAGAGACCCAGTATTTGGCTGAAGGAAGGCTGGTTATAGTGATTGCATTATTGCGTAAATCAGTATTTAGGCGTGTAAAGTAAAATGATAATAATAATAATAATAATTAATAACAATAATAATTTTAAAATCAGAGTTTATATATATATATTTTTTTTCTTCAGATTTATATTTCCGCGACTGATATTTTTTCTGAGAAGGAAAATACATATATAGTATTAATTCCTGTCCTAATGATAACTGACAAGCTCCAAAAGCTAATTACCAAAGAAACAATTTCGACTAAATGATTAAAACAAAAATGATAATGATAATAATGATGATGATAACGTCAATGATGATAATAACAATAACGATAATTATAATGGTAATAATAGTAATGATAATGATCATGACGATGATAATAATAATGATAATGATGATAATGATAATGATAATGATGATAATGATAATGAGGATGATAATGATAATGAGGATGATGATTATGATGATTATTGGTTTTTATTATCATTTTTATTATTATTATCATTATCATCATTATTATCATTATTATCATTAATATTATCATGATTATTATGATTACTATTACTATTATTATTAATATCATTATTATTATTATCAATATTAATATTATTATTGTTATTATTATTATTATGAATATACTAATGATAACAAAAACAGTATTAATAACAATGTTAATAAAAATCATGATAATGATGATAAAATGAATAATAATAAAAATAGTAATAATAATAATAATAAGGATAAGGATAAGGATAATAATAAGAATAATAGTACTAATAATGATAATAACAGTAATAGTAATAATAATGATAATAATAACAATAATAGTAATAATAATGATAATAATAATGATAATAGTAATGATAACAACAATGACAATAATGATACTAATAACAAAAGTAATGATAATAATCATAATGATGAAATTATCTACCTAACCAACGCAGACCCAGAATCAAGAGGACGACCGAGACCCCCCCCCCCCCCCGCCGACACCCATCTCCTCAACCCTTCCTCCTCCTTCACAGACGCAACGACCAATGGGTTTTATGTTCCCATTCCCTGCGCTTGCCATTGTGCCCTGGGAGACAAAGGGAGAAAGGGGGGAAGGGGTTTCCGTGGCGTTGGTTAAGGGGATACGAGACGGTCCGGTGGGTTTTGATTCGTCGAGCGGTCTGGGTTGGAGTGAGGGGGCTGGGTAGGTCCGGTTGATTATCTTTCTAGGTGGGTATTTTTATCTTTTTTTTAATGATTGGAAATCGAGGTATGGGAATGCGGTTGGATATGTATAACAGAAAGAGAGAGAGGAAGAATAAGAATAAGAAGAGAGAGAGAGAGAGAGAGAGAGAGAGAGAGAGAGAGAGAGAGAGAGAGAGAGAGAGAGAGAAGAGAGAGAAGAGAGAGAGAGAGAGAGAGAGAGGAGAAAGTAGAAGAGAGAGAGAGAGAAAGTAGAGAGAGAGAGGAGAGAGAGAAGGAGAGAGAGAGAGAAAGAAAGAAAGATAGATAGATAGATAGATAGACAGATAGATATAGAGAGAGGAAAAGGGAAGGAGAAAGAGTGAGAGAGTGGGGAGGGGGAGAATAGGAGAAGAGGAAGAAGAGACCGAGAGACACAGAGAGAGATAGAAAGAGAAAGAGAGAGAGAGAGAGAATGAGGTAAAGAAAGAGAGAGAGAACGAGCGAAAGAATGTAAATGAGTGTCAAAAGCCAATATATCTACTTATTATGCACGCGTTGGTAGATAATGAGACAATAATTATTCAAGGTTTATTTGCTGTATCCTTAACGACTCGAGAAGGACACCAACGTAGCGGCATTTGGACCTTAATATTATTTTTTCTTTGAACTAAACGAGCTAAACTATTTTTAGTTCGTAATAAATTCAA
>NW_020870297.1:1199945-1204945 GCF_003789085.1 Penaeus vannamei
CAACTGAAAGGTAAATAATACCTCATCTAAACATTTTATTACCGACCACAAATATACACGTTTCATCAAGAATAAACAATGATACACTTTCTTCTACACATAATATCATCACTAGACTCTTTAGATTTCACAATTTCTTATAAATTACCGGTTTAAGGAGTTCCCTACGCAAATACTGAGAGACCAGCTCCTCTCACCGCCAAACAAGTCGTATGTCTGCCATGTGGCGATGACCAACCTAAACTTGTCAACTTGCCTCGAAACAGTTTTATAAACCCTTAAAATACATTTTTAATAAACCATAATATATAAAAATGTGGTCTTAAATATTATAAACATAATACTCATATTAAATTGCGAATATCATTCTTATTATTTTTATATTTAATGTAAATTTCATTTCGGCAAATTCTCAGACTTGGCACGTTGGGTAAACATCACTGCATAAAAGACACGAGTATAAATTTTTCAGTCATTTTTAAAACAAATTTAAAATTTGTATGTGTATATATATTATATATCTATATATATATATATATATATATATATATATATATAATATATATATATTCTAAAAACAATAACCAGTAGAGAGTTCTCAGCATATATATGATGAAATATAATTATATAATATATATATATATATATATATATATATATATATATATATATATATATATATATTAACACACACACTCATTCAATAATATTTGTTAAAGCATGTGCCTTTTCTGGTGTCCGCAGGTACATTCTAAAACCCAGGAGAATTTAGACTGACTTTACCTATTAGTGTGTCACATTCCTGCTTTGTCACATTTGTTTTGCAACTTGACTACATCACTTTGTTGTAGGTGGGTTTATAAAAGATTTAGTGGATGATGTTTGAATAGAACTGCGTAATGCCAAGAAACAGTAAAATATATATAAACGTTTAATTATTCTTAAAAAAAGAAAGAAAAAATATATATATTGTTTAAACTCTACAACAAATGCATTAAACATGACTTGGAAATACTACTAGTTTGTGCTAAATAATAAGACACTCTACTTTCCAATTAAGAATATAAATTAATGCGATCAGTACTACAAGAAAGGCACATTTGGTGAATGACAAATGGCTAAAATAAGTGAAACCCAATAGTCCTTGGGACGAAATAAGGAAAGAACCAATACAATACTTTTTACCACATTACGTCCCTGCTGTCCCATCACTCCAATAATCCAATACATTCGCTATTTAATCCTTTTTTTTTTCTTGAATTGCTTCCTACGTATCACCCATAGGTCACCCAGATTCCCCTAAATATTCTGTAGTGTTATTACAAACTCAATAAGGATTAGGTTAACCCTTTCATCGGGTGAGTGCTATGCATTAACAATTCCACGCGCCGATTCCCACGTGCCCGTTTTAATAAGGTTTAAGGACAGAGCATTATGGAATGTGGGTAATAGAAAGATCGACTTTTAGGCTTTTTTTATATATTTTGTTCATTTACGCTTTTCAAATAATTTTAAAATAATTTTGGGAAAGGAAAGAGGTGTGTGTGTGTTGAGAGAGGAGAGAGAGAGAGAGAGAGAGAGAGAGAGAGAGAGAGAGAGAGAGAGAGAGAGAGAGAGAGAGAATGAGAGAGAGAGAGAGAGAGTTAGGAATGATAATAGGACTGGTCTTACGCTTATTGAAAAAAGACCGTTCAAAAGGAACATTCTGCTACTCTTTTGTGTGTGTTCGCTCTTATTTTAATGTCACTGCTCATAAAATACATTCATTTTCGTTTTTCACTCTAGAAATAATGTGATTTATTCCTGCATTTGCTTAATGCGTAATTCACGATTTGCGAAGCTGGGTCTTGCACAGGTTTCTTTGGAACATTAGATGGAAATTGGTTTAGCCTCTTTGCGCGATTTCATTACAGTATTCCTGTTAAAGACTTCTAAAATGTTTCATTTCGTTTGGCTTATTCCTGTTACGAGTAAAATTACGAAATTCGAGGTAAATGGAGTCCACGTACATCGCCCTTGGTTAACGTGTGTTAGGCAAGGAACATTTTTGTATTTATTTAATTTGGTCATTGTTTACTCTAATTCATACATTATTCTTAAAGTTTACCGAGATCTTTGGTTCCTCCCTATAAATTACTGAAGTCAAGCATTAATAATACACAAAAAATAGGAAATTAATTTATGTGTATGATGTAAATGTGAACTTTATAGAGAGAAGTGAGCGAGATTAGTTATAATTTCCTAAAGGCAGATGAACTTTCGCTTCCCTGTACTAGCTGTGTTACCTTCATTTTCCCCAAACAACAAAGCAAAGCAAGTGTTCAGAATATAAAGAGAGGATAAACACTTTTTTTGTGGCAAAACGAAAGGGTGATCAGGAAAAAAATGCATATGTTCTTTACTTCAGCAAATTCAGGGTCTGATTAAAGAAGAAATGTGCTGTAAAGTTGAAGGAAAATGGGATTATGATGCTACCTGTGGGCTTGCTCCTGGTCCCTGAGTTAGGATTCTTATGTTCGCAATTATCAGTGAGTTTAAATGTTTCACAGGGAAATATATGGGAAAGAGGGTTACATAGACGCTTGTATCTGATATTTCCAGTAGCAAAATTATTTATAAACGTAATGAAGGGACTGATAAAATTATGACATTTAAAGTGGTAAAATACTCCATTTAAAATAATACCACCGTTAACAACATCGCAACTGTTATTGCCAAACCGAAGTATGTAGACGACGAAATTTTCCGAAATGTTTCCATGAAGTTTATTCAGTCGCACCAACACACCCTGGGAAACAGACATGTACAGTTACAGTCACTGCTTCACGTCAGGATATTCACACCGGAAATTTGTCTTTCGGTTTTATTGTTTTCTTTTCTTTTAGTATTTGTCTTTTTCATTTTTTCGGGTTTTCAAAGCTTGTATTGTTGTTCATCAGTGTATTTGAATTCGATTTTCCTGGACTTGATTACATGATTTATATAATTTTGTGATATTAGGAATGTACAAATCCCAGACAGAGAAGAGATTTCTTGTTATTGTTTTTATTATTACTATTTTTAACATCATTATCATTTTTTCATTCATTATATTTTGAGAGTAAAACACGACAGAATGAACAATAAACAAAAAAACGAACTTTCCTGAACCATTATAAGATTAACCAACAACACAAAGCATTTTACATAGATATTTTACGTGGATTGAATTCTCACTCGCAAAAACACAGTACGCAACAGACCCCAACGTCCATTTAACGAACACAACATGAGTTTACGTTTCTGAGAAAGAATGGAACGGATGAAGCGAAAGAGAATATAAAAGGCGTTCGAAAAAGACGGAACGAAATGAACTGAAAACTGAGGGGGAGGGAAAGGAAAGCGGGAATAGTGAGAAATATGCAAGGGGTAAATTACAGAGAGAAATATATTGAAGACCGATAGCGAAGTCAGCCAGTTCGTTAAAATTGTGCGAGGGCCGAACCAATGCATGTTCATACACAGGGACACGCATATACACACAAATAAACGCATATTTGTCTATCTGATAGATATACAGTAATCTATCTATCCGGTAGACATGCATGTTTAGACTAAGATACGTATTTATTTTTGTGTATATATATGCATGAGCGTATAATAAATATTCACTGCCTCGAACTTCGCATAATTTTAACAAACCGAGCAAATGACATGTAGATAACATTGAACCACTAAATACCCAACCAGTAATATTTAACCTTAATAACAGGCGACTAAGCGGACACATTTTCTCAGATGTTCCCTTGACATGTCAGCTGATGAGGTGCAGCGCTGACCACATAGTAAGCCCGCATAGAAATCTAAGTATTACGCACGCAGCGTTAAGAGGCTTTCGGAATGAAAAGAATTTGATTGATATATCGAACTCAGGTTAAACTCGGAGGGATCTCCACTGGGGAGATTTAAACGCGATCGCGAGGTTGAAATTTGATTGTGTGTGTGTGTGTGTGTGTGTGTGTGTGTGTGTGTGTGTGTGTGTGTGTGTGTGTGTGTGTTTGGATTTATAATATATAAAGGGAGCTCTTCAACATCTATTACATGCTCGTTATTGGGTGGGCTTTGACTTGAGAGTTAAAAAAAAAAAAAATCAAAATATCGATTTTGGTCTAATCAGAATTCATCAAAATCTCTCAGAAAATTTCATATAAAAATGATATCTAATGTTTTCCGGCGCCATCGGAAAAAATAAAGTCTATATTATCGAGGAGTGTCAACTGAATATGACAAGATGAACCGTATCCATTACAACAAATGTAGAAAAGGTATGAATGAAAATCAATAAATTCAAATCCATCTCTTGTACTGTGAATATATTCATTCTCATTCATACCTTTTTAAATATGACAAGGTTATCTAACGGTGTGTTGCATAGATATTTTTTTAGATTAATTCGTGTACTATTATATTGTTAGCTAATTTGATCAAGCACCCACACACATGCAGACATATATGTACTAAATAATAGCTCCTTTGAAATTCTTCGGTAGAGCTTTATGGGAATCAATCTTATGTATTAAAGTAATTTTAACTCTAGTGTCTAGATATAATATTAATGCAAAATGAGATAAAAGATTGAAATAAAGGAGATCCAAAATTTACTTAGTTATCTAGGTTACGTCTGTCTTAGATTTCACAAGCAATTTTTATTTTCATAAACGCAACACGAATACGAATATACTTTTTCTCGTGAATGTTATCATCATCACTATCATTCTTTTTCATCCTGTTAGAATGCAGGGAATAAGACCTTCATGCACTGATTCATTGCCTTGTCATGCCATGGTGTGTGGAATGAGAAATCGCGCTTTTGAAATCCTGATTTGATATTATGGCGTCCGAGAGGGTAAGAAGTCAAATCAAATAAATTAAAATAAAAGGAAATATAAAATATAAATAATGTAAATAAAAAGAAATGAAAATAAAATACTTAAAATAAAGGAAATAGAAAATATATAAAT
>NW_020870297.1:1214945-1219945 GCF_003789085.1 Penaeus vannamei
TTATCCCGCCCTTATTGTTTGCATGTTGTTTTTTGTCGAATAAGGAGTAACAAGTTCATAAATCATGGGTATTTTCAGCCAGGCGACGGCGCAGCGCTTCTCTCCTCGTTGGATGTTTATCTCCGTGTAATATTTATCTTTCACGGGAAAACTTGCTTTAACGTTTTTTTTTTTTTTTTTTTTTTTTTTTTTTTTTTTTTTAGGTGAACTTTCCCGGGAATTCCCTTTCGAGCGTGTTATTCCAAAAAGCGTTAACGTCTTGAAAGTTTATACTACCTCTCTATCTTCCCGTCTCTCTCTCTCTCTCTTTGTGTGTGTGTGTGAGAAGAGAGAGAGAAGAGAGAGAGAGAGAGAGAGAGAGAGAGAGAGAGAGAGAGAGAGAGAGAGAGAGAGAGAGAGAGAGAGAGAGAGAGAGAGAGTAGAGAGAGAGAGAGAGAGAGAGAGAGAGAGAGAGAGAGAGAGAGAGAGAGAGAGAGAGAGAGAGAGAGAGAGAGAGAGAGAGAGAGAGACAGAGAGAGAGATTCCATTGCAAGTGTGTTAGGCAAATTAACTTTATTCATATAACTTGCTAAATACCCTAGATTTACTCTTTACAAAATGCAAGGTACGTTTCCCTTAGATTCGGAGGCAATGACCTTTACATTTTCACTGATCTAAAACTGTCGGTAATATTTTCTACACTGACAAAATAATCGCAATAATAATGAATAGATAATATGAATTAATAGAGTAAAGAATACTTATAGAATATAACATTTCGAAAATAAACGTACCTGATATTAGCAAAAAGAAAGAAAAAAAAAAAAGGGGGGGAGGGCTCTTAAACTAATAATTCAAACGACCATTTAATTAATGTCAAAAGACGGCATTCACGACCAAATGGTAATTACGCGAGACTTAAAAAAGATCAAACGCTTTAACCAGACGCGAGAGTGCGTGCTTCTGAGGCCAAATTTAGCTTTGATTTCCCGACGAGAAGCGCGTTAGATCATTGGCATGTCTTGTTTGATGGATAGTTATCGGTGTTGATGTTTTTTTTTTTTTTGTTTTTGTTTTTAGTATTGTTTTATGATGGTATGTATTTTTTTTTTTATAGTATGGATGATAAGGTAGTTGTGTATTATCATCACCTGCAATGTTATTACTGTTATCAGGTTTATCTCTTAATAGCATTCTTAATATTAGATCTTAAGTATCATTAAGTTTTTTTCTTATATAAGATTATTGATAGTATTAGATTATTACGATTCTATGTATCATTGCTATTGTTAGTTTTAACTCTGTTAATAATAGTAACTACAACTGGAAGTATTATTATGGTTATTGATGATAATGTAATTATGATTTCCATTGCTACCGCCATTGATCGGGTAGTTTATGCATTCATTTGCATATATCAACTATGCTGAACGAAATTAAATAATACAATACATTTCTTTGGTTGATTGGATTATCACTAGGATTATGCAAAATAGTTTATGGTAGATCGTGATGCAGATATTTTATCTATTGAACCAGTATCAGCTGATTAGATTTTGATGTTGATCTGGGATTAGGTATTAGGACACATTAATAGTAAATTAGTATTTGGTGGGTTACGTTCATAACGGTGGAATGCCATTTGGGATGGATTAGTGTGGATTTAGATTACCTCTGTGGTGAAAATCACTTAGTAGAAAAAGAAATTACTAAAGGATTGCCTAAAAGAAATTATATTAGGTTGCTGTGAGAATTACTTAGATTTCGACGGTGATGCGGAGCAGATAAGCGGATGCAGGAACAGATCAAGTATGAATTAAGATTTGCTATGAAGAGTGAAGGAGACGAATTTTAAGGAACATTAAACATTATACTAGTAGAGTGTTGAGAAATTTATAGTGAAATACCAGTAAATGAAAATAATTTAAGAAAGATTATAGGGCTAGAATTAGTTTCATAAATAAAGAAAGTGGGTATATTAAGAGTAACATAAGAGGTTAAGGAGAAAGTAATTCTAAACCTTTTGAATATTTACATATTTCAATCCAACAAGGTGTTCGCCTCTGATGACCTTAGGCAGATAATTCCAAGTAATTAATCAGTGAAGGACAAGATATCATTTTATCCGGTTAATAGACAGATTCCTTGAAGAAATAAATCAAATAGACGATATTGAAGAGTTTATAAAGGAATTAGATCCTATTCTTTATCTTGTGGTTATTATGATGTGATAAGGGAATGATAGAGAAATAAATTATAATATTAAATATTTATGAATAAATGCCTATTCATCATTTTTTTATGATTATTATTACTGGCACTGATAATGTCACCCATTTTATTTTCCTTGTTGTTCTTGTTCCTGCTCTTATTAATTTTTATCAGTCTATTATTATCATTAATCATCAATCATTATTATTATTATTATCTTTATTGATATTATGAAATCTATTATCATTTTATAACAATAAGATTATTGTTATTATTTCATTAATCAAATTATCAATATTATCATCATTCATTCCTCTCCTCCTCCTCTCTCTTCTCCTCCTCCTCCTCCATCTCATCATATCCTCCTCATCATCATCATATTATCCATCACCACCATTCATCAGACTCAGTAAGCTTCTATTCATATCAAACATCCAGAACTAATAAACCTGATATTAAAACATACCTCACATAAAGTTTTTCTTTTCGAAGCCAACAACGAACCATAATTGCCAACAGTCGAACGGAAACGAGAAAACAAATACCGAATTTCACAGATATTTCGTAATACACATTGGTACCGCAAGGACGACTCGTGTGTGCGAACCGTTCGGCTCCTGTGCTGTGTGTGGCTTCGTAATACAATCGTTAATTTACGCTTTGTTAATCACGGTTGCCAGAACGGTGTTGCTGCTTCCTTAACCCGAACCCGAACAGAATCCCAAAGGTTCATGATCGGGACGGACTAGCCTTTTGGAAGTGACTTTGAGGTGACTATTCAAAGACTTTGCTTACAATAGGTTTTGATGGAATATATATTTTTTGTTATACGTTGGATGTGGGTCTTGGTGTGGAAAGGAGAAAATGCGCTGTTCGTGGGGATACATTTCTATTTTCTATTTTTTTTATGGGTACACTTTATGTGACACATGCGCACACTCGTACACATACACACATACACATAAACACACACGTGCAGGAAAGCCCACGCTCACGTGGAGAGAATGAGGAAAGACAGAGAAGAGAAGAGAGAGAGAGAGTATAAGAAGAGAAGAGAAGAGAGAGAGTATAAGAAGAGAACGAGAGAGAGAGAGTATAAGAAGAGAAGAAAAGAGATAGAAAGACAACGATAAAGAGAACAAAAAAGGGGGAAAAGATAATATTTCCTACCCCTTAAAACCACCCCTAAAAGAAAACAAGAAAAAAACGGAAGAAAAGGAAAAATATACATTCCAAGTCTATGACATATGCAACAGACAAAAAGACAGACGGATAAAAGACAAACAACAGACAGATTGCTTTAGGTTTTCGTTGTCTTCTAGCTTTGTGGATGTGACTTTGAAGTGACTATTCAAAGACTTTGCTTACAATAAGTTTTGATGGAATATATTCTTTTCTTCTGCGTTGGACGTGTGAATGGGAGGGAAGGAGGGGGTTGAGAGGAAGGGGAGGGAGGAGATGGGAGGGAGGGAGAGGGGAGGAAGGGGAGAGGCAGGAGAGAGGAGGAGAGAGAGAGAGAAGAGAGAGAGAGAGAAGAGAGAGAAGGAGAGAGAGAGAGAGAGAGAGAGAGAGAGAGAGACAGAGAGAGAGAGAGAGAGAGAGAGAAGAGAGAGAGAGAGAGAGAGAGAGAGAGAGAGAGAGAGAGAGAGAGAGAGAGAGAGAGAGAGAGAGAGAGAGAGAGAGAGAGAGAGACAGAGAGAGAGAGAGAGAGAGAGAGAGAGAGAAGAGAGAGAGAGAGAGAGAGAGAGAGAGAGAGAGAGAGAGGAGAGAGAGAGAGAGACAGAGAGAGAGAAGGAGAGAGAGAGAGAGAGAGAGAGAGAGAGAGAGAGAGAGGAGAGAGAGAGAGAGAGAGAGAGAGGAGAGAGAGAGAGAGATGAGACTGAGAGGAAAAAGAGGTTACATCAATTACTCCCTCTTTCGTACATGGGATCATATATTTCCACGAGTGTTTGCTACAGACTGCGAAATATGTTTCTTTTTCTTTTCCATACCGCGGGAGCCTTTGAACCGTCGAGCTTTAAGAAACTGAAAATAATGTGTGTATATTTCTATTTGAAAATCAATGATCGTTGTCTACCTGGAGCATTCTCTCTCTCTATCTCTCTCTCTCTCTCTCTCTCTCTGGATCTCTCTATCTTCCTATCTATCTCTATCTCTCCCTTTCCTTCTGTCGTCCCCTTCCCTCTCCCTTTCTCTCTCTCTACCCTACACCTCTCTCCTCACCACTCTCCTCTCTCTCTCTCTCTCTCTCTCTCTCTCTCTCTCTCTTCTCTCTCTTCTCTCTCTCTCTCTCTCTCTCTCTCTCTCTCTTCTCTCTCTCTCTCTCTCTCTCTCTCTCTCTCTCTCTCTCTCTCTCTCTCTAATTAGAATAACGTAAACACATTTACAGCTGCAAGTATAACTAACCTGAAAATGGAACTATCACTACATGTTAACAAATTTAGGGTCTTTAGTCCAGGAGAAATACTGCATATAGGGTCGCAGTCAAAAAAAAGAAAAAAAAAGAAGAAGAAAAAAAAAAAAAGTTAGGAAACGCTTTCAACGTCGAACGAGAAAGGCAAACAGTCACATACAAACCACATTTCTTATCATAGGTTATCTATCATTCCTTCTCAATCACTTCCATCCGCTATTCTTGACAACTCAGTGATAACTAAATTGAACCAAAGATATAGAAATGGATCAATAAACCGAGGCAGGGTAATATCCGCGCAAATTTCAGGAAGACAATTTGTTCTACGTCCGCTGTCTTTCGCTATTCATTTTATTACGAAACGTCGAGATATATCGAGTTTCTAAGTAAAATTTCG
>NW_020870297.1:1230836-1235836 GCF_003789085.1 Penaeus vannamei
AGCCTCCTGATTGTATGACTGTACCCCCTCCCCCACCCACATCATCACCTCTTCACTCGCGACTATGCCAGATGTGAGCCACTACCGCCTCATCACGCGATCCCCGGGTCTCCCTGGATACCAGCCGGGTAGATGGTGTGCTGTTTGCGGCAAAACCACCTCTAAAAGGACCATCATCGACTGTACATCTGGCGATTGCCCCAATACCTCACATACCACCTGTCTTGGTGACAATAATACGTTTGACTGCTGCGAGGTTTCCACTCTGCGCACAGCTCAGGGAATCACCTCCCCGGTGGTTTACCAGGCGGCCTCGACCGAGGAGGAGGGCACTGCTTCCCATGCTGAACCTTCTGATGTGCCCGCAGCAGATGACGATGATGATCTCGAAGATCTTTTGCAATTAGACTCAAGAGAACTAGTTGAGAACATCCGGCAGCTGAAGAAAGAACTAAAGAGGAAGAAAATCATCCTAAGTTTCTTCGAAGCCACATCTCAAACACTGGTCGAGAAAGGGACGCTGTTGTCACCTTCCTGGATCTCATTGACAATATCTGTGCTACAAGATCCAGCGCAGAGGAACTTGACACAAGGTCCATCGCTGCCACCGCCAAGCCTCACAAAATAGACGAGGAGTGGGATAGACAAGTAGCCTCCAGTGAGGTGACAGCAAACTGGTGGAAATCAGGGAAACCTCGTCCACTTCAGTCTACCGTTAACCACCACCACCACCGCCACCACCACCAGCAACCGCAAACTATTAAGGGCCCGTACACGGCGACTGAGACTGTCGCAGCGCCTAAAAATTATCGCAACACCAGGATCACAGACAATTACAAAAATAAAACGCATACCAGGCACTCTAATAAATCCCTATCAGGAAACACCATTACACCCCGACCCTCGCCACGTAACCAGCCAAAAGACTACTGCAATACCTGTGGGCGTAGCGGACATACAGAGAACAACTGTCTGAGGAGGAATAATTGCACCTACTGTCTGCGAGTCGGACACACTGCCCAGGAGTGTCGCACCCGCATTGCGCAGGAGAGAGAGGAAAACTTCTTGCGCAAAATATCAACTGAGCAGGCCCAAAACAACGCCTTACTCGTTCAGAGTCTCAGTCGACTCCTTCCTCCTGCTCCTCCTGCCCCTGGTCCTGCCTTACCCCAGCCTCTCACCGGTAACTGGGCTCCAGGACATCAGACATACGCACCACACCCACAACCGCTCTACCCAGCCCACGCCCACCCATACACTCTCCAGCCTCTTAACCCCATTCACGCAGCCTGGGGTCATGCCCGGCCATAAATCTCGAGACCAACTAACCATCATATCTGCCAATGTACGGGGACTTCTTATGAACATCGGGGACCTCATGAACAGTCACGTGATTCCTCGCACCCCGGACATCGTTGCAACAGTTGAAACTTTTATGAACGAGTCAGTCCCTGACAACTTTGGGCACATGAAAGGATACACGAGGTGCATCGACGCGACAGGACACACGGAACCTTTGGTGGTGTTGCTGTCTCTTTTCACAAGAGCCTGTCGGTCCAACCACTTGATGTCGTTCTCCCAAGTCACCTGGAGATTATGTTCTTCAAGATATGGGCTCAACACCAGACAGTCTTGCTGTGTGTATGTTACCGCCCACAATGGCAGGGTAGTGAGCCCATTGTGTTCCTGCAAAATCACCTTGATGAGCTGCTGCAGCTACACACTTGCAACCATGTTGTCATCGTTGGGGACATGAACCAACACCTGGTTGCAAGATCCTTCGAAGAACTCCTCACAGTCCATGGCCTCTTCAATCACGTTGACTTCCCCACCCACATCTCCGGCTCATCTCTTGATCCTGTCGTCAGTGACCTGCCGGACAGCGTCGTCACCTGCTCTCACTCAGTGCCGTGGGATCGTCAGATCACATGGCTGTTCTGACTCTGATTCAGGTCACACCTCAGAGGGATGCTGCCGTTACACGCACTAACTGGCTGTGGGGCAAAGCAGACTGGAAAGGTCTCTGCAACGCACTACAACAAACGCCCTGGAACAGCATCCTCATAGGAGAAGTCAACAATCAAGTGCACACTTTCACACACACTCTGCTCAAGCACCAAGAACAACACGTCCCCTGCCACTCCTACACTGTCAAGCCCCTCGACCAGCCCTGGTTTGGTTACCAGTGTAGAATGGCAGCTGATGAAAAGAGTCGTGCCTGGCGACTCTACTCACGCTCTTCTACCCACGCTAACAAGGAGCGCTATAGACGCGCTTGTGCAGCCATGCGACAAGTTCAGCAATGGGCTCAACGACGCTGGCAAGAAGATCTTAAAGCCAAACTCAGGGGTCGTTCAGTGGGTAGCAAGACCTGGTGGACCACACTCAAGCAGCATCAAGGCCTGGCACCAGATGATGATGTACCACCACTACAAAAGCCTGATGGTACAGTGGCCACCAAAAATAAGGACAAGGCTGAGATACTCGCATCTTTTTTCTCCAACAAGATGTCAGTACCTGACCCTGAGCGCTCGACCCCATATGTGCCAATCCTCACAAATGCGAGCGCTTCTACCATCACTATCACTACCGAGGATGTGCGGCAACGACTGTCACAAGTTGACACTAACAAGGCTTTGGGCCCAGACAATATAAGCCCTCACATTCTTAAGCGCTGTGCCTCTCAGCTGGCAACGCCCCTTACTACCATCTTCCAGCAATGCATCATCACTGGAGTGTGGCCCACTCTCTGGAAGGGCGCGAGAGTGGTAGCAATCCACAAGAAGGGAAAGGACTGATCCCAAGAACTATAGGCCTATCTCCCTTCTCTCAGTTCTTGGTAAAGTACTTGAAGCCATCATAGCAGACAAAATATCATGCTTTCTCACCTCACACCATCTCAATAACAAACAGTTTGGCTTCCGAATAAACAGGTCAGCTGCAGACCTGCTGCTTCAACTATCCACCGCCTGGCAAAAGTCCCTAGATCAAGGAAAGGACACCTTCATCATTGCTCTCGACATAGCAGGAGCATTTGACAGGGTGTGGCATCGCGGCCTCATCACCAAGCTAAACAGCTTGGGTATCCGCGGTCATCTGCTCCATCTGCTACAAGACTACCTGCAGGGCAGATTCCTCAGAGTGGTCATGAACGGGCAGACATCTGATGAACATTCCATCCACGCCAGTGTACCACAGGGTTCCCCTGCGACAGTAGTGACCACCGCGCGACTGTCGCACACATCAACCAGGTCCTACAAACCATCGTCGTATGGGGGCGCCGATGGCAAGTGGATCTCGCTCCCGAGAAGACGCAGGTAATGCTGGTCTCCCGAAGACAGTCCCCTCGACACCCCATCCCTACTATTTTGCTTGATGGGAGGGCGCTGCCCCTGCAGGCTTCCATCTCCATACTGGGCGTGGAAATGAACAGCGCCCTGACCTTCACTGGCCACGTCAAGACCATAGCCAGGAAAGCCGCCTGGAAACTTAATTGTGTCCGGCGGATAGCACATCTCGATTCCCAGGGAATCTGCACCTTATATGCAGCTCAAGTCCGCTCCCTCATGGAGTATGCGCCTCTCACCTGGTCATCCTGCCCCCTTCATATTTAGGCCTTCTTGACAAGATTCAGCAAAGGGCACAACGCTTGATATGTCTGAAGGCCCGCCAGACCAGTCGTCTCCCCTCATGCAGCCCCTACAGCAACGTCGTGATGTGGCAGGTCTGTGTGTCATCTACAAGACTCACAAGCAGAGCGCCCCCACCCTGACTGCACTCCGCCAGCCCTGGCTCAGCCACACGGCCACACCACCCGCGCTGCCGCCACCGGGGATGACCAACTCGTCGTCCCTTTCGCCAGGACGGAACTTTCCTCCACTCATTTCCGTCCGCGCTACACNATATATATATATATATATATATATATATGTAATGCATAAGCAAGTAATAACCAGAATCAAGAAAGCAAGCACACAAAAATCACAACCCAATCCACACCACACGACAAGCGAAGCCAAGAAAGCAACCAAACGAACAGAAAACCTAAAGCCAAGCCCGCTCTCTCGCCGCGAACGAACGAAAGCCGGCGAGACGTGTCGTTGTGGAATTTGCAAAACGTTATTATGTAAACGTTTTCTGTCTGAGTCATTCGCTGAGGTGCCCTTATTTGGATTCTGTTGCCTGGAGGCGGTTGGCGAGGGGGAAAAGAGGAGGAGAGAGGAGGAGGGAGAGGAGGAGGAGGGAGGGAGGAGATGGAGGATGGGGAAGGGGAGGAGGAAAGGGAGGGAGAAGGGGGGGGAGGGAGAGGAGGAGAAGGAGGAGGAGGAAGGGGAGAAGGAGAGGAGGAGGAGGGGGAAGAGGAGGAGGAGGAGGAGGGAGAGGAGGAGGAGGAGGAGGGGAGAAGGAGGAGGGAGAGGGAGAGGGAGGGGAAGAGGAAGAGGAGGGGAAGGATGGGGAGGAGCGAGGAGGAGGAGGAGGAGGAGGGAGAGGGAAGAAGGGAAGGGGAGGAAGGAAGGGAGGGAGAAGGGGGGGGGGAGGGAGAGGAGGAGAGCTGGAGGAGGAGGAAGGGGAGGAGAGAGGGAGGAGAGGGAAGAAGGAAGGGGAGGAGGAAGGAGGGAGAAGGGCGAGGAGGAGAGAAGGAGGAGGAGGAGGAGGGAGAAGGTGAAGGAGGAAGGGGAGGAGGAAAGGAGGGAGAGGAGAGGGAAGAGGGAGGAGGAAGGAGGAGGAGGAGGAGGGAGAGGGGGAGAGAGGGAGGGGAGGAGAGGGTGGAGAGCTGGAGGAGGTGGAAGGGGAGGAGGAAAGGGAGGGGGAAGGGGGGAGAGGAGGAGGAGGGAGGAGGAGGGAAAAGGTGAGGAGGAAAGGGAGGGAGAGGGGTGGGGGAGAGGAGGAGGAGGAGGGAGAAGTGGGGAGGAAGGGGAGGAGTAGGGAGAGGGGAAGGAGCAAGGGAAGAGGGGAGAGGGGAGAAAGGGAGGGGAGGAGGAGGAAGAGGGAGAGGAGGG
>NW_020870297.1:1240836-1245836 GCF_003789085.1 Penaeus vannamei
TCCCTCACAAAGAAAGAAAAAATATGCTTTAACTCTCTTCTCTCTCTCTCTTCTTTTGACTCTCTCTCTCTCTCTCTCTTTTTGAGTCTTCTCTCTCTCTCTCTTCTTTTGAATCGTTCTTCCTCTTCTTTCTCTCGTCTTATTTTAAACTCTCTTTCTCTCTTTCCTCTCTTCTTTTATCTCTCTCTCTCTGTCTCTTCTCTCTCTCTCTCTCTCACTTCTCTTCTCTTTCTTTTTCCCTCTCTCTTCGTCTCTCTCTTCTCTCCTCTCTCTTCTCTTCTCTCTCTCTTCTCTCTCTCTCTCTCTCTCTCTCTCTCTTCTCTCTCTCTCTCTCCTTCTCTCTCTCTCTCTCTTTTCTTTTTTGTTACTCTCTGATCCGATTCCTCATTACATATCAGAGAATATTCATTGTGATAAATAGAATTAAACTAAATTATATCGATATGTCTCATTATATCTATCGATTTGTCTCTTGGTATAAGAGGTGTCGAAAAGATAGACTGTATTGTAAATTGTTCAATTATTTTAGTTCTCTCCATGTTTCCCCCTTTTCATCCTCATTATCTTTATCTCTTCTCTCCCTTATGTCTTTCTTCGTTTCTCCCTGACCAGCCAGGGACGGAGGGACGGGGGGGCGGGTGGGGTGGGGTGGGGGGGAGAATCTACTGATATTATTCCTCTGTTACCCTTGTTACCTATTTGTATATATATATATATATATATATATATTATATATATATATATATATATATATATATATAATATATTATATACTAGAGGAGAGAGCGAGAGAGAGAGAGAGAGAGAGAGAGAGAGAGAGGGAGAGAGAGCGAGAGAGAGAGAGAGAGAGAGAGAGAGAGGAGAGAGAGAGAGGAGAGAGAAGAGAGAGAGAGAGAGAGAGAGAGAGGGAAAAGTAATCATACATATATGGATTACTTTCATTCGTGTAATGAGTAACACGTGTAAGTGATCATGAGAAGACATTCACTTACTCCCCGTATTTTTTTTTTCTTTTAAACATTTCCATTATTTCGATAATAGGAGATGATGACAAGGTTCATTTTCATCATTATCTTGACTAATGAAATTGTCTTAAAAGCATCTTCATCAAGACAGCTGAATATCGATATAACATCCACGCTGAAATTCATCATCATTAAATACAATGCCGCCATTATTTCTGATATCACAATCAACAAAATCGTATAATTACTGAAAGATAAATCACTCGAATAAATTTCGTTCCATAATCTCAAACATCATCAATTTCAAGTTATTGCTTCATAAATCATCATATCTTGGGCTATGGCCATTTGTCGCTTCATATGAGGAAAATGCAAATACAGCGAAGAAAGGAAGAAGAATGGAAGAAGGGAAATGGTTTAAAATGAAATAGTCTCCCCCTCATTCACACACGCAACACGTAGTTCACATGTCTCAAAAAAAAAAAAAAATTTTCAGGGGAGTCTTAATGAAAATCCTCATAATCACATCGCATGCATAGCCATATATCACTATTTTTCCCCTCATAGCAGTGGGAATATATTAAAAAAGAGAACCATTCGTCCTAAAAGAAGCGGAGATAACGACCGTGGTAATACAGAAGAGAAGAAATATCGAGAGAGTGATGAAGAAAACGTGAGCAATAAAGCACGAAATGAGAGAAAACGGGAGGAGGACTGACCGGGCGATAAACTCTCGTCTCGGTTCATAAGCGACCACAACAAATAAGCACAGTGGAGACGCCCCTCGGGAGACACACGCGGCTCTAAAGTCTGGATGTGTATAGCGCCCACTGTCTCTTTACCCTGTCTGTCGCTCTTTCTTATTTCCTCCGATGCTGTTTGTTGTGTGTATATCTTCGTTTGTCTAACTTGCTTCTTTTCATTTTTTTTTTCTTTTCGTCTTTTTCCTCCTCGTTCTTCTCTCTCCTCTTTTTTCTTCTTCTTCTTCTTTCTCTCTTCTTTTTCCTTTCTTCTCTTTTTCCTTCTCTCTCTCTCTCTCTTCTCTTTCTTTCCTTCTCTTTCTCTCTTTTTTTCTTCTCTTTCTCACTTTTATTATCAATTATTTTTTCTTCCCTTTCTTTTTCTTTTCTCTCTGCCAAGCCTCATTTTTTTGGTCCATATTCTTTTAGCTCCCTTGGCACATCGAGGTTTCCTTTTCCATCCTAACCAACTCCTTTCCCCTACCTACCCCCCCCCCCCCGCCCGACTCTCCCCCAGCCCATAGAATCCCTGGAGCTCTCATTAGCATAAGTCTCTCTCCACTCTTCATAAATAGCCAACGTTCTCTATTTCGTCTCATGTTACCTTATTCTCTCTTTTTTCTCCTTTCCATTTCGATGTCTCTTTCGTTTGTCTCTCTGTCTCTTTTTTTCGTATCTGTTTCTCTCTCATCTACAATCTCTTTTTCGTTCTGTCTGCTCTCCTCCTCTTTCGATCTCCGCTCTTCCTCTCTCTCCTCTCTCTCCTCTCTCTCGTCTCTCGTCAGTTTTCGTATCTCTGTCCTCTTCTTCTTATCTCTCTTCTCTTCTCTCTCTCCGTTCGTCTCTCTCTCTCCGGATCGTCTCTCATCTCTTTCTCCTCCTTCCTCTCTGTTATTTCTCCTCGGCCTTCTTCTTAAGCCATCTATCATCAGTTCCTTCTTTATTTCAGTTGTCGCAAAGAGCCGCTAGCTCCGGATAGCACTGCGCTGCTACGATGTCGTCCGGCAAGCTCTCGGTCGCCCCCTCTCCCTCTCTTTCTCGTCTCTGCTCTCTCTCTCGTCTGTTTTTAGACATCGTTTGAGCACTTACACATCCTGCAAAGCACTTGTAATAATTGTTTGCTTGCTTAGTATAACCTGTTACTATGAATAGCCCTTTTGCCATTTTAAAAGCGGTTTCCTCAATATTACCGAGACACCAAGTTAATCTCTAATTCCTAGATCACTAATGTAGCCCCAACAGGAGAGAATGGGGAAAGATGAGAAAGAGGGGAGAGAGTGATGGAGAGAACCAGAGGGAAGAGAGTGATGGGAGAGAGAGAGAGACAGAGAGAAGGAGACAGAGAGAGAAGAGAGAGGACAGGGAGACAGAGAGAGAGAGTAGAAGAGCATGAGAGAGAGAGAGAGAGAGAGAGAGAGACCTATGACACGCAAAATACACGTATGGTGGAAGAAGAAAGAAAGAAAGATAGAAATATCGGAAGACAAAGGAACTCGGAAGATTCAAATTATTAGACGGCGAAAAAAGAAATAAAAAATATATAGACAAAGGCGTATTATGTAGTAGTGATGATCAAGTGAATATAACTATCAACGCATAGATAAAACAACACAATAAAAATTATGAGAGATAAAGATCATCATAGTAGCTGAATAAATAGATAAGCAAGACTAAGATAAGATGTAGTTAGTATGTAGGGACAGTAAACTAAGCAGATAGGTAAGTAAGCAACTAACTAGATAAATCAAAACCATAACTTACTTTAAGTAGGAAAGAGTAGAAAAATGGAAGAAAATAAGAGTAAAACTGGTGTTTTGGCGCTTGTGACTGCCTGAGGCATGCTGTGGTGACAAAGACCCATATATAGTAACTGTGACGTAGTGAGGCAGGGGAATAGGTGAGCGGGAATGGGGGGGGAGGGGAGAAAGGGGGAAAGTGGGAGAGAAGATGTGGTGACGGGGAGAGGAAAGGGGAAAAAAAAAAAGGCGGGGGGAGGGGGAGAATGGGAGAAATGGACGGACTGAAGGAAGGGACAGTGGGAGAGAGAGCATGGTGGGTAGGGGGANCTCCCTCCTCGCCTCTCCCCTCTCTTTGTGCTCTACACTCTCTCCGTCTCTCTCTCTCTCTGCTCTTCTCTCTCTCCTCTCCCCTCTGTACTGTTCGCTCCCCTTCTTCCCCCACCGCTCTGGCGTTTCCCCGCTCTCCGCACCCTTTTTTCTCTTCTGCCCTTTCCGCCCCTCGCCCCTTCTCCCTTGGTGTGCTCCCGCTCTCCCCGCCCCTTCCCTCTCCCTCCTCGCTCCCCTTCCTCCTTCTTCTTGGCCCTCTCTCTCTCGTTTTCTCCTCTCGGCTCCCGCTTCTCTCTCTGCTCTCTCGGCCACGCGGAAGGGGGGGGTGCCGCCCGCCGGGGGGGGGGGGATGGCGGTCTGACGTGGCGGTCGGGTGCTGGGGTCGGTGCGGTGGGCGGGGCGGGCGGAGGTGGGGCGTACGTGGGGGTGGGCGTTGCGTGCGGCGGTGCGTGCGTGGGCCGGCTGGGGCCCCGGCGTGCGTGGGGCCTCCCGCCCGGCCCGCCGGGCGGGGCAGCGCGGGCTCGGCCGGCCCGCCCGGTGCCCGGCGCGGAGCTAGGGCGGGCCCGGGGGGGTTGACCGGGCCCGGCACCTGTTTCCCCACGGATCACCGGAAAAAAAAAAACACGGGCCAAACACGATCGTGCGTATGTTGTCCCGTAATCATTTTATTTCCCGACACTGAAAAATATCCCAACAATTAACACATGCCACATTGCAAACCATAATCGATCCCAGGCGCATTGATTCCAGAAAAACCCACAAATTAATTATATAGAATCCCATTGTCAACTATCACCTTGAATAATTTCTATTCCTTAATGCTTAATTTGTTTTTCAAACGTTAAATTCACTTTCTTAGGAAAAGGCTTACATAAGATATATCGCCACATTTTGCGCAATGTCACATTATTAAATTGCATGAAATGAAAAAACCTTGAAACATTATAATTTAACATAAACACTCACAACATTGCCTCATCTGGTGAGTGTGAAGTATCATTCCTTATAAACAGAATAAGTGATCCCTACGAACAACATGTCACTCTGGAAAAAAGACAATGTTGGTCTACTTAAAACTGAAAAAGACAATTTTTGTCGTCTACTTAAAACTGAAAAGACAATTTTGTCGTCTACTTAAAACTGAAAAGACAATTTTGTCGTCTACTTAAAACTGAAAAGACAATTTTGTCGTCTATTTAAAACTGAAAAGACAATTTTGTCGTCTACTT
>NW_020870297.1:1253336-1258336 GCF_003789085.1 Penaeus vannamei
CATTAGAAGCCAAAGACGGTGATGAAGAGTTGGCTTATAATGATGATAATTGTTATGATTATTTGTCATTATCAGTGTTCCATCAAATGTGGTTAATTGCATGGCTCGTTTATATCCCGTACATATCAAAGGGATTTTTTTCCTGTATGAACTGTGGACATCCTTTGAGTTGTCTGATGGCTCAGGGGAACTTATTTTGGAGTTGGTAAGTCAATATTTTGTGTAACTTTATCATCTTTATCAGTTTCTTTGCTTTCCCTAGTGTATTGTTAGGAGACACAAAAACCCGCCGTATGACTAACTTCTTTATTGCTTATCATTCAACCTGTAAAACAAATAACATGCAATACAATATTCTATACATCAACGTTATATCCTCAATATTCGTGTATGTGTGTATGCGTATGTATGTTCACTATTCAAGATGATGTTTTTTTTTAACACAATAACATACATAAAGGTGATCCATATCTAATATCACAAATAAGAAATATTTCATACAAATAAAAGATAACATTTATCACTTACAGAATCAGCCTGTGTGTCTTGAATACAAATACCACGCCTCAGGATGAATTGTCTCTCTAAACACAGCTTCAATCTAAATGAAATCAAACGATTTAAATGTAAATATGTGCAGTCAAATTCATCTGCTTCTCACAGGTTAACCTAACATCATCCACGTGACTGGTTCGAGTAATATTTCATATCTTTAAAGCACTTTTCCGGTATTTCTGCTATTCACTGCTGCTTACATGCATACTCTGAACAATCACCTACCTGTGTACAATACGCTGAGAACCGTTCATTACAAATAATCAGGGAAATCTTGATTTCTTTTCAATAATCCAGGCTACTGCCAAAGCGACCGCCACCAAGACAAAAGAGCATCGCCTTGCGCAGGGACAAACATTCAAAACAAACGATTATTTTTTTAAATACATAAGATTATCATTTTTAACGATACACTAGCATTTTCTGAATCAAGGCTATTTGAATGATTTGTTAGTAAAAGTAAATATGTTCATATTTAATTTTTTTCTTTAAAATCACCAACCAAGCAGTAAAGATTGATTGATTCATAAATCATACGCGTCTTTACATAAATCGTTTCGACATGTTGCAGTTTCCTTGCCATAACCGCGGCTTTTTCTTGCAATCGCTGCAAATGAATGACGGTCTTCATCATAGCCCGATGACAAGTAAAATCCATTAATAGAAATTCAAGATATTCACAAGTGGTAGGAGAAATTTGCTGCACTTGTTTGTTTGTTTTTCTAATTTATTATCTGATTATCTATTTTTTATTTATTTGTTTATTAATTATTATTATTATTTTATTATCATTATTATTAAAACCTAGTTGTTCGGGAAGTTATTTCTGTTACTACACATACTGGTGGTGCATTCTATCATAAAATGTGAAACCTAATAAATAACTATTCGGAGCACACATTGCTTGCTGATATTCCCTTCGAATCCAACCCCTTATAAAAATCGGTAAACAGCATTAAAATCCTTCTGAATCGCCCGGTCTGTCTGCTGAAAATAATTCTTCAGTTCAAACCGCGAGCGAGTGGAGTTTATGCTACACCGGATGTCGTCCTTTGGTTCCGTCCAATTTAAAAGGAGTTAAATACCATTGGAATAATTCTGTTCCGTCCAATTTAAAAGGAGTTAAATACCATTGAAATAATTCTGTTCCGTCCAATTTAAAAGGAGTTAAATACCATTGAATAATTCTAAATCGCATTGTCTGTGATAGAAAATATTAATTCCCAGATCACATCGCATTGTCTGCAAGATAAAATATTTCCCCAGATCACATTGAGACCAAGATGAATATCTGGTTTAACGGATTTCACCTCGCAGAGAGGAGGGAAAGATGGCGGGATATTTGAATACGTGATTCATTTCCACGAGGTTATCGCTTTTGGTTCCGTATAAAAGGAGTTAAATACCATTGGAATAATTCTAAATCGCATTGTCTGTGTGATAGAAATTATTTCCCCAGAGATTGAGACCAAAATGAATATCTAGTTTAACGGCTTTCACCCTCGCAGAGAGGAGGGAAAGATGGCGGGACATTTGAACACGTGATTCCTTTCCACGAGGTTATCGCTGACTCTATTGCAAATACCGGTGATTGCGCCTTACCCTTGATTGAGCAACAGTTCGAATATGCAATTGTTCGCATGTTGCAAGGCAATTGCATTCGGGACTCAGTCGAGTTGTAATTTCCCTTACGACTGTTCCCTCTTTTCTCCTGTCTTCTTTTCAACCGTCTTTCTCGTTCGCTAATTTGGTCTCCCTATTTCAGTGTAATGGTTGTACTGTTAATTAATGATAGTACTATTAATAATGGCAATTAAAATGCTGATGGTCATTACAGTAATGGTGATATTAACAATAAGAATGATGATGATAGCCTCCCTGTTTCAGTGTAATTGTAATAATGATTGTACTATTAATAATGGCAATTAAAATGGTGATGATCATTGCAGTAATGGCGATATTAACGATAAGAATGATGATGTTGATAGTACCAATGACGTTGACATTACTACTACTACTACTTCCAATTATTACGAAATCCCGATAATAGAAAAGAGTGCAAGTGGTAGGTAATTTCAGACCAAGGTTACACGTGGCGCTTCACTCAGTTCACAAGATTGCATCATCGGAAGGTGATGGTGTTCTCATTCCAAAGTAATCTTGTGACAGTAATCTATCTGTCATTTAGAGGAATGAAGTGGATAATTTGTGAAGGAAGAAAAAAAAGGAATATTCTACCACTGAGAGTATTTTTACAAACATTTGAATTTCCCCGCTGTTTACAGAAATGTAATCTTTCAAGAAACTTCAAATCTTCTCTATGTATGACATACCCCTAAAAGTTTTCCTTTCGTACCGTATTTAATGTGATTTTAAATTCTTTGTTAGCTTGCTAATAATAAGTTTGGATGTAAAAGCTCCATCAAAATCTGACAACACTGCATGAGGTGGCAGGTCGCATGCTAAAAGAGAAAAAAAAGAGAACGAGAGAGAGAGAGAGAGAGAGAGAGAGAGAGAGAGAGAGAGAGAGAGGAGAGAGAGAGAGAGAGAGAGAGAGAGAGAGAGAGAGAGAGAGAGAGAGAGAGAGAGAGAGAGAGAGAGAGAGAGAGAGAGAGAGAGAGAGAGAGAGAGAGAGTCCCATCTTGACGTGGCACGCAGGTCGCACATGGCAAATGCTACGTGCCACGTAACTTCTGTGTGAATGGTTTCATGTATTCCATATGTTCATTTTCAAGTGGCATGCCGCGTGTCACCTTGGTGTAAAAGCGCCTTTATAGGAATAGGAACTGGCAGTGGCAGCGTGCGATCTGAATAGGATCCGGGAGGGAGGGAAGAATAGAATAAGAGAGAGTGGGGGAGGGAGGAGGAACGGAATAAGAGAGAGAGAGAGAGAGAGAGAGAGAGAGAGAGAGAGAGAGAGAGAGAGAGAGAGAGAGAGAGAGAGAGAGTAGGGAGGGAGGGAGGAGGGAAGAGAGAGAAAGAGACAGACAAACAGACAGAGAGAGGGGGGGAGGAAGGGGAGAAGAGAGAGGGAGAGAGAATACCCAGAAGGAAATCCAATCAATGAGGTAATTAAATGGAAAAGCCATTGAATATGATATCACTGTGTAGCATGAGCTTTAGAATCTGTGTAATCTTAAGAATCTGTCCAAGTTGTAGATGTAGAGGTAGTTATATATGAGTGTGTGTGTGTGTGCGTGTGCGTTCGTGTGTTACAAAAGTAAAAGATAGTAAGGGAGTCAGATAGCATTCATTTCTACCATTTTCTTTAGAGGAAGCATTTACATATTTCCACATGTATAAAAGTGACAAAATAAGAATTTCAGGCCAGCTTTTGTATCTTAAAATAAGAAAACGGCGGAACGAGAGTAGAAACATAAAGAAAACGAGCAATGATTTTGTTTCTTAGGATTCGAAATTAAATTGTGATTCGAAACGTGGCTATTCGCACAGTATCAACACAGACATTTCTGATTTATTAGGGACCACGTTTGTTTTTACTGTATTCTATCGTCCAAAACTCAATTTGTGTGAATTACTGCAACAGCGGATACCTGACGTCAGTGTTTATCGCTCACGCCATAAAACTTTGGCAGTTATCCGTACGTTTTCATCTTCTAGGACCTAAGAATTTATTACGGGTTTCATGCGCAGTCGAATGTGCCATTTCCCAAGGTGTTAAACATGTTATTTTAAATTATTTTCAGGAAAGGTTTTGTTGCTGCGGCCGGATTAGAAGAGGTTCTCTACTGACTTTTGCCTCTTAACTGACAACTTGCCCGCAACCGTTCCTCTCCTGACAGCACCTCTGGCTGACAACGAGCTAATGCCCTTGCCCACTTATGACCCCCTTGTGACAACCTCCCCCCCCCCCCCCCTCCTTTCGCCTCTACCCAGGTGTTTCGTCGAATAAGAGTTCCTGTGTTTAATGTTGCCTTGTTGCGCGCCTGCATTTCGGTGTCATTTCTGCCTGCAATTACATTATTTTCAATGTTGTTGTTGGGATACCTCCCCCCCCCCTTTCCCGAAAATGACAGATCAATGGGGAAAGATACGAATGAGAAGGAATATCACAATACAAGAGATGTTTTTGACTGGTTTCGAATATATCTTCATCAGATGTATTCGAAACGGGTCAAATACATCAAAGATATTCATCCTCATTCATACCTTTCCACACTTGTCAACATGAATCCGATTCGTGACAAATCAACAAACTTTGCAGTATTGCGAGGGTGTCAATACATATGACTGACCTACCTATTTAGTCACCTGCCTACCTGACTGCGCTCATGTTAGTGTGACACCTTCGTTTTGTAATTGTCCATAAAAATGACGGTTGCTGAAAATATTTACAAAACTCATCCATTATTCGGCAAGTTGTTTATACCTAAGAATATAAATTGATCTCTTACTTTCTCAGTTTTCTTGTCATTCATTATTGG
>NW_020870297.1:1268336-1275836 GCF_003789085.1 Penaeus vannamei
GACAAGAAACTAAAAAAAACAAGAAATTGACATAAGATGAGAACATAAATGATTAAACAAAATGACATCATTCGGGTTAATATTACTTTTGTGGATTGGATAAGATCGAAGGTCTGTTTGCACGCGCCGGTTAACATAGGATTAAAGGAAGGTAAATTGTTTCAGATCCTATAAATCATTTTCATTGACGGTGAAATATCAGATTAAGGAACCCTGTGAACTAATTATCAAAAACATAATTCATTAGATCTTCCGCGTTAATCATACCAAAGAAACAGGAATTAACTCTTGGGGGAGAAATTAAAAAAAAAAAAAATAATAAATAAACTAAAATAGTTTAATTGGCGTGTGATCCATTCACAAACATCCTTCACAGGGTCAATCAGATGGGAGCAGATACATTGCATAATCGGTAAACTCACGTTAATATCAATCTATATTCGAACTAACACCTTGAAAGCTTTCAACATGCTTTTCTATGGGAAGAGTAGGGCTTCTTTTATATGGAATGAACATGTAGGCTCTCTTTTTGCTGTGATCTTGTTTATCAGCGTGTTTCTATACATTTCATATGGTAAATACACAGTAGTTTAATGTTCATTAATTCCCGTGTGAGTGATACTATAGACATGAGCACAGGATCTCGTGCGAACATAATAATTTAATGCTAGAATAATTAGCACCCACTTAACACTTACTATTCTGTCACCTTTATCCACTCTTGCCAAAACATGCATACATACATTACATTCACACCTATACTCCGCCACAATCTTCATCTATACATCACCTTCTACCACCTCCGCGTACACACCTCACACTACCAACACACACCACACAGCACACACACACACCCCACAACTACACACATCCACATCCATCATCACTTACTTTTCAATTATTAACACACCATTTTAGACACTAGGTTACTCATTTATACACCTTACACACGGCACAAGCCAACGATCATTCAACTCATATTCATATATATTTAACCATTAATTATCAAATTAGTTTAAATATTTTTATTTTAATTCAAACTATTTAATACACTTTGATAATTTATATTCAATATTTTTTTGTTAATTTATTATTATATTAATTTATCAATACGAATGTTATAATTATAATTAATCTTTAACCATTATCATGATTATAANAAAAAAGATTTTAGTCAGCCTCTTGTACTACGGATTCATCCCCCACAGGTCCTCATTAATTGACTTTGGAGTCAGGTGGAAGAAACTTTTTTAATTATGCTGGAATTGCGTGATCCAACTCGAGGAAAAGTCGTATTCACTTCGAAAAAGGTTTTAAGGGGGTAGCTTCATCTTTTTTTTTCCTATTCTTTCTTTCGTTCTATAGCTCTCTCTCTCTCTCTCTTATCCGGTCTCGCCTCTCTCTCTTTTTGGTCTCGGTCTCGCTCTCTCTTTCTCTCTCTCTCTCTCTCTCTCGATCTCTCGATCTCTCACTCCTCTCTCTCTCTCTCTCTCTCTCTACCCCCTCTCCCTCTCTCTGTCTCTGTCTCTCTCCCCCCTCTCTCTCTCTGCCTGTCTGCTGTCGTTCTATCTCTCTACCCCTCTCTCTCTATGTCTGTCTGTCTCTCTCTGTCTCGGTGTGTGTGTGTATCTAATTATCTAACTGTTTAACTATCTGTCCTATGGACTTTTTATTTCTTATCCTACTCTCCATACTCTCTCTCTCTCTCTCTCTCTCTCTCTCTCACACACACACACACACACACACACACACACACAACACACACACACACACACACACACACACACACACACACACACACACACACATATATATATACATATATATATATATATATAATATATATATATATATATATATATATATATATATATATATATATATCTATATATATATATATTATATATATATATATATATATATATATTATATATTATATATATATATATATATATGTGTATGTGTGTATGTGTGTGTGTGTGTGTGTGTGTGTGTGTGTGTGTGTGTGGCTTCTTATCGTTCCCCATTTCTTAATTTAACTGCATATCACTATCAATTCACTTCTTTCTACCTCTCTTATCCCAATTTCTATTTTCTAATTTCATTCCATGTCCCTCTCTGGCCTTTCAGTTTCACTTGTTTGGTATTATCATTTTCCGTTTCCCAAAGTCAGTTTAATGCCACTTTTATACGTCCCTCCCGTTGCTACACTTTTAATACCATTATCAATTTTTTTTACATTCACTTTTCATTTCACCATCATTTTCTTTTTTTGCCAATTTCTCCTTTATTATTTTCATTATCCAGTTTCACTTTTGTCTTAATGGTGTTTTCAATATTTCCAATTTTCTTTCTGCATCATTGTTTTCTATTTTCTTATTTTATTCATTGTCATATTTGTTTGTCAACTTCACTTATCAATATTTCTTACTTATAAATAAATATCAGTTTTTTTCCTATGTTTCACTTGGTTCTTTTTTCTTATCACAATTCCCGTCTTCTAATCTCTTTTATTGTCGCTTTTACACATTTTTATCTTAAAAGTTCCATTTAAGATCAGTATTGTGCCATGTTTCACTTGGTTCTTTTTTCTTATCA
Source organism: Penaeus vannamei (assembly GCF_003789085.1). Taxonomy (NCBI): domain Eukaryota; kingdom Metazoa; phylum Arthropoda; class Malacostraca; order Decapoda; family Penaeidae; genus Penaeus; species Penaeus vannamei. Next base: position 1,270,935 of record NW_020870297.1, read on the forward strand.
CAATTCCCGTCTTCTAATCTCTTTTATTGTCGCTTTTACACATTTTTATCTTCACTTATTGCTAATTCCTCTCTTCCAGTTTCATTTTTCCTCAGTATTTTCCGTTTAAAAAGTCTATGTTATTGTTCTCCCGTTTTTTGTTTTTGTTTTGTTATGCTTTTTAAATATATATATCCCAATTTCCTTTATTTCAAATTTACTTATCATCCCAACTTCCGTTTTCAACTTGACTTATTGGTCGTTCCCCATTTATGCTTTCACTTATCGATTTTTCCCGTTTTTTTTTAATTTCTCCCTTTTTCAAATTAATTTATCATCCCCATTTCTCGTTTTCCAACTTCACTTTTTACTATTTCCCCCTTTTCCAATTTCAATTATTATCACATTTACCGCTTTTTAAAATTTTGCATCACTTCTTCGCTTATTATTTCTTATCCCCATTTTTCCCTTTTCCAAATTCTCTTATCACTATTTTCTTCCAATTCATCTTATCATCCCTATTTCACATTCCCCAGCTTCGCGTATCACCATTTCCTTCAAATTTCACTTATCCCCATTTCCCGTTTGTCAACCTCACTTATCACTATCTCCCATTTTACAGCCTCACTTATCTCTATTTTCCAACTTCACTTATCACTATCTCCCATTTTACAGCCTCCCTTTTTTCTTCCAATTTTCCTTATTACTCTTTTTCGTCTCTCAACTTCACTTACCACGCCTCACTTATTTCTATTTTCTTCCAATTTCCCTTCTTCCTTTTCGTCTCTCAACTTCACTTACCACTATTGCCCCTTCCCCAATTTATTTTTTTCTTACCTCATTCCATCCACTTTCTTTAAGAAGTCCCTGAAGATCGACCTCATAGGATTCTGTGCAGATCCTGAAGGACGAAGAAGTGATTTATCGTCTAGTTTTCTCTCCTAACATCTTGAGGAAATTCCTTTTGTGTTCGCTGCTGTCTCATTATCCTTATCTATCCTATCTCTTCCTTTGCCTTTGTCTTCTCTTCTGCCTTTGTCTTTTTCGTTGTTTTTTTCTGTTTTTATCTTTTCTTTTGTTTTGTTTTCGTTGCCTGTTTCTTTTCGCTTTTTTTGTGTTTTTTGTTTTTGCCTTCTTTTAAGATTATTTCTAGCGTTGCTTTTCCCCCTTATTGATTCCCTTTATGCCTTCTCTTCGTTCTTTTTCTGAGAAGCTCACGGTTTTCCTTCTATCCATCTATACCTCTTTTTTTTATCCTACTACATTCTTTGTCCTTCCCCATCCCTTTAGTTCCTTCTGCTATTCCTTCTCTCTCCTCTTCCTTTTAAAATTCCCGTTTTTCGTGTTTTCCTTCCCACCTCTTTTACCATTTCCCCTTATTCCTCTTTTCTTTGTTAATTATCCTTCTTTCTTGCGTCCTCCATTCCCTCTTTATCTTATCCCGCCTTTCACATCATTTCCCTCATTCTTTTCTTCCTCCTCATCCCCTTTTGCCCTCCTTCCCTTAATTCTCTATTCTCATATTCCATATTCTCTTCTCTCATTACTTCCACGATTTTCCTTCATTCTTCCTTATTCCCTTTCTTCCTATCCTATTCCTCCCTTCTCCTTTTCATCTCCCTTTTTTCTTTCCTCTCTCCCATTCCCTCTTCCAATCGTTCTCTCTCTCCTATCCCTCCTTCCAATCGTTCCTTCCCTCCTATTCTCTATTCCAATTGTTCCCATCCCCATTCCTTGTTTCAATCGTTCCCTTTCTCCTATTCCCTCTTCCAGTCCTTCCCTTCCTTCTATCCCTCCTTCCAATCATTCTATCTCTCCTATTCCCTCTTCCAATCGTTCCCTCTCTCTTATCCCTCTTTCTAGTCGTGCCTTCCCTCCTATTCTATCTTCTAATTGTTCCCTTTCCCATTCCTTCTTCCAGTGCCTTTTCCTATTCCCTCTTCTAATCATTCCATCTCCCCTATTCCCTCTCCCAGTCGTTCCCTCTCCACCCACACATTGGCAACATGAATTCAAGGCGAAATTTGCAAGATAATTATTCCATTTCTGGTCTAACATTTCGCGCAGTGAGGGGGATGGGATGGGGGAAGAGGAGAAGGGAGGAGGGTAGGGGGATGAGAGGAGTAGGAGGAAATAGGAGAAGAGGGAAGAGGTGGTGAGGGAAGAGGGGAGAAGAGGGGAGAGGGATAGAGGAAAGAGGGAAGATTGGTTGTTGGAAGAGAGAAGAGATGAGGGGGTGGAGGGAAGGGAGGAGCGTTGGAGGAAGAGGGAAGAATTGAGGGCGAAGAAGGGAGAGGGGTAGGGGAAATAGGATAGAATGTTGGGGATAGGGAAAGTAGTAGTAGGGGGATGAGAGGTGAAAGGGAGAGGGGAGAGAGGTCAAAACCACTACCGCAAACCGTAAATGTATTCATAATCTTTCCACAAACTTTCGGATCTTTAATATGTGTTTAATTTCATTAGACCCCGAGGTGGTAGGTAAGGATGAGGTGAAGGGGAAAGGGAGGGAGGGAAGGAATGGGGAAGGGGGAAAGGGAAGGTGGTGGGGAATGAGGAGAGGGAGGGGGTGGGAAGGAATGGGGAAGGGAAAGGGAGGGTGGGAAGGAATGGGAAGGGGGGAGGGGGGTGGGAAGGATGGGGAAGGGGGGAAAGGGAGGGAGGGAAGGAATGGGAAAGGGGAAAGGGAGGGTGGGAAAGGAAATGGGGAAAGGAAAGGGAGGGTGGGAAGGAATGGGGAAGAGGGAAAAGGGAAGATGGGGAATGGGGAAGGGGAAAGGGAGGGAGGGAAGGAATGGGGAAGGAAAGGGAGGGAGGAAGGATGGGGAAGAGGAAAAGGGGAGGAAGGAATGGGAAGGGGGAAGGGAGGGTGGGAAGGAAGGGAGAAGGGGGGAAAGGGGGGGGGAGGGGTGGGAAGGAATGGGGAAGGGGGGGAGGGGGGAGGGAAGGGAGGGAGGTGGGGAAGGAATGGGGAAGGGAGGGAGGGAGGGAAGGGGGAAGGTGGGAGGATGGGGAATGGGGGAAAGGGAGGGTGGGAAGGAATGGGGAAGGGGGAAAGGGAGGGAAGAAGGAGGGGAAGGGGGAGGAGGGAAAATGGGGAGGGGAATGGGAGGTGGGAAGGAATGGGAAGGGGAAAGGGAGGACAAGATTGGAGGAGTGGGAGGAGAGAGAGGATTGGCTGAGGTCGTGAATGGTGGTGGTGGAGGGGAGGTGAATGGTGAGGGTAGGAATGGTTGGGGGAATGGGAGAGAGAGAGAGAGAGAGATGAGGAGAGGAGAGGAAGAGAGAGAGAGAGAGAGAGAGAGAGAGAGAGAGAGAGAGAGAGAGAGAGAGAGAGAGAGGAGAGAGAGATAGATAGAGAAGATAGAGAGAGAGAGAGAGAGAGAGAGAGAGAAAGAAAGAGGAGAGAGGGAGGGAGAGAGAGAGAGAAAGAGAGAGAGAGAGAGAGAGAGAGAGAGAGAAGAGAGGAAGAGAGAGAGAGAGAGGAGAGAGAGAGAGAGAGAGAGAGAGAGAGGAGAGAGAGAGAGAGAGAGAGAGAGAGAGAGAGAGAGAGAGAGAGAAGAGAGAGAGAGAGGAGCAGAGAGAGAGGAGAGAGAGAGAAGAGAGAGAAGAGAGGGAGGAAGAGAAGAGAAGACAGCTAGAAGACATAGCTACAGATCATGGATCGCATGAGGAATATCTATAAAGTAGGAAATGGAGGGCGATCAAGGTAAGAAAGTCGAAGGAAGGAGACGAATGGGCGAGAAACGGGAAGGCAAAGGGAAAGCGGAAGAGAGGAAATGAGAGGGAAAGGAGAGGAAGGGAGAGACGAAGGGGGAGGGAGAGGGGGGGGTTGGGGGGGCCGAAGAGCAGAGAAATGGGGATCTTAAAAAGTGTAATAGCGATAATGGGAAAGTACATTGAAGCTGGCAACGGTAGACTGGGAGTGAATGGGAGGAGAAGGAGAGGAGGAGAGAAGGAGGGAAGACTAGGGATAGAGGAAGAAAGGGGGGTAAGAAAGGGAAAAGGAGAGGAGGAGAGAATAAAAGACGGTGGGAGGGATAGAGGGAAAAATAAAGTGAGGAAGGGAAAGGGAAAAGGAGAGGAGAAGGAGATAAGAAAAGGCGGTGAGAGGGATAGAGGGAGAAAGAGAAATGGAAAAGAAAATGAGAAGGAGAAAAGAAGGAAAGAACGGTGAAATGGAAGAGGAATAACGAACAGAGAACAGAGGTAGACAAACAGACAGAAACAGAAAGGGAATCAAAGAGATAAAAAAAGAGAAAAGCAGAAAAAATGGAAAGCTGGCATCAGTAAACAGGAGAGAAATCAGTGAAGTGAAAAAGGAGGAACATTCAAGAAAAAAAGAGAGAGAAAAAAATGGACGTAGAGAATAGAGAAAGAAGAGAGAGGGGAGGAAATAGAGAGATGTAGATAATATATAGATTATAGAGAGAGAGAGAGAGAGAGAGAGAGAGAGAGAGAGAGAGAGAGAGAGAGAGAGAGAGAGAGAGAGAGAGAGCGAGAGAGAGAGAGAGAGAGAGAGATAGAGAGAGAGAGAGAGAAGAGAGAGAAGAGAAGACGAGAGAGAGAGAGAGAGAAGAGAGAAGAGAGAAGAGAGGCGAGAGAAGAGAGGAGAAGACGAGAGAGGGCACAGAGAAGGCGAGCAAAGGAGAAGAAGAGAACCAGGAGAGACGAAAGATGTAGAAGAGAAGGAGAGAGAGAGAGAGATCGAGCAGTGTGTGAGGAGAGAGAAGATCGAACCCGCACGAGGAGCAGAGAAAAGGGAAACACAAGGGGAGAATAAAAGAGAGAAAGAATTCGATGACGAGGAAGAAGAAGAAGAGAGGGACGGGGGAGGGGGTAGAGAAAGAGAATAACTGATGGCAAGGAAAGAGGGAGAAAGGAGAGATAAGAGGGCGGGAGGGGGGGGGAGGGGTGACAACTAAG
>NW_020870297.1:1280836-1290836 GCF_003789085.1 Penaeus vannamei
TATATAGGGGAGTTAGTATGTGGCGTTAGTGTATATAGGTAGCATACCATATATATAAATATATTAATAAGTATATATGCGAGGATATATATATAATATAAAGTAGGGGTATGAGCTTATATAAATTGGGGTTATTAGGTAGTAGTAAAAGTATATAGTAGTAGGTAAGTTGAGAGGGATACTAATGATATAGCGAAAGATATATAAGGCAGTGACACTATATAGGGGTTATGGAGGATATATATATATATATATATATAAAGGTAGGGGTAGTAGTGTGATGTGAGGGTAAGGGGGATATATATATATAGTAGAAGTACGTTACTATTAAGTACATATATATAGCATATACAGTAGTACATAGTACATATACAATAGTAGGCATAGACGAGGGGGATACAAGTGAGACACGTAGAAAAACATATACAATATAACATATATAATTAATATAATATATATATATATATAAATAAAAGTATAAAATATAAGGTGATAAGGTATATGTATATATATATAAATATTTTAGGGGATCATAGTAGTACGCAGTAATAACATTAGTATATAAGATAAGTATATAGGGATTATAATAGGGGGAGATGAGTGATATACTAGTAGTATATTATAGTATATATAAGAGGGGGGGGGGAGGTATATATAGGTATAGGGTATATGGTATAAGTGTAGTAAGGTATAGTAGTGGTATATGAGTAGTAGTAGGGGGTGGAGTGGAGTAGATAGGTGTGTGGTGTGTGTGGTGTTGTGTGTGTGTGTGTGTGTAAATAATGATAGTAGGTACCAGTACATATGATAGTATGAGAGATGAGGTATGGGAATATTTATGAGGAGGTAGATATATATAGCGGGGGGAGAGGGTAGTGATATTAGACATATATAGTTAATAGATAGTATAATAGGTAGGGGTAGTAGTAGGGGATAGGTATAGGAGGTAGAGTAGGAATGCATATGGGGAATATAAGGCGATGAAAGTATACTATGTATAATATGTATATAATGAGAATAGTGAGGAAGGCTTTATTTAGGGGTTCGCGGGAGGTATGTGATATTAGGTTGAAAATTTTTATACATATAATATGTATAGTATGTAGTAAAGTATTTGTATATATTAACATAATGTATAGATATATATATATATATATAAATATATATATATATATATATAATATAGATAGTAATGAGGGAGGTAGGTAGGGATGTAGTAGGGGGGGGGGGGCAGATATAAGTGGTAGAGGGCACTAGAGGGGTAGGCTGTATGATGTATAGAATATATTATAAAGTAGCGAGAAAAGTATTGTATAATATTATGTATAGTGTAGGGAGTTATGGTATATATATATTTAGTATATAGTAGTATATATTATATAAGGTTGAGTATAAATATAGTATAGATATATGTATAATTTATATGTATATATGGTATGTATATGTTTATATATATTATTAATGATAAATTATAAGTAGAGAGGAGGAAGGATAATATATATAATATATAAGTGCATAGAGTAAATAGTTATTTATAATATATATACATATAGTAGTAGGTATAGGTAGGATTGGGTAGTATATGGTAGTTAATATATAGAGAATATATATATTACAGGTAGTATATACAAAGTTATAGGTGAGTATAGTATAAGGTACGAGTATACTGAGTGATATATATATATAGATGAGGGGATATATTAATAAGTATATATAATATATATATATAATATATATAATATATTAATTATAATATATAATTATATTATCACCAACACAGCCAACTCTCACACATAATCATCAGCCTTAAACCCGCGGAGACACCTGACCCGGCGAGGTCACACAGGAGGTCTGGGGCGAGTGAAAGGCGACCTCGGGTGGTCAAGGGTGCTATAATGGCACTCACTCGCGGCTTCTAGTGCCACACCTTTTGCGAGAAGGGGGGGAGGTGGGGGGATGAGAGAGGAGTGAGTGAGAGAGGAGAGAGAGAGAGAGAGAGAGAGAGAGAGAGAGAGAGAGAGAGAGAGAGAGAGAGAGAGAGAGAGAGAGAGAGAGAGAGAGAGAGAGAGAGAGAGAGAGAGAGAGAGAGGGAGGGAAATGGAGACAAGAGACAAAATAGATATGAAGATAACGAACGAAAGAGAAAAGAGAGAGAGAGAGAGACAGAGAGGGAGGAGAGAGGGAAATGGAGACAAAGAACAAAATAGATATAAAGATCAACGAACGAAAGAGAAAAGAGAGAGAGAGAGAACAGAGAGGGAGAGAGAGAGGGAAATGGAGACAAAGAACAAAAATAGATATAAAGATCCAACGAACGAAAGAGAAGAAAGACACGAAAGGAAGGGAGCAGGCAGAGAAAAGACGAACGCCGAAGCCAGAGGAGCGAGCCGTGGCACCGAGCGCCCCCCGCGTGGCACTGTAGGGTATCGAGTGGCTCCTGGTTAGAGTGCCTATACGAGGGGAAGAGGGAGGGGAAGTGGGGGTCAGAAAAGGGGAGGGGGGGCCGAGGGAGGGGTCCGGGTAATGGTCTTTCCTCCGGTGACCCCCAGAGCGGCCGCGCGGGGGTGAGGCCCAACTCCATCAACAACAATTACCGGCTCTCGCTGCCCCTCCCCCGTTTTCGCCGCCCTTTCGCAGCGGGAGGGGCGAGGCGTGGGCGGGCGGAGGGTGGGTGGGGTGGGCGGGTGGGCGGTGGGCGGGCCGCTGTCTTCGTTGCGGTGTTTGTTTTACCTCGAGCGGATGAGGGATCGCCGGTGAATTAAGTTTGGGAGGATCTTTAGACGAGCTGTGAGGGCTTTCGTGACACGCAAAGGCACTTATTGATAAACAAATCAATACACTCATATATGTGTGCATGCATACATAAATTCATTTATATATACACACACATACACACATACATGTGTATATATATATATATATATATATATAATATATATATATATATATATATATATATTATATATATATATATATATATGCACACATGTGTGTGTGTATGCAATATCCTCGTAAAGCGGTTCCTCGCGCGGCCCCGGTCCGGCACCCTCGGCGCGGCTCCGAGGCCCGGCACTTGCGGCCAATTTCACCTTTTATGGACTTCATACATCAGAGAGGAAACTTGCCAAAAGGTGATATTATAAATCCAGACAAACTTTCTTCCAAGCAATGGCAAACTAATTAAAGTTTTTGAATGAATGGCCTAAGACGTCCTTCCAGAGGGAGATACTTAAAATAGTTAAAGCCTGATATGGCGTTTAAATTATTTTGATAAGATGGATGGATATCTGGGTGCTCGGTAGCTGAGAATTTTCCGGTAAATCAAACACACACAAAGATGATATATATATATATATATAATATATATTATATATATATATATATATATATTATATATATATATATATATATATATATATATATATATACAGAGATTAGAGATCTACACACGCAGAGGGGTATGTACATAAATGTGTCTATAAATCCACAGAGAGAGAAAGAGAGCAAGAAAGAGAGAGAAAGCCGGAGCAGGAAAAACTGTTTTCACCGGACAACTTTATTCAGTTACTTTGCATATCATCTTTTATGGATGCTGTTCCACTATTCACTACGCATGTCTTGTATCGTTCAAACTCGCGATCTGGAAACTGTTGATACCAGAGTCAGCCAATTAATCTTTTCAAACTTTTCTCTTCGGAATTTTGTTGATATTAATGTTTCTGTTAGGTTTACCGAGTGATTTACTGGTGGCTATAAATTCACACGCGCTCGCACACATGTACGCATGATTGGGTACATAAACAAACGTGCACACACACACACACACGCGCGCAAACTAACACACAAACGCGCACATAAACAAACACACACACACACACAAATATACACGAAAAACACCTACACACACAAAACACACACGAGACGAAACAAACACGCATGCCCCCCCCCCCCCACCTTTTACACGTACTCGCGAATTAACAAACACACACCATTAGACTGATATCATCAGAATAAAAGTGCATCGGTATTAAGAAAAAAAAGTAGAATAAGAATGAAAACCGAAGAAAAAGAAAAGCAGAACGAACACATATCCACAGAAAATAAAAAAAAGAAAAAAAAAATCCCAATTTTTCCTCCTTAAAAAGAAAAAAAAAAGAAATACAGTTGTCTTTGGATTTTACACCGTGGCACTTAACCCCCCGAGATTACACTGGCTTGTATTAATTTCGAGTTATTTAAAAAAAAAACAAGATTTGGAAAAACAATTACAACGTGAAATCCTGCAGTGATTTGGCAGGCCAGGTTTACCGTGAATGCATTTTGTCATGAATTTCTTTTTCGAATCTGTACTTTGAATTTTGAATTAATAATGGACTGCGTTATCATTTTAATTCCTGGTGTCTGATAGATGGAGGCTCTGAGCTTAATGAAAATGGAATAATGATTCGTGAAGTATTGTATTCTTTTTAATTCTTTATTTGGCTGAATAAATTATTTTAGTATCACTGTTGTTACATTTTTTTTTTAATTTGTTATTGTTGTTGCTTATATTATTTAGTTTTTTGATCAAGGTTATTCTCATTATTACAGTCATCATCTGTATCATTATTTTGTCATTGTCTTATCATTCAGTTATTAAGATTACAGTATCATTACTATCCTTATTACTGCCAGATCATTACTTTTTTCTCCTTCTCAATCTCTTTTTATATTTATGCCTCATTCTCCCCCTCACGTCTATATTTCTTCCTTATGCTCTCTCTCTTCTTTATCCATGCTTTATTCTCCCTCTTTCTGCTACATTTCCCCTCTTCCCTCTCTCTTTCCACCTCATTCTCTCTCTCATCCATATTGTATGCTCATTCTTTCTCCTTCGTTGGTGCTTTTCTCCCTATTCTTCCTCCCGTGTTTAGTCTCTTGTCACCAGTTCCCTCTTCGTTCTATCTCTCCTTTATCAATATCCATCTCTTTCTCTTCACTTCCCCCTTCTTTCTCTTTCTCTCGATTTTACCCACCCCTCTCTTCAGTCTCCCTCTCTATATACTGTTTTTCTCCATTTTTCACTCTCTCTCTCCTTCTTTCCTCTATTCTGCGTTCCTAGATTTTACTACTCCCCCTCTTTATCCTTCTCTCTCCCAAACATACTTTATCTTCCACTGTCTGCCTCCCTCCTTATCTCTCTTCCTTCCCATCTCCATCCTTCGATTTTACTTCCCCCACAATCTTCTTCCTTCTTTCGCTGCCTTCCAAAAACTTTTATTCTTCCCTTTCCGCCTCTCTCTCTTACTCCTCCCCCTTCCAATTCTCCCTCAATTCCTCTGTCTCCCAAACCCATTTTTATCTTTCGCTCTTGCCTCTCACTCTTTCTCTCCCTTTTTCCTTCCCTTCCCTTCTCCATCCATCCATCCATCCATGTTCCTCCACCCCCCCTCCAAATCTCCCTCCTTATTCCTCTCTGTCTCCCAAACCCATTTTTATCTTTCGCTCTCCTCTCACTCTTTCTCTCCCTTTTTTTCCTTCCCTTCCCTTCTCCATCCATCTCCATCCACGTTCCTCCACCCCCCTCAAATCTCCCTCCTTATTCCTCTCTGTCTCCCAAACCCATTTTTATCTTTCGCTCTTGCCTCTCACTCTTTCTCTCCCTTTTTCCTTCCCTTCCCTTCTCCATCCATCCCTCCATCCATGTTCCTCCTACCCCCCTCCAAATCTCCCTCCTTATTCCTCTCTGTCTCCCAAACCCATTTTTATCTTTCGCTTTCCTCTCACTCTTTCTCTCCCTTTTTTCCTTCCCTTCCTTCTCCATCCATCCCTCCATCCATGTTCCTCCACCCCCCTCCAATCTCCTCCTTATTCCTCTCTGTCTCCCAAACACATTTTTATCTTTCCCCTCTCTCTGCCTCTCTCCGTTTCTCTCCCTTTTTTCCTTCCCTTCCCTTCTCCATCCATCCATCCATCCATGTTCCTCCTTATTCCTCTCTGTCTCCCAAACACATTTTTATCTTTCCTCTCTCTCTCTCTCTGCCTCTCTCCGTTTCTCTTGTTCTTCCCTTCCCCAACCAACTAATACATTTTTGATTGCGTACGTGAATCATGGGTACAAATTACACATGCGAGAGCAAGGGAGAGTTTAGATGGCTATAAGGTTTCGGGGGAGGCGAGGGGGGTGGGTGGGGGTGGGGGTGGGGGAGGGGCAGGGGGGTTATGAGGGTGCATTATTATTTCTGATTCTTTGTTATTTTCGCATTTTCGTTCTTTTTTTTCCATGTGTTTTCCTGTTTTGATTATCCATTTTTGTTGTTGTCGTTTTCATTATCATCATTTATCCTTATTATTGTTATTGATGTTATAATCATTTCTATCATTATTGTCATTATTGTTATGATCATTATTATCATTGTTATCCTTATCATCATTATTACTATCATTATCTTTCTTATCATTATTACTATTGGCATTATTGTTATTATCATCATCATTATTATGACGCTGATGATGATGATTATTATTGATAGTACTATTCATCTGTTTATCCCTGCTTTCTCTCTTCTTTCCTCCTATCCCTTTTTGATTACACCCCACCCCCTCTCTCTTTCTCTGTTTCTCTCTCTCTATCTATCTCTCTATATATCTATCCATCTAATTATCTATCTATCCACCTAATTTTCTATCTATCTATCCACCTAATTATCTATCTATCTATCCATAATTATCTATCTATCCACTAATATCTATCATCCACCTAATTATCTATCTATCTATCCACCTAATTATCTATCTATCTATCCACCTAATTATCTATCTATCTATCCACCTAATTATCTATCTATCTATCCACCTAATTATCTATCTATCACCTAATTATCTATCTATCTATCCACCTAATTATCTATCTACTTAATTATCTATCTATAATTAATTATCTATCTATCTATCCTAATTATCTATCTATCTATCCACCTAATTATCTATCTATATATATCCTATCTACCTAATTATCTATCTATTTATCCACCTAATTGCCTATCTATCTATCCACCTAATTATCTATCCGTCTATCTATCCACCTAATTATCTATCTGATTAATTATCACCTCTCTCCGAAACACGAATTTCATCATGTCTTTCCCTCTTCCTTTCTTTCCTGTATGACACAACACAAAGCCCTCTCTTATCTCTTCCTCTTCCCTCTCTCACCCTCCTTCCCTTTCCTCTTCCCAACCCCTTCCTCCTCCTCCTATCTCTCCTTTCCTTTGTCCTCTTTCCTATCCTTCGCTCCTTCTCTCCATTCCACTTTCTTTTCCTTTCTCCTGTCTCCTACTCCTATCAATTTTTCTCTGTCCCTTATGTCCTTCGCTAACCTTCCTTCCTTTGGTCTTCTTCCTATCTCCCTCCTTCTCGTTCTCCCTTTCCTACCTCTTTATTCTTTTCCCCCTTCTCCATTTTTACTTTCCCTTTCCCCTTCACCTTCTCTCTTTCTTCTTTCTCCTACCTCCCCTCCTCCCACTTTCTTACCTATTTCCTAATTCCGCCTTCCTCCGATCTCCTCCTTTCACCTTCCCTCTTCCTCCACCTCTCTTCCCCCTTCACCCTTCCTATTACCTTCTGCCCCCCTTCCTCCTACCTCCTTTCTCTCCTCCCCCTTTCCCCACCACCCTAACCCTACCCTTTCCCCTCTCCCCTTTCCCCCTTCCCTACACCCTAACCCTCCCTCTTTCCCCTACCCCACTTTCTCACCCCTCCCCTTCCCCCATTCCCCACCTTCCTTCCTTTTCCCCTCCCTTTCCTTCCTTTTTCCCCTCCTACCTCCTACTCCCACCCCTTCCCCAGCCAAGTTCAGGAACCCCCACGTGCCTTGCCCAGACCGAGAATTTTGACTCATATTTCTGCCGTGCCGTGGATTTGGCAGAAGATGGCAGCAGGGACTCGATTTATAGGCCTTGTGAAGTGGGGATGTTTGCGGGGTTGGGGAGGGTGGGGGGAAGGTGGGGGAGGGGAGGGTGGAGGAAAAGGTGGGGGAACGGGAGGGGGGAGGGGGGAAAGTGGGGGAGGGGGAGGGGGGGGGGGAAGGTGGGAAGGGGAGGGTGGAGGGAAGGTGGGGGAGGGGGAGGGGAGGGGGGAGGGAGAGGTGTGAGTGTGGGGTTGAAGAGCCATGTTGAGAAGAGAGTTTAAAGCTTCTTGGAAGAAAGGAAGAGAGAGAGAGAGAGAGAGAGAGAGAGAGAGAGAGAGAGAGAGAGAGAGAGAGAGAGAGAGAGAGAGAGAGAGAGAGAGAGAGAGAGAGAGAGAGAGAGAGAGAGAGAAGAGAGAGAGAGAAGAGAGAAGAGAGAGGAGAGAGAGAGAGAAGGAGAGAGGAGGGGAGAGGGAGAAAAAGAGAGAGAGAGAGAGAGAGAGAGAGAGAGAGAGGAGAGAGAGAGAGAGAGAGAGAGAGAGAGAGAGAGAGAGAGAGAGAGAGAGAGAGAGAGAGAGAGAGAGAGAGAGAGAGAGAGAGAGAGAGAGAGAGAGAGATCGGGGTTGCAGGGAGAGGAGAGAAAAAGCGACGAGGAAAGAACAAAGAAACGATGGAAAGGAAAAGAGAAGAGACCTTAGGATAGGAGACAGACAGAGAGGGCGAGAAACAGACCAGAAAACAGAAAGAAAGGAAAAGAGATAAACAGACAGACGCAGAAATAGAGAAAGTAATATCTCTCTGTGTAATTACTGTACCCCCGCCACTCCGCCCAAACCACACGCTCTTTACCCACTATAAATGAACATTATTGCCATTATACATACAATTTTGTACATTATTCTTCATTCTCTCTTCCTGCTTCCGTTCTCCTCTTCCCCTCTCATTCCCCCTTCCCTTTTCCCCTCTTCCTTCTATTCAGGCCTCCCCTCGCCCCCTCTCCTCCTTCCAACATCTGCTGCTACACTGAATTTATAATTATTGTTATTCTCTCTCATCACTTTTTCTTTCCTCTGCTTTAATTATTGATAATTTCACCAGTCACGTGACCAGACCAGGGCTGTACCGCCATCTTTTTTTTTTTTTTTTTTTTTTTTTTTTTGTTCAATCCATTTTTCACATATGTTCCCGTTGTTCATCAGTTTAATTCCTCTGTTGTGCAAACTGGATGCTGCAGACTGCATTTGTATGAGGCATTTTATTGGCGGCTTCACCTAATTTTTCCTCTTTTTTCATAACAAGTTGGAGGGAAATTAAATTCATATATCGTGCTGAACTGCATAATATGTATGCGAGACTGCGCGTGCATGTGGACTGTATGTGGGAGTATTATTATTTTTTTTCCTTTTCTGTGTGTATTTGTTTTTTTTTGTGTGTTTAGGTATGTGTGTGTGTGTGTGTGTATACGTGCGTGTAAGTGTGTGTGTGTCTGTGTGTGTGTGTGTGTGTGTGTGGTGTGTGTGTGCGTGTGTGTGTGTGTGTGTGTGTGTGTGTGTGTGTGTGTGTGTGTGTGTGTGTGGCGTGTGTGTGTACGTGCGTGGGTGTGTGTGTGTGTGTGGTGTGTGTGTGTGTGTGTGTGTGTGTGTGTGTGTGTGTGTGTGTGTGTGTGTGTGGTGTGTGTGTGTGTGTGTGTGTGTGTGTGTGTGTGTGTGTGTGTGTGTGTGTGTGTGTGTGTGTATGTGTGTGCGTGTGTTTGTGTGTGTGTGTGTATGTGTATGTATGTGTACGTGTCTTCATCGTTTGTGTGCATGTATGTATTTGTCACTTTATTCATTTCGGTGTGTCAAAAATATGTATCCTTCTGTGCATGATGAAAAATTATGTGTATGTGAGTTAGTGCGCGTACACGTGGACACGGCGGAGGAGAAACCGGCGGCGCGTGGTGTCCATCTCGCTAATTAAATGAATGATTGATAGCTCGCTGGCCGTCGTCCCGGCGGCTATTTCTGAGCTCATCCTTCCCTCCTTGGCTCCGCCTCCTTCCTTCCTCTCGGCAGCGAAATTACCTCCTTCCTATCCTGCCCTTTCGGTTAATTCCGCTAAGCTGTAGGCCTATCT
>NW_020870297.1:1313336-1320836 GCF_003789085.1 Penaeus vannamei
AGAGACACGAGAATCGAAGAGAAGACGAAAAGAAAACGAGAATAGGAGACGAGGACCAAGAGGACACGAGAATCGAAGAGAAGACGAAAGAAACGAGAACGACGAATCGAAGACAAGACGAAGAGAAACGAGAATAAGAGACGAGGACGAAGAGAAAACGAGAAAAGGAGACGAGGACAAAGAAAACACGAGAATCGAAGAGAAGACGAAGAGAACACGAGAATCAAAGACAAGACGAAGAGAAAACGAGAAAAGGAGACGAGGACAAAGAGAACACGAGAATCGAAGACAAGACGAAGAGAAAACGAGAATAGGAGACGAGGACGAAGAGAAAACGAGAAAAGGAGACGAGGACAAAGAAAACACGAGAATCGAAGAGAAGACGAAGAGAACACGAGAAGACAAGACGAAGGAAAACGATGAAGAGACGAAAGACAGAGAATCGAAGACAAGACGAAGAGAAAACGAGAATCGAAGACAAGACGAAGAGAAAACGAGAATCGAAGACAAGACGAAGAGAAAACGAGAATCGAAGACAAGACGAAGAGAAAACTAGAATAGAAGACGAGGACGAAGAGAACTCGAGTAAAGGAGAAGCCAGGACGGAGGAAGGAGAAGAATCCGAACATTCCTTGGCGTTCCGAGTTGCAAAATGAAGATCTTGGGAAGACAACGAAGAAGCGGAGAGAGCTGGTAGGAGATGGGGAAAGGTAGAGAAAATAGGGCAGAAGAAAGACGAAGGACAAGGAGACAGAGAGAGAAAGAGAGGCAGAGATAAATAGATAGATAGAAAGAGCGAGAGAGAGGCAAACAGAACGACAGCAAGCCAGGCAAGCATACAGACAGAGAGGTAGAACTAGTAAAGAAAGATAGGGGAAAAAAGAAGAAAAAGGAGAAAACACCAGTTAAACCGAGATAAACCATAAAATAACAACTAAAATAAATATCCTATATGACCTTTCCATTTACAGAAAAAAGACCGTCATAATTAGTCCCGATTTATAATAATTAACTAACAAGAGGTAACGTAATGTAACCTAACCTAACCTAACCTAACCTAACCTAACCTAACCTAACTTAACCTAAACCTAAACTAGCTAACTAGCCTACCTAACCTAACCTAACCCTATACCTACCTAACCTAACCTAACCTAACTAACCACCCTAACCTAACCTAACCTATACCTTAACCCTAACTAACCTAACCTAACCTAACCTAACCTAACCTACTAACCTAACCTAACCTAAACCTAACCTACCTAACCTAAACCTAACCTAACCTAACCTAACCTAACCTAACCTAACCTAAACCTAACCTAACCTAACCTAACCTAACCTAACCTAACCTAACCTAACCTAACCTAACCTAACCTAATGTAATGTAACCTAACCTAACCTAACCTAACCTAACCTAACCTAACCTAACCACGTAATGTAATGTAACCCTAACCAACCTAACCTAACCTAGACCTAACCTAACTAACCTAACCTAACTATACCTAAACCTATACCCCTAACTAACCTAACCTAACCTAACCTAACGTAACCTAACCGTAACCTGTAATGTAACCTAAACCTAACCTAACTCTAACCTAACCCTAACCTAACCTAACCTAACCTAACCTAAACCTAACGTAATGTAACCTAACCTAAACCTAACAATAACCTTAACCTAACCTAACCTAACCTAATGTAATGTAACCTAACCTAACCTAACCTAACCTAACCTAACCTAAACCAACCTAACCTAACCTAACCTAACTACCCTAACCTAACGTAATGTACCTAACCTACCTAACCTAACCTAACCTAACCTAACCTAACCTAACCTAACGGTAAAACCTTAACCTACCTAACCTAACCTAACCTAACTTACTAAACCTAACCTAGCTAACCCTAACCTACCTAACCCTAACCTTAACCTAACGTAATGTAACTAACCTAACCTAACCTAACCTAAACTAACCCTAACCTAACCCTAAAATAACCTAACTAAACCTAACCTAACCTAACCTAACCTAACGTATGTAACCTAACCTAACCTAACCTAACCTAACCTAACCAACCTAAACGTAATGTACCTAACCTAACCTAACCAAACCTAACCTAACCTAACCTAACCGTAATGTACCTAAACCTAACCTAACCTAACCTAACCTAACCTAACCTAACCTAACCTAACGTAATGTAACCTAACCTAACCTAACCTAACCTAACTAACCTAACTAACCTAACCTAACGTAACCTAACCTAACCTAACCTAACCTAACCTAACGCTAACCTATACCTAACCTAACGTAATGTAAACCTAACCTAACCTAACCTAACCTAACCTAACCTAACCTAACCTAACGTAATGTAACCTAACCTAACCTAACCTAACCTAACCTAACCTAACCTAACCTAACGTAATGTAACCTAACCTAACCTAACCTAACGTAATGTAACCTAACCTAACCTAACCTAACCTAACCTAACCTAACCTAACCTAACCTAACCTGTAATGCTAACCTACCTAACCTAACCTAACCTAAACCTAACCTAACCTAACCTACACCTAACTACTAACCTAACCTAACCTAACCCTAACCCTAACCTAACGAACCTTAAACCTAACCTAACCTAAACCTAGTAAATGTAACCTAACCCTAACCTAACCTAACCAAACCTAACCTAAACCTAACTAACCTAACCTAACCTAACCTAACCTAACCTACCTAACCCTAACCTAACCTAACCTAACCTAACTAACCTAACCTAACCTAACCTAACCTAACTAAACCTAGCCCTAACCTAAACCAAACCTAACCTAACCTAACCTAACCTAACCTAACGCTACCTAACCTAACCTAACTAACCTAAAACCTAACCTACCTATAACCTAACTAACCTAACCTAACCCCTAACGAACCTAAACCTAACCATAACCTTAACCTAATCTAACTAACCTAACCTAACCTACCTAATAAACCTAACCTACCTAACCTAATAACCTAACCACCTAAACCCTAACAACCTAACCTAACCTAACCTAACCTAACTACCTAAACCTAAACCTAACCTAACCTAAACCTAACCTAACCTAACCAAGAACCAACCTAACCTAACTTAACTAACCTAACCTAACCTAACCTAACCTACCTAACCTAACCAACCTAACCAAACCTAACCTACCTAAACCTAAAGACCAAACCTAACCTAACCTAACCTAACCAACCTAACCTAACCCTAACCTAACCTAATCCTAAACCTAAACCAACCTACTAACCTAACCTAACCTAACCTAAGAACAAACCTAAACCTAACCTAACTCTATAACCTAACCTAACCTAACCTAACCTAACCTAACCTAACCTAACCTAACCTAACCTAACCTAACCATAACCTAACCGACCTACCTAACCTAACCTAACCTAACTAACCTAACCTAACCTAACCTAACCTAAACCTAACCTAACCTAACCTAAACAACTAACCTAACCTAACCTAACCTAACCTAACCTAACCTAACCTAACCTAACCTAACCTAACCTAACCTAACCTAACCTACCCTAACCTAACCTAACCCAAGAACCAAACCTAACTTAACTTAACCTAACCTAACCTAACCTAACCTAACCTAACCTAACCTAACCAAACCAAACCAAACCATCTCTCTCTATCCCTCCTTCTCTCTTTCCTTCCTCTTCCATTCCTCCTTCCCTCCCTCACTCGTTCCTCCCTTTCGCTCTATCCCTCATTCTCTCTTTCCTTCCTCTTCCATTCCTCCTTCTCTCTCCTCTCGTTTACCTCGTTCCTCCCTTTTCGCTCTATCCCTTCTCTCTTCCTTCCTCTTCCCATTCCTCCTCCCTCCTTCCCTCCCTCGTTCCTCCTTTCGCTTTCCCTCTTCCCTCCCTCCCTCGTTCCTCCCTTTCGCTTTATCCCTCCTCCCTCCCTCCTCGTTCCTCCCCTTGTCCTCTATCCCTCCTTCCTCCTCCCTCGTATCCTCCCTTTCGCTTTATCCCTCCTTCCCTCCCTTCCCTTCCCTCCCCCTCTCTCCTCTTCCCTCTCTCCCTCCTTCCCTCCTTCTCTCCTCCCCCCCCCCTTACACATATACGCGCTCGAACGCCCGCACAAACACCCCTAATTCGATAAAGATGTTCTGGAGCATTTCCCTCTCGCATTTGGAATAAATTGCAAGTTAGTCCGCACTCGAATGCTAATAATCTCCCAGGGACACTTTCTCCTTCCAAACACACGCTCATCTAATGAACTTATCAGAATGGAAAAAAAAGAGGAAAGAAAAAAGGAAAAAAGAGAAAGAAAAAAAAGTTCTTTCCATAACTGCTTTTGTTCCATTCTCTTGGTTTTGTCTTTGTTTTTGTTTCGTTTGTTTCGGGTTTTCTTTGTGTATTTGGATTTGGTTTTGTTTGTTTGATTGTTTTCCCATTTTTTTCTATCTTTTTTATCGTATGTTTTTTTTTTTTTTTTTTTTTTTTTGTCCTTAATTATAATTCTTCATTTTTATTTTCTTTTTTTTTTGCCTGTAAATATGATTTTCTTATTTTCTCTTTATGCGTATTTTTGTTATTTCCAGAATTGCACTTAGCTCTTCCAACTTTTCATTCTCTTCTTTATTGCCTCTTTTTAAACTTTATTTTACGTTCTTTTTGTCAATTATTAATATTCCCTCATTCTTTCATTCGCATTTATTATTAATCGTTTTTATCAGTTCAAGAGCAATAAAAGAAGGGGGGGGGGAGACAGAGAGAAGAAGGAAGAGAAGGAGAAGGGGAAGAAGAAGGGATGCATTAGTATGCAAAGAATAGGAGGAAACAAAGAAACAAGAAGAAATAGAAGAAAGAATATAAGGAAAAGGAGAAGGAAAAAAAAGAACAAAAAGAGAGAGAATGAGAAAAAAAAAATCAGAAAAAAAATAGGATAGATATTAATATCCATAGCATCAACTTAAATCAAAGAACACGGGGAAACAAAGAAACAAGGAGAAGAATGAGAAGAAGGAAGAGACAAGAAAAAGAAAGAGAAGGAGGAGAAGAAACAGAAGCAAAAGGAGATGAAGAAAAGAGACATTAGTATGCATTGCGTCAAATAAAGTAAAAGAAACAACGCAACAAGGAGAAGATGGAAGAGAATGAAAAAGAGGAATAAGAAAGAGATGGAGAAGGAGAAGGAAATGAAGAAGAAAGAGAAGAGAAAGAGAGGAAGAAGAGAGACGTTCATATCCATTGCATCAAAATAAAGCAAAGAATAGGGGAAACAAGGGAACAAGTAAAATGAGAAGTAGAAAAAAAGGGGACGGAGAAAAAGAGGAATAAGAAAGAGCTAGAGAAGGAGAATGAGATGAAGAAGAAAGAGAAGAGAAAGAGAGGAACAAGGGAGACATTAGTATACATTGCATCAAATTAAGTCAGTGAATAGAGGGATACAAAGAAGCAAGGGGAAGAACGAGAAGAGGGAAGACATGGCAAAGAAGAAGAGGAAGGGGGAGACGGAGAAGAAGAGGAAGGAGATGGAGAAGAAGAAGAGGAAGAAGGAGATGGAGAAGAAGAAGAGGAAGAAGGAGATGGAAAAGAAGGAGAGGAAGAAGGAGATGGAGAAGAAGAAGAGGAAGACGAAGGGGGAGATGGAGAAGAAGAAGAGGAAGAAGGAGATGGAGAAGAAGAAGAGGAAGAAGTAGATGGAGAAGAAGAAGAGGAAGACGAAGAAGGAGATGGAGAAGAAGAAGAGGAAGAGGGAGACGGAGAAGAAGAGGAAGGAGATGGAGAAGAAGAAAGGAAGACAAAGAAGGAGATGGAGAAGAAGAAGAGGAAGAAGGAGACGGAGAAGAAGAAGAGGAAGAAGGAGATGGAGAAGAAGAAGAGGAAGACGAAGAAGGAGATGGAGAAGAAGAAGAGGAAGAGGGAGACGGAGAAGAAGAAGAGGCAGACGGAGAAGAAGAAGAGGAAGAAAGAGATGGAGAAAAAGAAGAGGAAGAAAGAGATGGAGAAGAAGAAGAGGAAGAAAGAGATGGAGAAGAGAAGAGAGAAAGAATGGAGAAGAAAGAGGAAAAGGAGATGGAGAAGAAGAGAGAAAGAAGGAGATGGAGCAGAAGAAGAAAGCAGAGGAAGACGGACAAGAAGAACAGAAGAGAAGAAGGAGACGGAGAAGAAGAAGAAGAGGAAGACGGACAGAAGACAAGAAGAAAGGAAAGGAAGACGGAGAAGAAGAAGAGGAAGAAGGAGACGGAGAAGAAGCAGAAGGAGAAGGAGGAAGGAGACATTAGTATGCATTGCGTCAAACCTCCTCTTCATGTTACCCGGGTGGCTTTCGGTCCTGAGTTAAACTACGCGATACTCTTGGGGGAGGTTGAGGGGGAGGGGGGGGGGGGTTGGGGGAAGTGGGAGGGGGTTGGGGGAAGGGGGAAGGGGAGAAGGGGAGGGAGGAGGGGGAGGGAAGAGTGGGGATGGAAGATGAGGGAGGTTGGGGGAAGGGGGAGGGGGTTGGAGGAAGGGAAGGGAGGAGTGGGGGAAGAGGGAGGTTGAGGGGGAGGGGGCGAAGGTTGAGGGGATAGGGGTACGGAAGTAAGGGGGGGGAAGGGAAGAGGGGAAGAGTGAGGGGGTTGGAAGGAGGGTGGTGGGGAGAAGGAAGGGGCGGAGGGGATAGGAGGAAAAGAGGTACGGAAAGGGTAAGAGATAGAAAGGGTGTTGAAAAGTCGTGATAGGGAGAGAATGAGAGATATTGAGAGATAGATAAATAGATAGAATGAAAAAGATATTGAGAGACAGGGAGACAGAGACAGACAGACAGACAACAGGACAAAGAAAGATAGAGACAACTAGATAGATAGATAAAAAAATAGACAGATAGACAGACAGAGAGAGAGAAAAAGAGACAAGCAGACAGAAATACAAACAAACAGACAAAGAAATAGAGAAGGGAAGAGAGGGAAAAGGAGAAGAAAAGGCCCTTGAAGATAACAGAGGCCATAATGGACCAGGAACGTCCCATACGCAAATAAGAACAATCTAGTTCGGGTTTTGCACATCCTCNCTACCTTCAAGAGAGAGAGAGAGAGACTGTGGGGGAGAGGGAGAGGGAGAGTGGGAGAGAGAGAGAAGAGAGAGACAGAGACAAATAAAACAGATCGGGAATCATTGGCAACGCGACACCTGACCCTCAGTGACACAAATATTATTACAACAAAAACAAGGTCATGGGATGGGACGGTCGCCAGGACGGATGGGGCTCGGACGCGAAAGTAGCAGCGAGAGATTGCAAAAAAGGGGGGAGGGGGAATGATGTGCAATTTGTCGTGTCATTGTGTGCGGGGCGGTGTGGGAATCTGTGTGGGTTTGAGAAGGAGGAGGGGGTAGGAGGAGGAGTTTGTGTATGTAGTGGGGGGGGAGTGTATGTGTGTGTGTAGGGGAGTAGAAGTGTGTGTGTGTGTATAGGGGGGGGGGGTGAAGAAGTTTGTGTCTGTGAGTGTAGGGGGGGGGAGTGTGTGTGTGTGTGTGTGTGTAG
>NW_020870297.1:1330836-1335836 GCF_003789085.1 Penaeus vannamei
GTTGTTGAATGATTTTATGGTTAAGTTAGCGTGTAAGTTCAATATACCTTCGTTAGAGCTGAGTTTACTTTTTTTTTAATGCTTCTGCTCTTTTTGAAGTATGGAAAATGGACGATTTTCGCCTAAATATTTTGGAAAGTAGGTTGTCCTAGTGAACGAAGGTTGCATAGGGGATACGAGCCTAAGAATTTGAGCGCGAGAGTTTGGCTTTAGCAGAGGGAGGGAGAGAGAGAGAGAAGAGAGGAGAGAAAGAGAGAGAGAGAGAGGGAGGGGAGAAAGAGAGAGAGAGGGAGATACATACATACAAGCAAATAGACAGATATAGGTAGAACAGAAACAAAAGAGAGATGGAGAGGAAAGGTGGAAAACACAGAAGAGAGAAAGAGAGAAGATATGGACACTCGATATTCCACACGTCAATAGTTGTTTAAGACCATCAACCATCTACTTGTGTGCCCACACAAGATCCGTTCACAGACTATCTACCCGCCCCAATTAACCTTCCCATCGAAACCCTTATTCGTCCTCAATCTATGTCTATTGCCATTCCCTCGACCGAACTACGATCTAGCTGATTCGAGCGTCCGAGCCAAACGTGCGCATTACCAGAATGATTAAGTAATTTTCACTCCAAATTTCCTTTCAGTGCACCCCCCTCTATATGAACCTCAACCACGCCCATGCGCTGCCCACGCTGCCCTCAGTAATGGCCCCCACCTTCATAGCGCCGCTCCTACGACCGACCCGGACTGACTCATACCAGGGCTCTACACGGCAAAATTCCACCGCGCCTTCCTATGCGGAATTCGCCGTCTTACCAAACTACCGCAATATCCACCAACAGATCAAAACCATTCTCTCCTCCGACTATCTTCCACTTCTTTACGACTCTGAATGCACAATTATGTCCGGCACCGCTACTGTAGAGCAACATCACATCACAACATACTCCCCCCGTTACTTGAAGACCCACATAACCCCCACACACACACACACACACACAAAACCACAGCACCACACACACTCACACACACACACACACGAAACACACACCACACACGACACCCACACACACGTCTAACAGCACCATCACACACACACCACCACACACACACACACGACTCACACACACTACACCCAATCACCACAAGATCCACCACGCAACACCACACTACATATTATATATAGAGTCTCTACTATATATATGGTGGTGATCCCTTCCTCTGCTACACTAACCCATATCACGCGACACATGCCTAGTATGTGATTCGTAATGTAGTGTCTGGTGCTGTGCTGTGCTGCCGTATACTGTCTATATTACTAATGAATCATACAGTAGTCATAGTATATCATTACTAATAGATTATATATATATATAACAGACACAACACACACATCATATATGCTTATATATATATAATAAATACTATATATACATATAAATAAGATAATATATATACACATATATATGTAGATATATACACATATATATTACACCAATAATAGATATACAACACTATATATAACCCTATTACCTATATGACATATGTTATATAATATACACAGTGCTATTAGTAATATATATATATAGGAATATAATACTTATTATATTGTAGATACTATCCATTATTGTTCTCATATCTGTCTGCCCGGTAGTTTCAGTGGCTGTCTCTCTCTGTATTGTTGTGTTAGTGCCTTCCAGTCTTGTGTGTGTGCGTTCATCTGGATGATGTCTGACTTCAAGAGAGATTAGAGCGCGAGAGAAGGAAAGAGGAGAACTGGTTTTACCGAGATAAAGCAACCATAAAAATACAACTATTTTAAAAAACCGAGCAAGGAAGACTCTCCCGGACAATTGACGGCACAAAACCCCCAAAAACCGAAACAGAAACATTTACCCGGACTCGACGTCCCCCTTCGTTTCCCAAAGAGGTATGCAGTGACATTTGCCTCTGCTGAAGTGTTCTTAATTAAGAACTCAAAAGCTCCCTGCCCGCCGCCCTCTGAGTTGGTCCGGAAGCCGAACGGCTAGAGATCTGCATCCGTATAGACAGCCCTCACCGGCTCGCGCCCAGGAACATAGTTTAATTAGAGACGTCAGCGTCTCATTTATAATTACTACACCACTCCTGTACTATACTTCGTTGTAGTAGAGACGAGTATCATAAAAAAAGCGAAACTTGAAAAATCTCTAAAAAAAAAGATGGGACGATCACTAGGTCGCAACTCTAACCGAATTGCAGTGAACAACGAGCCTTCCTAAAATAAGAATGAAAAGAATAATGTCCGCCTTCGATCATGTTTTCGAGACTGCTTGCTGCATAATTTTTAAAGTAGACAAGTCCGACTCAATCTAGCCTTTAGCCTTCACAACAAAAGACGAAGAACTAAAGACAGCAACGAAGAGAAATAGATAAAAAAAAGAAAGACTCGTACAGAACAAACGGAAATCCATAGATCAACACTAGAAACAACGCTCTTTTGAGCTATGCCCATATCCATTACTCCCCGGTCCCGCCCCACCGCCAAAGGAAGCCCGCGAACACTCAACTTGCACGAGACGATGCTTAATTCCCCGCTCCCGATTTTTTTGTCCTGAAAACGAACATAACAAAAAAAGAGTCTAAGGCTCATCACGCGAGCGACGTGACGAACCGGACAACCACATGCTCACATCTCTCCGACCGCACTGACCGCGAGACTTTTTACACATGGTCTGAAACTGTTGTTGACTCCCTTTCCTCTTCCCTGCTGCGTCTCTTTCTCCTCTTCACTTCTCTCTCTCTCCTCTCCCTCTCTCGTTCTCTTCCTCTTCCTCTCCTCTCTGCTCTTCCCCTCTTCATTTCGTTTTCCATCACGCCCTTCCTCCCCCTTTGCACTGCACTGCCTCCACCTACTATACGAGCTTTGCATATACATATATAATATTCACTATAAACTATTAACTATACATATACTTACATATCAATATTAATACACTATCAGTTATGATATATCGTGCGTGTTGTCTTGTGTGGGTGTGTGTGCTGGTGCTGTGTGTGCGTCGTGTGGTGTAGTGTATGCACAGCTATGCTATATGTTGCCTATATTATAATATTCTAGAGTATTTATAGTACTAGATAATTCTAGTATATATCTATATATATATAATAGTAGAGCTATATAATGTCGTCGTGAGTTGTGGTGGTGTGGGTTGAGTGTCGCGTGTGTTCCGGTTGTGATGCTTATGAGTGTGTGAGTAGATAGTAATAACTATATATGAATACCATACATGTATATGTCCGCACCTAATATATAGCACTATATATACATAGTATATACGTATACGTATCTAATATATAGTATTATTGTGTGTGGTGTGTGTGTGTGGTATGTGTGTGTGTATGTGTGTGTGTGTATAAATAATGTATATATATATATATATTAATATTATATATATATATATATATATATATATATATATATATATATATATTTATATATATATTGTATATATGTATATATTATATATTATATATATTATTATTATATATATTATATATATATATATTAACACAAATATTATTATTATAGTGTATATATAATTATATATATATATATTATAATATATTTATATATATATTATGTATATGTTAGAATATAAGAGATAATAATATAGAAGATATACGGTACAGACCCTGTTGTGTCTCCCTCTCTATCTCTAAATCTACCAACTATGAACTCCCTATCGGACTTATCCGTTTACCTTTACGCATACCCCGCTCCACCCCACCCCACCCCCTGAGCCTGCAAACCCCCCTCGAGCCTGCCAAACTGCCGCCCTTCAGCAGAGTGTACCCTAAAATCGCCCATATGTCTTCAGACCCAAACCAGATCTAGGTCGCCCCCACATAACAGACGGTGAGCATCAGAGGCGCCAGACCCAAGGCCACTGTTATCAAGAGCAAAACACAAAGAGGAAAAAGAAACTGCATGTGTTAATGGATCGAGAGGTTAAGATTTTGCTAGTTTATTTTTGGGTGTTCTTTTTTTATTTTTTGGAAAGGGGAACTGGTGGGTGGGTGGGTAAAAGGGGTTTCTGGTTTATGGTTTATATCGTTCTTTCTGACTTAGCGCCGCTGCTCTTCTCACTCGACCCGTCTTGCTATTTCTCTCTCTCTCTCTCTCCTCAATCTACTTCTTCCTTCTCTCCCGGTCTCCGTCTCCGCTTGTACGTCTATTCGTCGCTTCTCTCCCTCTTTCGCCTCTGGATCCTTCCCTCTTCTCTCCTCTCTCTCATCTTCTAGCTCTCCGTCGTATTCCTCTCTCTCCTGCCTACTCTTCTCCTAATCCATATCTCCCTCTGTCCTCTTCAGCTTGCAGCCATCTCTCCTCCCATTCCGTCTGCCTCATTCTTCTTCTCTCTCATCATTCCCGCAATACTCCTGCCCTAAGCCATTTCCAGTCTATTTGCTCATACTCTCGTCTGCGCGTCAGTCTCCTCCTCCTCACTGCAGCATCTCTGCTTCATTCTCTCCTCCCTCCATCTCCTTCCACAGCTACCTCCTCTCACTCCTACCTCATTGTAGCTGCCATCTTCAGCGCTCCACTGGTATCCTTTCCGCTCCTCTCATTCCCTCTCATCTCCTCTTCTCTTCCTCCTCTCTCTCTTCTCTCTCTCTCCTCCTCTGCTGCGTCTCCTTCTCTCCCTCTCTCTCCCTTCTCATCTCTCCTCTCCTTCTCTTCAATACACACGCATTATTCTTCTTTCTCTTCTTTAGAATATCCCTTTTATCGCACTTAATCCTCCCCTTCGCTCTCCTCGACAAAACTTATTTTTTCTAATTTTTCTCTGTTCTCTGCTGTCGTCTTCCTTTTTATCTCTTTTCTTTCTTGTTCTCTTCTCATCTAATTTCTTATATTCTCAACTTGATCATTCGTAATAACGTGTTAGTTCTTTGATCGAGAATTGTGTAGTGTTGTATTTCATCCTTTTTTTTTTCCTCCGCTACTCTCTCCCT
>NW_020870297.1:1348336-1350836 GCF_003789085.1 Penaeus vannamei
GAGAAGCAGTAGCAGGACTTAAAGTAGTAGTAATTAGCAGTCGTAGTAGTAGAAACAGTAACGTCATTGGCACTTGAGTAGTAGTAGCAGAGGTAAACAATTTTAGTAACAGCAGTTGGGTGGTTAATAGTTTAGAAAACAAGAGGCCGGTAATTGTTACCTAATGGTGGACACAGCAGTTGGTAATTTGTATCTAATTGTTAAAATCCAAAGAAACCGTAGAACTGCCTAAAGAATATGTACTTTTTACGTATATATATAGATAGATAGATAGATAGATAGACATAGGTAGATATAGATAATAGATAGATATGTAGATAGATAGAGATAGATATATATATATATAGATAGATATAGATAGATAGACAGGTAGATGGTTAAACTTATAGACAGACGTGTGTATGTGTGTGTTTGTGTGTGTGTGTGAGAGAGAGAGTGTGTGCGCACGTATGGACAGATGGGCAAATGAACAAGTAGACATTTAGATATACAGATACACAGATAGACAAACAGAACAATAGACATAAATAAATAGATAAATAGATAAACAGACAAATAAATAGACATAACTAAAGATACAGATACAAGAAATATATTCTTTCACATTTTTATTTGTGCGTTTCAATAAACTTTCAATAAAAAATATAAAATACCAAGAATAAAATCAACTTCCGCAGAATGAGACACAAAAGTCTACGGGCATACATCGCCTTATTTCGCGAACGGGTACTCAATTTTCTATCATCTGATGTCTGAGAAGATATGCTTGTTTATGTTGTATCCGAAATTTGGAATGTAGTATCACATGACCACATAACAAATGTAACAATGCCTTTCCACGCCCAAGCTGTATGCCGACTTGGTATATGAGTAGATAAGGTCTGTATATATATATTTTTAATGATATAATACAGATCATATTAATGTTATACATGGGATTTTAGAAGTGGTGTTTGAACGCAAAATCATACCACTGTTTGCTTTAATTGATATGGAAAAATGTTTTAGGGGTAATATCCAGGATTATTAGTATTAAAAGTATTAAGCATTGTGAGTATTTAGTATTATAAGTAGACCATTAAATGTTATAGTAAACAATCAAGTATTATAAATAAATCGTTATAATAAGTGAACCATTAAGTATTATAAGAAATCATCAAGTATTATAAGTAAATCATTAAGTATTATAAGTAAAACCTTAAGAATTATAAATAAAACAAAGTATTATAAGTAAATCATTAAGTATTGAGTAAATCATTAGGTCTTATAAGTATACTGTATTATAAATATATAAGTAAGAATTATATTTCATGTATTATAAGTATATTTTGGTATGTCATAGATATATATGATAAGTATTTTCACAAGGTAATACACTTTCGGGTTTGTCTATGAAAATAAAATGTGTGTGTGTGTGTGTGTGTGTGTGTGTGTGTGTGTGTGTGTGTGTGTGTGTGTTGTGTGTGTGTGTGTGTGTGTGTGTGTGTGTGTGTGTGTGTGTGTGTGTGTGTGTGTGTGTGTGTGTGTGTGTGTGTGTGTGTGTGTGTGTGTGTGTGTGTGTGTGTGCTGTGTGTGTGTGTGTGTGTGTGTGTGTGTGTGTGTGTGTGTGTGTGTGTGATAATTGTAATGGAAGTCCTTCAGGAATAAGTAGATCTCACAGACGAACAGATATTACTAATACATATCCAAACAAAAAAATACACCAAGAAACAAAAAACGAAATGAAAAAAAAAACATAAACTACATTGTGCAGACGCAACAGAACGTTAGCATAAATCTTGCAATATCCATATCACTGAGATTCATCACAATAGTTGTTCTATATTATCATAAATTGGATTGTTATCATAGTTTCAATTCAGATGTGAACATTCGTGCCAGCCAAGTGTCAGCTTTAAAATGCCGTGGACGAAATCGTTTTGAGGTTGTCGTAATCAAGTTCTAAAAAGATTACAGTCAAAGGCCGTTTTACGACAGTCCTTGAATCTATCAATTTGCTATCATTACAATATTCATAAACACCATTCTGATGACCCTTACCATTGCCATTCCGAATAATTGCGATATTATTATTTTCACCCATGGCACGTTGCTTATTTCTTATCTTCCTCTTTCCATATTTTTCACCCTTCTCTCACTCTCATACCTTTCGTTTCTAAAGGGAACTGGTCCGTGGATACAAACTGAAAAAAAAAACATTTAATAAAGATGTCGGACTGAGACCCACTGTGGATACCTATATTTCCCTTTCATTTTTCATTGTTATTCTCGTGTGAATAGCAAAATAAATTTGCTGTGTAATATGACAATGCGATTAAGCTGGAGGAAGGAGAGAGAGAGAGAGAGAGAGAGAGAGAGAGAGAGAGAGAGAGAGACAGACAGAGAGAGAGAGAGACAGAGAGAGACAGAGACAGAGAGAGAGAGAGAGAGATGCAGGCAGATACATATAACCATCTAGCCGTGTTTCTCATCCTGATATCACGTGAATTCGTTTCACATT
>NW_020870297.1:1355836-1360836 GCF_003789085.1 Penaeus vannamei
ACTACAGTTATGAGATGGGATGTATTAACGTTAATACATCAATGCCTACTTTATGGATGAGGGTTTGAATTGACAAAACATTTTAAATAAGCAATGTTGGACTGAGATCCCTTGGAGCGTGCATATCTTTGTTTTATTTTCTGATTATGATTTATAGGTCAATGGCCTATCTTTTGCCTGTTGTTTTTCCTCTAAATCTCTCTCTCTCTCTCTCTCTCTCTCTCTCTCTCTCTCTCTCTCTCTCTCTCTCTCTCTCTCTCTCTCTCTCTCTCTCTCTCTCTCTCTCTCTCCTCTCTCTCTCTCTCTCTCTCTCTCTCTCTCTCTCTCTCTCTCTCTCTCTCTCTCTCTCTCTTTTATTCTTTATTCATCATCTTAATCACATTGTCATACTACACAGCAAATGTATTTTGCTATTCACATGTGGACAGCAATGATAAATGAAAGGACAGCACGGGTGCCCACCAGGGATCCCAGGCCGACAATACCCTTATTGTTTTATCAGTTCGAAGCCACAGACCAGTTTCCTTTAGAAGAGAAAGATATGGCGAGGAGCGTGATATAAGGATGAAGAAGATGGAAAGGGAAAGATAAGAAGACCATGCCATAGGTGAAAATAATAATAACGGTAATAATCAGTATGGCAGTGGTAAGGGTTATCAGAATAGTGTTGCTTATGAATATCATGATAGCAAATTGATAGGTTAACGGCGAAATGTTTTCTCGAGCTGGAGATGTTTGAGAAAATGTTAAAAGGATAATATTATGTCTTTGATCCATTTTCATTTTTATCTTCATTCATCATTGAAACAGCTTATTACGTAACTATTATAAAATCCTTTGGCAGGAGTAATATAATGGTACAATTCTCTCTCTCTCTCTCTCTCTCTCTCTCTCTCTCTCTCTCTCTCTCTCTCTCTCTCTCTCTCTCTCTCTCTCTCTCTCTCTCTCTCTCTCTCTTTCCTCTCTTCTCTCTCTCTCTCTCTCTCTCTCTCTCTCTCTCTCCTCTCTCTCTCTCTCTCTCTCTCTCTCTCTCTCTCTCTCTCTCTCTCTCTCTCTCGCTCTCTCTCTCTCTCTCTCTCTCTCTCTCTCTCTCTCTCTCCCATACACAAAGAAATTGAAAGACCTACAGGTTATTGATACCGATTAGCAAATCAGTAAGTATTCGAAATGGCTTAGTGAGTTCAACACCTGCCCTTGAGCCGGGAGTTCGACCCCAGTCCTTTTCATTTCACTTTTAATTCCGTGGCCATAAATGTACCAATTCGATTAACAGGCCTCATAGTAGTTAAAATAATCAAAAAGAATTTTAAAATTTATATATATGGGTATGCAGAACAAATTTTTGAGAAACTTCTATATAGTTGAGCGTCTCATATTGATATTAATCTGATTCTTAAGCATTGATAATAAATATTGTTTCTTGAGGTCATGATAAAAAGAAGGCAAACATAGTACACTAAAAGAAGAATAAACTGAGACAGGTTAAAATACCAGAGAGAGAGAGAGAGAGAGCATACCCTTATTACTTCTACCTTAGGATTTTATACTAGCTATGTAATAAGCGGTCTTGATGATGCGTATAAAATAAAGATGATAATTAATAAAGAGATGAAATGTTTCCTTCTTTTAACATCAGTCTCCGGGTTGAGAAAATCTTCACCCTAAATAGGAACGATCATATATAAATGAAGAATATAGAGTGGATAGGAAGAAAGATATTGATTGGTGCAGATAGATACATGGAGAAAGAGAGATAAGAAAGAGAATATAAAGGTAGATAAATAGAGAGAAAAGAGAGAAAGATGGATAAGAGAGGGAGATGGATATAGTTTTGTCCTTAGTAAGAACCGTTATCCTCTCTTATGACACTATATACTATATATTAATTTATTACCCAAATTCTTTTTTAATTAGTTATTAAGTAGGGAAGTTGAAACAAGTTGAAGTTTCTTTCTTTTTTGCATGTATAAAAATGCAGGCCCATCCATAAAAACATTTGATGAGCAAATCCATTTTCATAACAAGATGCGTGTACTAGCTACGTGGTGAAGTGAAGACCAAGGATAGACAGATAGACAGATGGATTAATAGATAGATAGGTAAGTAGACAGATACATATATATAGAAAGAGAAAAATGAACACATACTAGTAGCCAGGTGGTAATTTATTATTAATATTATCATCATTGATATTATAATTATTGCCCAAGTCGTATAGAAAAGGCCAAAGAGAGAGAGATAAATAAATATATGAATAAGTAGATAGATAAATTGATAGCCTGATAGATGGAGAAATAGATAGCATCATTATTCTGATCACCCTAACCATTGTTATTATCAATTGGGCCAATAATTTGCGTGTTTTTCATATATGTTGCTCTTACCATCAGTATAGGTTAAAGTATCAGTATAGGTTATTACAGCAGAACACAGACTATATCAATTATTAAAATTTGAAGTAAAGCTTATAGCTAGTAATTCTGAAGTTCATGAAGCATAATAAGTATCAGTATGATTCTGAACAGACATATTAACGTAACAAATATAATATGAATACAGAATTAGCGAACGAATACCAAATCTCATGATATTCATTCTAATCATTATTAACAATAAATTGAAAGATATTAAGGGAAGCATATGTGGCAACTAGGGACACAAGTAGATAACTATCAATCTAGGACAATTGGGAATTAGCCGATACTCCGATTCTTGTATAAATTTCAGCAGTGTTCGAACATTGGCTAGGTTACCCATGCGCTTGGCAAATTATTGATGACGAGACTGCCAGGTTATGCAAACACTGCGGCGAGTCTAACGCCACCCTGTTACATTACTTGCAGAATTGTGAACACAATTTCTAAGACAGGGTTCACCTGCCACAGCCGCCGGTCTGGTAAAAAGGGTTTGCCACATACTTACACCGTGGCAGTTGGATCGCTTGCTCGCAATTCAGCCACCACGATAAGCATTCAGTTCAAAGAAAACACATGAGTTAACTAGAAATAGTTGACACAGACCGGGCCACTCTAGAGAAAAGGCCCAGGCGAAGCATGACCGCAAATCTAACTAAACTGAACTGAACATTGGCATTAAACTCTTCTCTTAATGAGTCAAGGTGAACCCTCCTTCGGTAGATAGTTACACTCATACCATTACTGGGAATGGTTCACCTGGGATTCAACCAATATGATGCAACTGTTGCCTCTTGTATGCATTATGTATTTCAGACTGGGAGAGTGCGTTTGCATGATTTCATTTTGCCATGACTAGATCCAGCACTCGAACAAGCCTAGCGATATGACCTCATCCCCTTGTTGCTCCTGATGCTATGTACCTGTCATCCTCATCCCAGGTTGGCCTTTCTTCGGAGGATGGATTAACAGCAGCATCACCGGGAAAGGTTCAACTGCGGTTCAAAGAAGCGTCGAGGGAATGATAAAGCATCAGTGTAGGTTATTACCGAGGTGCACAGATTAGATCAATTATCAGAATTTGAAGAAAAGCTATAGCTAATGATTATGAAGTCCATGAAGCATATTAGCAATATGATTCTTATCAGAAACATATAACGCGAGAAATATCATATACATAACAAGCGAATAACAAATTTCATATATTGATTCTAATCATCATTAACAATACGTTGCAAGAAATCACATTAGTGTAAGTGTATTTATGTAGGAACTGGGTCATGTCAGTCAGTCCGTGTGGATATCTGGGAATATTCTGATTCTTCAATTCTTGTATAAATTTCAGCAGTGCAGGAGGATTAGACCTTTCTCTTAATGACCCGAGCTGAACCCTTCCACGGACGATGAATAGCACACAGCATCACTGTGAAAGGTTCACCTGGCTTCAACCAATAAGGAGCAAGCGTTGCCTCTTGGTGAAGTGTATATCTCAGCCTAGTTTTCAGCCCAAGTCAACCTTTCTTCAGAGGATGTCTTGCTTTCATCTAGGTATTTGTGTATGTATACGAGAAAAAAAATACGTCAGTGGGTTTTTCAGCAATTTTTTACCTCCACGAGATACTACAGATTCGTATTCAATACATAAACCTAACGCTAGTGTCAAACGACTTTCACACATACGCGTGTTATATATATATATATATATATATATATATATATATATATATATATGTATATATTATATACATGTATACCTATATATGGTAATCTTCTATATTACGTCCGCATAACCGATATCGACGATTTTGGTATCGTTGGATTCCTCTCACTCTCCACATTGCAAATATATAGTTTTTATTGCGCGGAAACCCCCGTTAGCGACAAACTTAGCCCCGATAGCAGGGGAGGGCATGGAAGGTTCCAGGGAAAATGCAGGGTTAAATATCATTAATAATATAACACACAGTTAAAATGACCATGGTTATTCACATAACTTTCCATTGCAGGGGCTGTGCCCCCTGCGACCCCCCTGGGGGGGCTACCGCCCCCCAACCCCCGCCGAGGAAACAAAACCTCCACCGCGCAGCCCCCTGCAATGGAAAGCCATGTCATAATGGAAAGTCATAATCAAAAACCATGATTATTTTCACTGTGAGGTTATATTATTAGGGTAATTTTATATATTACGTCCGCCGCTCCGACATCCTCGCCCCCGCTATCGGGGCCAAGTTTGTCGCTAACGGGGGGTTTCCGCGCAATAAAACCTATATATTTGCATTGTATAGAGTGAGAGGAATCCAACGATACCAAAATCGTCGATATCGGTTATGCGGACGTAATATAGAAAATTACCTATATATATATATATATATATATATATATATATCACATATATATATGTGTATATATATATATTCACATATATATATATATGTATATATATGTATATAATATGTATATATGTATATATATGTATATATATATATTTACACACACACATATAATATATATACATATATATGTATATATATATATATATTCACACACACACACACACACACACACACACACACACACGCACACACA
>NW_020870297.1:1373336-1378971 GCF_003789085.1 Penaeus vannamei
TGTGTGTGTTGTTGTGTGTGTGTGTATGTGTATACGAATATACAGATGGCATTTATACATATTATATATATATATATATATATATATATTATATTATATATATATATTTATATATATATATTATATATATATAGCTGTTGTGTGGTGTGTGTGTGTGTGTGTGTGTGTGTAGTGTGATGTGTGTGTGTATGATACATGCATACATATATTTGTGTATATATATTTGCTAGGAAATTCAAGTAGCTAATGAAGGGAAGACGACGCATGCGCAGGACGGTCGAAAGAGCAGGCGCAGGGGACGCATCAGAAGCTTCGTCTGAAAGCCAAATGTAAACAAAGGGCGAAACAAAATCCGTGAAAGGCGAGCGCTATTTGAGGGGAAAAACGGCAATACTGATGGATTATTTCTTTTTAAAATTTGATGAAATAAATACAACACACACACACACACACACACACCCACAACAACTACCACTATATAATATATATATATATGTATGTATAAGATATGATGAATGATTAAATAATAAAGAATAGGAAGAGCTATAAAAAAAGACTTTATGGATGATTTCAACGCATAAGAAAGTCAAAAGTAAAGACCGACAAAAGAAAGAAGAAAGAAGACGTAACAGACACAAGAAAAAATGAAGGTCGCGGAGAAAGAACAATATAAAAAACGGCAATAAAACTGAAAAAGAAAAAGAAATGGGAATCCCTCGAGAACCCCGCGACGCCCAAGA
Source organism: Penaeus vannamei (assembly GCF_003789085.1). NCBI lineage: Eukaryota > Metazoa > Arthropoda > Malacostraca > Decapoda > Penaeidae > Penaeus > Penaeus vannamei. Next base: position 1,374,077 of record NW_020870297.1, read on the forward strand.
ACATAAGAGCTAATGAACTTGCCTTTCAGATCGAACGCCAGAGGGACTGAAAACGAACCTCATTTTTAACTTTTTATTTTATTTATTTTATTTATTTATTTTTTTTGCAGAAGATGAACGACCCGCAGGTAATTCACATAAGTCATGAGTCAAAGGTATTGCATATTGCAGAGTTACAGAGACGGCAAAGGGACTGGAGGCGGCTTTTCCTAACTAGAATAGTTGGAGTGAGGATGATACACAAAAAAAGTCATTAAGAATGTTTTAGATCATCAAAATATATGGCAAGGTAATTTTCTATATTACCTTCGCCTCTCCGATATCGACGATTTTGGTATCGTTGGATTCCTTCTCACTCACTCTGTAAATCCAAATATGTAGGTTTATTGCGCGGAAACCCCCCTATAGCGGCAAACTTGGCCCCGATAGCAGGGGTGACGATGTCGGAGAGGCGGACGTAACATAGAAAATTACCCTAATAATATAACCCACAGTGAAAATAACCATGGTTATTCACATGACTTTCCATTGCAGGGGGGTGCGCCCCTGCGACCCCCCCCCTGAGGGGTGGCTGCCGCCCCTCAATCCCCGCCGAGGAAACAAAATATCCACAATTTCACGGCAGGATAGAGCGCACATGAACTAGATGCATCGAAAAAGGCGCAAAACCCGCCGCCCGGACGAGGCGGGTCACCGCCGCTCTTCTGTTCATTGGTATACCTTGTTCATCCTCATTATACTACAATCGTCTCTGTATACAATGTTGACTATGTCAAGTGATGCATTCAGTGGGAATATTACGAGGTAAATGTAATACGTCCGCCGCTCCGAGATCGCAGATAACTGTGTAACGCTCTAGCCTGCCGGGAATACGTGGTGGAGGTTTTGTTTTCTCGGCGGGGGTTGGGGGGCGGTAGCCTCCCAGGGGGTCGCAGCCCCCTGCAATGGAAAGTCATGTGAATAACCATGGTTATTTCACTGTGGGTTATATTTATAGTGTTATTTAAACCCGCATTTTCCCCTGGAAATTGCATGCCCTCACCTGCAATCGGGGCCAATTTGGTCCGCAATTAAACTATAATATTTGCAATTGTGGACAGTGAGAGAATACACGATACCAAATCGTCGTATCGGAGAGGCGAAGGTATATAGAAAATTACCATATGGCAAATTAGAGACTTGTTGAAACACAGAAAGGAGGAATGCAAGGGCGAGAAATGAAAGCAGAAGGAAATTTAGATTAGAGTTCTCTCTCTTCTACCTTCCCACGCAGGTAAGTCATAGAAGTCATGAGTCAAAGGTATTGTATATAATCTGGTGCATAATAATCTCCATTCATAACAGAGTTACAGAAATGGCAAAAGAACAAGAGGCGGCATCTCCTTAAATGAAATATTAGAAGTGAGTAATGATAACACACAAGAAAAAAAAAGTCTTTAAGATGTTTTTAGATTATCAAAAGATATGGCAAATTAGAGAGACTCGTTGAAACACAGAGAGGAGGAATGCAAGGACGAGAAATGTGAGCAGAAGGAAATTTAGATTAGAAGTCAGGGCGAGAAATGAGAGTAAAAGGAATATTTTGAATAAGAGCGAAAGAGTGGTCGCTATTAGGATGAACTGGAGAACGGGGCGGGGCGGGGGGTAAGGGCACAGGTCAAGGCAGGTCAGGAAGGGGCACGGCTGGCAGGCGATGGGAGGAGAGGGGGAGGAGGAGAGGGGGAGGAGGGGAGAGGAGAGAAGGAGGATTTCTCGAGAACGGAAGGCGAGCGTGCATTTCGTCTCCGGAGTCTTGGATTTGCAACGCGGAAATTATGACTTGCGAATTCCACCTTCGGAGAGAGAGAGAGAGACAGGTAACTGGGGAAGGTTTGTTGGAGGAAAGGAACATAGACAAGGACACGAGGAGACTTTATTCGAGGAAGGAGACGATGATCTCGGATTCCTCCAGGAAATGATTTAGATTCAAGCCGAGACGATGACGATGACTTTACACACAACGGACGAGGAAATGCAGCTGGGATGTGGTTGCAGCACCCAAGGCCAATGGAGCGCGTCAGGTCCGCTGAGGGAGAGGAAGACGCAGCCGGGATGCCGACTTGGTGCTGCGACCCAACCGAGGAACACGAAAGAGGACAAAGGAAGGAAGAGAGAAATAGATAAAAAGAATAAAAGAGAAAAAGTAGGCGTACGAAGGACAAGGGAACGAAGGACTGGGGAACGGCAACGCTTCAGGTGGGACAGAGGATACGTAAGGAAGACGAACAAGGAAGGCTAGAAAAGAAAGGAAAGAGAGAAAAAAGAATAAAAGGAAAAGAAAGGGAGAAGAAACGAAGAAAGGAGAAAGGGAAAAGAAAGAAAAGAATAAAAGGAAAAAGGGAGAAGGCAAACGAAGGAAAGAAAGAAAAAAAGATAAAAGGGAAAAAGGGAGAAAGAAAAAGAGAAAATATAAAAGAAAGAAAACAACGGAGGAACGCGGAAATCAACCTTATAATCAAAAACGAAAACCAACGACCTACTTCCCAATGTTCATAGAGATTCCAACACATCTCTCGAAGCCAAAAATAGAAATGAATATATAACATCCAATAACTAATGTTATATTTCATCATCACCAAACTTATATTAATACAAGTGTCCAGTACATTCACACAAGCATGTTCTACTTGCACAAGCATTATCCACACATACCCATCCGGGCCACATGACCCACATACACACCCACCAACCTCTCCCCTCCCCTCCGGGCCACATAGCCCACATGCACGCCCACAACCCGCCCCCCTCCCCCCTCCCCCTCCGGTCTACATAGCCCACCAACCCTCCCCCCCTCCCCCCTCCGGTCCACAGAGCCACCAACCCTCCCCCTCCCCCTCCGGTCCACATAGCCCACCAACCCTCCCCCCTCCCCCTCCCCCCTCCCGGCAACTGATTTCGACCGAAAGACGAAGCAGGGGACACACCTCCATGACCCCCCCCCCCCGCCATGGCAGAAGCTGGAGGAAAAGTCACGCGCCGAACAGGGAGAAGTGGGCGAAGCAAGAGACGTAAGGAATAAGAGATGGAAGAGAGAATGGGATAGAGAAGATATGAGATATAGAGATGAGATAGAGATAGAATAGATAGATAGATAGATAGATAGAGAGAGGAGAGAGAGAGAGAGAGAGAGAGAGAGAGAGAGAGAGAGAGAGAGAGAGAGAGAGAGAGAGAGAGAGAGAGAGAGAGAGAGAGAGAGAGAGAGAGAGAGAGAGAGCGAAGAGAGAGAGAAGAGAGAGAGAGAGAGAGAGAGAGAGAGAGAAGAGGGAGTACAGAGAGGAGAGAGAGAGCAGAGAGAGAGAGAGGAAGAGAGAGAGAGAGAGAGAAAGAGAGAGAGAAGAGAGAGAGAGAGAGACGAGAGAGAGAGAGAGAGAGAGAGAGAGAGAGAGAGAGAGAGAGAGAGAGAGAAGGAGCTAGATAAGACAAATGTAGCATACTAGAAAACACACACATCACATTCCCACACACACACACACACACACACAAACACACGCACGCACATTCGAAATACGAAACTTTTACGAAACATCAGCTGTTAGATCTCCAGTGTCTTTTTGTATTTTTTAAAAACTGTTTTCATCTGGAACTTATCCATTTAATCTATGAACACTATTTCTCTCTCTCTCTCTCTCGCCTCTCTCCCATGCCTCCTCCCTCCCTCCCCCCCTCAATCTCTCCTCTTCTCTCTCTCTCCCTCTCCTCCCCCTCATCTCTCTCCTCCTCTCCTCCCTCTCCTTCTCTCCTCCCTCTCTCTCTTCCTCCCTTCCTTCTCTCCCTATCTCTCCCTTCCTCCTCTCTCTCTCTCTCTCTCCCCTCCCCCATCCTCCCTCCCCCTCTCTCCTTCCTCCCTCTCTCTCAGTCCTGTTCATGATTGATTAACCTGATCTATCAATCAACTTTCCCTTTACATACGTTGGATGTTCGTTCAAGAGGATCTATAGTTGGAGGGATATTTTATAGGAATAGCAGAGAATAATCGTACATTGTCTTGCACACACACACAGACGCACAACAACACACACACACCACACACACACACACGGCGCACACATATACGCACACACACGCACACACACACACACATACACGCATATGCAAGCACAAATACAACACACATACACACATACGCACAAACTTTATCAAACACACACCACACATAAACTCACACATACAAGTATCTAGTAACCTGTGAAAAAATATTCAAAATCTCGAATACACTGGACTATTTTTTCACAAAAGAGAAAAAATTTGATTATGATAAGAAAATATGAAAAAAGTGAATAAGAATGAGAAAAAAAGAAGAAAAGAAATGGAATAAGAATGAGAAGAAGAAAAGAAGGAGAGAAACGAAACAAGAAAAATGAATATAAAAAAATAAACAAGGAGAAGAGAGAGAGAGAGAGAGAGAGAGAAGAGAGAGAGAGAGAGAGAGAGAGAGAGAGAGAGAGAGAGAGAGAGAGAGAGAGAGAGAGAGAGAGAGAGAGAGAAGAGAGAGAGAGAGAGAGAGTGAGAGAGAGAGAGAGAGGGAGAGAGAAGAGAGAGAGGAGAGAGAGAGAGAGAAGAGAGAGAGAGAGAGAGAGAGAGAGAGAGAGAGCAGAGAGAGAGAGAGAGAGAGAGAGAGGATGAGAGAGCACAGAGAGAGAGAGGAGGAGAGAGAGGAAAGAGAGGAGGAGAGAGAGAGAGGAGAGAGAGAGAGTAGAGAGAGAGAGAGAGACGAGAGAGAGACGAAGGAGAGAGAGAGTAGAGAGAGAGAGAGAGAGAGAGAGAGAGAAATGGATAAGCATGTTTCCGCGATCAGAGAGAGAGACGGGAAACTATTAGATATATTATTTAGAGAAGAGATGAGGAGGGGAAGAGGG
>NW_020870297.1:1396584-1401584 GCF_003789085.1 Penaeus vannamei
GAATTGAGAGAAGAAAAGGAAAGAAAGAAAGGAAAAAGACGAATGACTAGAAAATAAACCCCCATAGACAAAGAACAACGACATAAGGTCTCTTCTCCTTAATAAGTGGACTTTCGCCTTGTCGAAGCCACGGCATCTGAGAACTTTCTGCATAAATAATAAAAAAAACATCATTATTTATTTGGCAACGATCAAAAGTTCATGTTTCAGGCGTTCAGTAACCCCCCCTCCTACCGCAACCCCCCAACCCCCCCTCACCCCTACCCCCTAACCCCTACCCCCCCCCTCTTCTCCGCCTTTTTGTGTGTCGGAAAATGTTGAACTTTAGTGAATTTGGAATGAAGAAGAATGAAAAATGGATGAAAGTCGGTGAAATTTTTAGTAAGATTGAGCTTAAACGATCATTGCCGGTTGAATATTCTTTGTCTAATTCGGTTAATTTTTTGTGCCTTTTTTTTCTTTTTGCTGTATGGAATTAAATGATATATTTGTAGAAGGCTATTGTGTATTTTGTAACTACTTATGAACTTTTTTTTAATGGTATAAAAGAAAGTAATATACATGCAGAAAGATATTTTATATGTATATTTGTAACTAATTATGAATTGTTGAAAAATGGTTTCATTGTGTTCACCTTTATGATTGTGATCAGCATTATTACATTTGTTATAAGCATCAAGATCATCAATTAATTATCATTAATGTATTAGTTAATAATTCTATTACTATTGTTATTATTACTATTATTGCTATTGTTATTTCCTTATTATGCTATTGCCATTATTATCTTTATTGTTATTTGGTATTTTTTCCATAAATCCAATTATCTTTAATAACAGTATTGTCATTATCTTCATTATTACCTTTACTCTTATCATGGTTATTATTGTAATTATCAATATTATTACAATTACTATTGTTGTTGCAGTTATCATTATTGTTAGTATTACCATCATCATCATCATCCTCTTCCTATTCCATTCTCCTAATTTCCTATTCCTTTTTACATTTTTCGCTCTCCATCTCCTTGTCCGTCTCTGTCTTCCATCTCCCTTCGTTTTCCGCCCCCCTCCACTCTTTCTTCTCCACTCCCTCCATCCTTTCTCCCTCACTCCCTCTTACTCTCCCTCCTCTTCTCCCTCACTCACTCTTTACTCCTCCCTCTCTCGCTCTCTTTCTCGCCTTTTCCTCCCCCCTTTCCCTAACTCCCTCTCCCTCTCTCTTTCCCTCTTCCTCTTCTTCCTCTCTCCATCTTTCCTTTATTCTCTCTCTCCCTCCCCCTTTTCCTCTCTCTCTCTCCTTTACTCTTCCTCCCCTTCTTCCTCTCTCTCTCACTCTCCCTTCCCTTCTCCCTCTGTTTCCCTCCCCTTATTCCTCTCTCTTTCTTCTTTACTTTCCCTCCTTCTCTCTCTCTCTCTCTCTTCCTTACTCTCTCTCTCTCTCTCTCCCTCTCCCCCCCCCTTCTGTCTCTCTCCCTCACTCTTTCCGTCCCCTTCTCCCTCACTCTTTCCCTCCTCTTCTCCCTTTCTCTCCCTCGCCATCAAGAATGCCAGGGAGCGCCACCATAACCAGCGGCGCCCTTGTTAATCGGCTGCACTTTACACCATTAACCTTTGCCGACGGGATTCCGCGACCAGACTGGGGTGCGGGGAGAGGTGGGGGAGTTGGGGGGGAGATAGGGGGGGAAGTGGGGAGTTTGATTTAAGTCCACCCCCTCTCCCTCCTTCCTCCTTCTCCACTCGCCCTGTTTCTTTTTTATGTGGTATCTTTTTTATTCTGTTTTGGCTATTTCTTTTTTGGTTTGTTTTGTGTTTGTCTGTCTCTGTCGGTTTCGTTCTCTGTTGGGTTTTGTCTGCCTTTGAATATCTCTCTGACTGCCTGTCTATTTTTCTCTCTCTCTCTCTCTCTCTCTCTCTCTCTCTCTCTCTCTCTCTCTCTCTCTCTCTCTCTCTCTCTCTCTCTCTCTCTCTCTCTCCTCTCCTCTCTCTCTCACTCATTATATTTGACTGTCTGCCTCGTTCTCTTTCCTTCATTCTCTTCTTCTCCCTCTCCCTTTTCCCTTTTCTCTCTCCCAATCTCCCTCTATCCCTCTCACCCTCTCTCTTCCTTCCTTCACACTTCCTCTTTCACACATCCTCGTCCCCTTTCCCTCACTTCCCCTCGTCACATACACAATTTCTCGTTTCCCCTCTCCATTGTTAGCAGCTTTTGTGTGTGTGTGTGTGTGTGTGTGTGTGTGTGTGTGTGTGTGTGTGTGTGTGGTGTGTGTGTGTGTGTGGTGAGTGAAGTGAGAGAGAGAGAGAGAGAGAGAGAGAGAGAGAGAGAGAGAGAGAGAGAGAAACAAAGAAAAGAGAAAGAGAGAAAAAAGAAAATAGAAAGAGAGAAAGAGAGAAAAAAGAGAGAGAGAAAAAAGAGAAATAGAAAGATAAAGAGGAGAAAAAGAAAGGAAAAGAGAAAGAGAAAAGAGAAAAAAAGAAAGAATGAGAGAGAAAAAAAAGAGATCAAAAGAGAAAGCGAGAAACACCCGTTTGTATGTCTGTCGGTATTTGGTATGCGGCAAGGAAAGCGACGATAGCGGGTGGTGGCAGCGAAGTGAGAATTTATGGCAAATGCCGAGAGTTGGAGACGTGAGGTAGAGTCATGGTGTGTTTGTCCTGGACCATTCGATAGGGAGTAATGGTGGAGTGGGTGGTAGGCGGTTGATACGGTTGGGGGCGTGGTGGTTGTTGCGCGATAGGTGGTCGTAAACTAAATTGGCTGTGGGTAGTTGTGTGTATTGGGGATGTGTCTAGTGGTCTAGTTTGTACTTGTTTACTTGTTGTGGGGTTGTGTGGTTGCGTGTAATATTATGGTGTCTAGGTGGCTGTCTTTGCTTGGTTGCGGTGGTTGTGTTTATGAGGATGGTACTTAGATGGATGTATTACCTTGTGGTTGCTTTTAGTTTATTATCTTTTTCTGTTTCTGTCTGTCTGTCCTCTCCCCCTCCTTATCCCCCGCTCCCCCCGTCCTCTAACCAGACCTAGCTCCCTCCCACTCCTTACTGGCCGAACCCATCCTCTCCCACCCCCTTCTGTTTTGTCTGTCTGTTCTTCTTCTCCCCCCCCCGCTCCCGCCCCCCGCCCCGCATTCCCGGATCCCCGGAAGCCCCTTCCCCTCTCTCTCCTATCTCTTCTCTCTCTTCTCCATTGGTCTCCTTCTCGTCATTCTCTCAATCCGTCTCTCAGTCTGTGTCTTCTCTCATCTCGTTCGATCTCCTCTCTCCTCTCTCTCTCCCTCCGCTCCAATCTCTTCTCTCTTTGCTCGTCCCTCCTCACCTCGACCCCTCGTAACCTCTCTCTTGCTCGATAAATTATTGAAAAAAAAAGGAAACGAAAAAAAAAGACAGAAAGATACACACAAAGACAAGAGAGCAAGAAAAAACAAAACAAAATCGCAATACCCGTAAGTGGCCCGACGCAGGACCGGCGGCGAAACGGCCAAATCCCGCGCGGGGAATTATCGCCACGTCGCGTCTGGCGATTTATCGGGTAAACGTTGCCAACCCACCTGAAACGCACCGTTAGGACTCCACCCTGCCTAGGTTGCCTCCTTCTCCTTACCGCCTTTTATGTTTACTCCTTACCTCTCCTGACCACCTGACCTTACCTAGGACGCCACCCTTCCTAGGACTCCACCCTGCCTAGAACTCCACCTTACCTAGGGCGCCTCCTCTTTCCCTCCATTTTATATTATTCCTCCCCCCCCCTTCTAGACTCACCTAACCCTATCTAGGATGCCCCCTTCTCCTTACCGCCTCTTATATTATTCCCTCTCGCCTTCTAGACTCGCCTGACTCCACCTAGGACTCCACCCTGCCTAGGACGTCTCCTCCTCCTTCTCTCCCTTTTTTATTATTCCCTCCCCCGTCTAGACTCACCTGAACCCACCTAGGACCACACTACCTAGGACGCCCCCTCCTTCCCCCCGCCCTCCCCCCTCTAGACTCGTCTGAACCGTCGCCTAGTTACTCCCCCTCCCCCCTTCTCCTGATTGCCTGACCCTACCTAGGACTCCCTTCTCCCCCTTCTGCCTCTAGACCACCTGAACCTATCTAGGACTTCACCCTACTTAGGATTCCCCCCCCCTCCCCCTCTCCTGGCCATCTGACCCTACCAAGGACTCCACTCTGCCTAGGATTCCCTCTCTCTCCCTACCCCTCTCCTGACTACCTAGGACTCATTCCTCCCCCATTCCCCCCTTTGTATTACTCCTTCCCCTCTCCTGATCACTTGAACCTATAATGATAATGAAAATGTTGATAATGAAAATGATGTTGATAATGATGATAATGTTGATAATGGTGATAATACGGATGAATATTATGAAATAATGATAATGATGTTAATAATGATGATGGGTAATGATTTGATAATGAATGAATGATGTTGAAAATGATAATGATGTTGATAATGAATGATGAACTGAGGATATTAATGGTAATGATGTTAATATGATGATAATGATGGTAATGATTGATAATGATGAATAATGATTGAAATGATAAATGATAATGATGTTGATAATGATAATGATAATGATGATAATGATGTTGATAATGATAATGATACTATGGATATTGATGTAAATGATGATAATAACATTGTCAGTACTAATTATAATGACAGTGATAAAAAGATGAAAAATACTGGATCATTATAAGAATTATTATATTACTAGTAACAACATTAATTATAGTAATATTGATGATAATGAAAGTGATAATCATACTAAAAAACAAGGCGAATGATAATTAATTCTGTTGTTATTAAAGGTGATAACCACAATAAGGAAAAAATAATGACCAAAAAACTAAACAAACCAAAAACAAAAATGAAAAACTGAAACAAAAAAACAAAAATACGAAAAAAACAAAAAAATAAAAGAAAACGCCACCACACGCACCAACAGAAAACGGAAACATATGCGTATTTTTCTGGCCCCCAAAAGCTAGTGATTACTCA
>NW_020870297.1:1406584-1416584 GCF_003789085.1 Penaeus vannamei
AAAGAAGAGGAAGAAGAGAAAGAGAATGAGAAGGAGAAGGAGGAGTAGGGGGAAGGGAGAATGAGGAGGAGGAAGAGGAGAACGAATGAAGAGGGAAGAGGACAAAGAAGAAAATGAAAGAAAGGAGATCCAAACTAAATAAAAAATGGTAATCAACACTAATACGACAGAACTTGATTGCTCAAAAGATATTTACATAATTTGTAAATCACATAAACCTCCGCTGTAAACTCTTGACTAATTGATTTATCAGGACAGGAAGAGACGGATAAACAAACACGCAAACAGGGACCTTAATGAGATCGTTGTCGTTAATAACTACCTCGTTTGCCTTGTATACTTTGCAGAGACTACTAGTTCTGCCATCGCTTCTGTTTCTACTATTTCTGTTAGAACTCCTAATCTTATGTATTGCTACTTTTTTTTAGAATTATGCATTTATCATTAGTATTATCAGTATTATTATTATTGTTTTTATTATTATTATTATTATTATCATCATTATCATTGTCAGTATTCTTATCATTGTTATTATTATTATCATCACTATCACTATCACCATTACCATCACCATCACCACCACCATCACCATCACAATCATCATCATCAATATCTTTTTTTTCTCATTATCCAAACCTTGTATTGTCAACACTGCTGCGATCACTCCCACCACAACTACAACTACAACCTCTCCTCCTCGCCCGTTCCTAATCCACAACTCATCCCTCGGTTAACATGTACATTGCACAACAACCGACAAGTTGTATCGGGTCATTAACGGGGGCTTTAACAGGTCACAGTAACTCAGACATCTTCCTGACATTATTGCTATAATATTATTATAATAATCATATTTCTTTATTATTATTATTATTATTATTATTATTAGTAGTAGTAGTAGTAGTAGTAGTAGTATGTATTATCATCATCAGTCATCACCATCACCATCAGTCATCATCATCATCACCATCATCATCATTATCTTTGGTATTGAAAGGAATAGTAGTACTAATAGTATTATTATTGTTGTTCCTATTACTCGTATCACATAATGATAATAATAATAATTATTATTACAGTTCTTTTTATTATTTTGATCATGATTATGATTATGATGATTATTATTTGTACTATTTTTATTATATTTTATTATGATTATCACGATTATCGTCGTCATTGCTATTAATATTAATATTATTATTATATTTATTATTACACTTGATTTCATTACCATTACCATTTTTTTATTATTATAATAATTATTATTATTACTCTTTCTGGTGAAACTGTAACTACTATTACCAAGACTGCGAAAGTTAGTAGCTCCTCCTTTTGCTGTGAATCATAGTAATAATATGCTTTGCGTAATCTCTTCTTGGAGTATGCTATTATAGTATATCCAACTTCAAAAAAGGAACAATTGGCAACTCACCCAAAACTCTTTTTCATTCTAATCACCCGTGTTTAATACTTATGCTTATTATTATTATTTTTTTTTTTTTGGGGGGGGGGTCCAAAAGTTTAAATGAATGTATGTATTTTTTATTATTGATTTTTTCATCGTTCAACACCACTTTATTTCATTTATTTTCTCAGAAGAGACATGTTTTTTTTATATTATGGATATAGTTATTATTGTAATCGCAATTTTTCTTGGTGATTATGCTATAAGTAATACTTTTAGTATCGTGTGTAGATAGTCCTAGTCCTATAAATACATTACTGCTACTATTATTACAAATACTGATGCAACTACACAGGAAATATGTGAATTTAGTCTTCATATCCCACTGGTACTACTATCACAATCACTACATTACTACTACCACCATTACCACTACTATTGCTACAACTACTTTAAAAAAGAATAGAGAAAAGATGAAAAAGTACGGTACCATCATCAGACCCCCCCCCTCCCTCCTCCCCCCTCGCCCCTCTGCCTCTAATCTCGCGTTCTCTAATTTGCATGAACAAACAATTTATTTTCAGCGCAGTGGCAAAGATGAGCGAACTTTGGGCCAACGACTCGAGAAGTGGGATTTTTGATGCAGCTTTTAACACTGCATTAATGTCTCATTACTTATGATAGCTTAATTCTTATGACCACGCGACGGCAAGGGCGTTCCGATCGCGGACTCGTAAGGGTTGGAATCCCTCCGACTTCCAATGGGATTTTCGACTCTGTTTGATCCGCGGGGCTGTGCGGTTACCCCTGCCTCCGGCGCGTGCGTTCTCACTCGTGGAAAATCTTATCGTAATGTGGCGTAATTTATTGCAATCTATAATTGTGGCTGACAGACCCCGCGGCTGTCTTGGGAGAGGAGGGGGGAGTGCGGTTCCCGTAGATTTTATTCGTTCGGTTGAAAGGGAGTGGGGGTAGAGAGGGAGAGGGGATGAGGAGAGGGGGGAAGGTGAAGAGAAGTGGGGAGGAAGGGGGAGGTGAGGGAGAGGGAGGGGGAGGGAGGGAGAAGGAGGAAAGGTGAGGGAGAGGAAGGAGAGGGTTGGGGAGTTGAAGGAGAGGAGGAGGAGGAGGGAGGAGGGAGGGAGGGTGGAGCGAGGGAGGAGGAGGAGGATGGGAGTGGGGGGGAGTTGAGGGAAAGGGGGTGAGGGAGAGGGGGAAGTGAAGGAGAGGGTAGGCCTACGTTAAGTGTATCATTAACCGTAAAGTGTGGTAATGAGCCAACTCTTTTCGTATAATTAATGGTGTTGGATCAGATGATTATCATATGAAAAGTTCACCTCCTTGGATGTCAGAGATATGCATACATTTTTTAACTTTTTTTTAGATAGTATGTTACTGACAAACTTTTTGATAGTTTGTGTAGTTACTGGACAGTATATATCATAATTCGTTTTTTCTTGATCGGATTTAAAGACAAATCCTATATGAACTATTCTTTAAAACGTATTTTGCATCTGGGATATCAATAAGCATTTTTCAGATTAATTAATAACTAATATAAAAATACCAGTCAAAGATGTAATTTTCATATCAGTAAAATATACATTTTTTTCAAATCGACTAATAAGCTGAGATTCGGAACTCATAAGAAATAAAAGAAAAAAAAAAAAAAAGAAAAAAATACCCAGTAATAAAATAACGTATCTATCTTTACAATAGTTCCCCCCTAACCAAGTGCGGGTCTCTAAACCCCATGAGAAAACGGGCGTCATAAATGAATCATGAGGGAAAGAGAAGGACATCATGAATATGATCTTTGTGTAAATATGGATATGTGGGTGTATGTGTAGGTGTGTGTGTGTGTGTGTGTGTGTGTGTGTGTGTGTGTGTGTGTGTGTGTGTGTGTGTGTGTGTGTGTGTGTGTGTGTGTGTGTGTGTGTGTGTGTTTGTGTATGATTTGTATGATGGTATGTGTAGGATTTATATACACTGTATGCGTATATAAAAAATTGTATGAATGTGTGCATGTACTTATCTCAGCGTATGCGTATGTGTGTATATTCATGTGCATGAGTGTGCGTGCATATGCATATATCTGTGATTCTCACTCTCTCTCTTTCTCTCTCTGCTATTCCCATTCGTTATGTATTTGCGATTTTGTAATTTATGCGTTTCCCCGGCCCTTTCACCCCCCCCCCCCGCGCTCCCTTCAGTGTCCACAACACGACCGCTTTATGTCCACGTGCCGAGAGGGGGGGGGGGGGGTTAAGAGGTGGGGGGTAGGATTATCTTTTTGTGGTCCTGATATTTCTTGGTTTTTGTTTTTGTTGTTGAGTGTTTCACTTTTATTCCATTTTTGCTTGTTTGTCTGTTAGTCTCTCTATTTGTCTATCTCCTCTCTTTTTGTCTCTGACTGTCTTTCTCTCTCTCTCTCTCATTCACTTTCACTCTCCTTCAGTCTCTTATTTCCTTTTCCTCTCTCCATCTCTCCATTTTTTATTGTGATGATTATGATAATGGTAACAAACAATAATAAAAACAAAGATGGCTATAAGAATACCAACAAATGCAATAAAATGAAAAAGATACAATCATCACATCTTATAAGAAATGACGTTAATAATCAAAAGTGTAGGAATGCGATCACAAAATAACAACAGCAGTAACAACAACAACAACAACAACAACAACAACAACAACAAAAGCATCTCTCGGATTTCGCGGCAGCCACAGACATCAATCTCTCGTCCCAAGGGAGGCAAAGTTTCTGTTATCGCTTGACTCACTAACTCCATCGTTTCATATAGACAATATAGACGTTGTTAGGGTATTAACACAGACACCTACATCATGCTAAGGCGATTCCGACCCATTGGAGGGACGGCGTAAGGTTCAATATCCACTTGACTCGGCGTGGAGGAGTCTATTATCGTTTATAAGGCCTGTAAACGAGCTAAATCTTCTCTTGAAACAACTCAGTGTCTAACCGACCAATTTCCCGTTTTCTTTGGTCGTCTTTGTGATGGGGAGTCTGTTCTTCATTTTCGTTTCCCATTTTTTTTCTTCTTATCTTCGTCTCCTCTTTCTCCTTTTTTATCATCTTAGTTTCATCTTCTTCTTATCACTTCTTTCCTTTTTTTTTTTTTTTTACGAGAGAGAAATATACTTTCATTACGAACTCTTACAGGCGTATCCCGTTTTCTTTATTGAGAGAAGATCTTTTCGCGGGACAAAATAGGTGATTTTTTTCTTACATAATTCTGATCGCCTGAAGAGAAAGGGAATTTACCCGAAAGCAGAGATGGGGTGAGAGGAGAGGAGAGGAGGAGGAGGAGGAGGAGGAGGAGGAGGTTGAGGTTGAGGTTGAGGTTGAGGTTGAGAGGAGAGAAGAAGAAGGAAGGAGGAGAGGAGGGAGGAGGAGGAGGAGGAGGAGGAGGAGGAGAGGAGGAGGGAGGGGAGGGGGGTAGAAGACGGAGGAGGAGAAGGAAAGGAAAAGGGAAAAGGGGGAGGATTAGGAGGAAGGAAAGGGGGAGAGAAGGATAATGAATAGGAAAGGAAGGTGGAGAAGATGGACCGAGGAGGCGGAGGGAGGATAGGGAAGGGGTGAGAGAAGTAGGAAGGGAAGGGAAAAGACAGATGTAAGCGGTGAAGAAGGAAAGAGGAATGAAGATTGGGAGAGAGAGGTAGGGAGAGAGGGCAAGAGATGGAGACGAGATTAAAGGAATAAAGAGTGAAATAAAAATGGGGACAGGGAAGGATGGGATTGGAGACGAAATATGAGACAAGAGAGAGGAATACGTATAAGGATGAGAGAAAGATGAGATGAGATAGGGGAATATGTATAAGGATGAGAGAAAGATGAGTAAGTAAGAGGAATAGAGATGAAGAGGCAGGCAGGTGGGGATGGGGAAAGGTGATAAAATGGGCGAGGTTGACAGTAGTGGGGAGGGGGGGAAAGGTGAAGGGGGGGGGAGAAGAGGGGAAGGAGGGGGAGGAGAGAAGAGGGGAAGGAGAGGGAGGAAGGAAGAGGAGGGAGAGGGAAGGGGAAGGGAGGGAAGAGGGAAAGGAGGAAGAGGGGAAGAGGAGAAGAAAGGGAGGAGAGAAGCGGGAAGGAGGGGAAGACGGAAATGGGGAAGAAGGTTAGGAGGGAAGAGGGGAAGGAGGGGGAGAGGAGGGAAGTGGGTCTTGCGCTCTCCCAAGCACACCGAAAGGCGATATAAACAGATTGTAAACTATGCTCTGAACAGCTAACAGGAAAGCACAAGCACTCGGGGGTCAAAGGCGCGTCTGACTGTTAAGGGAGAAAGAGGAAGAAGGAAGCAGAGGAGAAGAAGAGGAGACGGAGGAGAGGGAAAAGAGGAAGAGGAAGATGAAGGGGAGAAGAGAAGCAGGAGTTGGATGAGGTGGGGCTGAGATGAGAGGAGTGAGTGAAAACAGAGGAGGAGAAGGAGAAGAAGAAAAAGAAAAGAAGAAGGAGAGGAGAAGAAGATGGTGAGAGGAAGACGAAGAAGATGAAGAGGAAGAAGATGAAGAGGAAGAAGAAGAAGAAGAAGAAGGAGGAGGAGGAGAGGAGGAGGAAGATGATGATGAGGATGAGGAGGGCCTAGAGGAGGGGGGGAGAGAAAGAGGAGGAGGAGGAGGGGAAAAGAAAGGCGTAAGTAAGGTAAGTCACAGTGATTATGAGGAAAACGGAGGACGGAGAAGGAGTAAGGGAGGGAGTAGTAGAAGAGGATGATGATAAGGGGAGGAAAGGGAGAAGAGGCTTAAGAGGCAGAGAAAGGGAGGGAAAGGGTAAGCAGGAGACAGGGAAAGAAAGGGAAGGGAGAGGGACAAGGGAAAGGGAGTAGGAGGGAGGAAGAGAAGGGAAGGGGAGTAAGAGAAAGGGAAGGAATGGAGAGGAGAGAGGGAGAGAAGGAGAGCGAGTGAGGGAGGAAAGAACAGAGAGAAAAAGGGGTTTGAAGTAGCGAGACGGCGAGAGAAAGGAGGAGAGAGACGGAAAGAGAGGGAGGAAGGGAGGGATAGAGAGGGAGTGTGTGGGAGGGGAGAAGTGAGGAGAAAGGGAGGGATAGTGAGGCAGCGTAAGGAGAGAGAGAAAAAAAAAAGAAATAAAAAGAGAAAGAGAAAGAGAGAGAAAAAAAGAAAGAAAAAGTAAAAGAAAGAGAGAGATAAAGACAAAGAGAAACAGAAAGAAAGAAAGCCTCCACCAACCCACCACCACCCTCACCCCTCACCTCCCCCCCTCACCCCCACCCCCCACCCCGCGCGGAGTTTGGCCCCCGGATGGCTAGTCCTGATACCGAGCCTCTCCCGGGACCGTTTAAGACTCTCCATCTTACCTCTCAATTACCCGGTAGACGCTATCGGGCCTCCGTATTTTCCGAGTGACTCCCCGTCCATACCGCAAACCTAATGGAGTTAGCCCAAGACTGTTCCTGGCGATGGAAGGAGGGAGGGGTCGGGGGTGAATGGGGTGGGGTGGGTGGGGTGGGTTGGGGGTGGGGTTGGGAGGGTGGGAGTGGGAGGGGTGGGAAGGGTTGGGCTTGGGAGGGGGAGGAGAGGGGGAGGGAAGAATGGGTGGGGAGGGGGGATGGTTGGGTTGGGTGAATGGGGGGTGGAGAGGTTGAATTGAATTGGGTGGGGTGGGGTGGGAAGGGGGGGTGAATGGGGGTGGGATGGGTGGGGTTGGGAGGGCTGGGTGAATGAGGTGGATAGGTGGGGTTGGGTAGGGAGGTGGGTGAATGGGGTGGTTGGGAGGAGGGATAGGATGGGTGGGGTTAGGAAGGGAAAGGGAGGGATAGGAAGGGTTGCGGATAGGGGAGTGATAAGAGGTGGATGACAGGAAGAAAGGGTAGAATAGGAGGGGGGAAGGGGTAAGAGGGAGGAGAGGATAGGGAAGGATGAAAAAGGAGGAAGGGGTGGGAAGGGGAAAGATGGAGAGAGAGGAAATGGAGGGATAGGAGGAATGAGGAAGGGGAGGGAAGGAGAATGGGGCTGGTGGGGATGGTGGGATGGAACGGGGGAGGGGGATGGAGGGAAAAGGGGGGGAAGGAGAGAAAGGTATCAGAGGGACAGGGAAAGAGGGGGAGAGTTTGGAGAAGGAATGCAGGGGGAGGAATAGGGAGGAAGGAGAGAGAGGAGGGAGGGAATAAACAGGAAAGACGGAGGAGGGAATAGGGAAATGATGAAGGGTTGGGGAGCATCAGAAGTTAAAGGAAAAGGAATGAAAGATTATTGATGAATAGATAGAGGAGGTAGAGTAGGAGAAGAAAGGAGGGGGAGGAGAGAATAAAATGAAATAAAATAAAAATGGCAAAGAAGAATTAGCAGACGGAGAACTAGAAAGAAAGAAAATAGGAAAACCAGAAGGAAAATACGAAGAGAGGACGAAAAGAAGAAAAAAATCGAAAGAAAGGATTTAGAAAGATCGGGTTTGGAAGGTAGGGGGTAGGGGGGAGGTAGGAGAAAGAGGAGGAGGAGGGGGGGGAGGGAGGGGAGGGAGGGAATCGTCTTTATCTGCAACCCTCTCCCCCACCCCCGCCCCCCAAGCCTTACAAGACCGATTGTGGGGGTGAGGTTGATTAGGGGGGGAAGGGGGGAGGGGGTGCAAGACGGAGAACGGGAGGCTGGGGTGGGGTGGGGGTGGGGAATGGGGGGAGATGGGGGGGAAGAGAGGATAGGCGGAGAAGGGAGAGGGGGGAATGGGCGTGGAGGGGGGGGAGAGGAGATGGGCGGGGAAAAAGTTTCGTATTCGCTGAGTGAGTGATGAGTGAAGGATGAATGATATGTTGTGAGATTATGAGTGTAAGGAAATGCAAGGAAAATATGATAATGATGGTGGGGGTGGGGGAAATGATGGTGATAATGGTATTGATAATGGTGATGAGAATGGTATTAATTATGATAATGCTTTGATAATAATGCTAATATAAATGATAATGGTGTTAATTCTGATAATGGCATTGATGATAATGATGATAAGAATGATAATGATAAAAGTGACTAAGATGCTGATATAACAATTATGAAAATTATAATTATAATAATACTAGCAATAATGATAATGACTTAATCTTTATATAAAAATGATGATAAAGGAATTACTTCAAATAAATTAGCAGATAGATGAATAAGATGAATAGACGAAATAGATTTAATTAAAAAATCAGAAATAATAGAGCTGGAAACATTAAAAAATCGTTACAAGAATGGAGAGAAAAAGGTAAAAAAAAAGAAATAAGAGAATGGAGGGGATGGGAGGGGAGAGGGAGGAGGAGAAGGAGGGGGGAGAGGAGAGGGAGGGAGAGGGGGGGAAGGGAAGAAGAAATCAGGAATGAAAGGTTCTGGAAGAGCGGGAGGTGAAGGATGAGTGGAGATAAGCAGGGAAAAAGAGAGAGAGGAAAATGCGTGTGTTTATATGCATATATATATATATATATATATATATATATATATATATATATGTGTTGTGTGTGTGTGTGTGTGTGTGTGTGTGTGTGTGTGTGTGTGTGTGTGTGTCTGTAAGATAAGAAAAATACAAGAAACATTGAATAAGCAAGAGAGAGAGAGAGAGAGAGAGAGAGAGAGAGAGAGAGAGAGAGAGAGAGAGAGAGAGAGAGAGAGAGAAGAGAGAGAGAGAGAGAGCAGAGACACAGAGATACAAATATACAGAGATAGTGAGAGATGGAGAGAGGTGGAGAGACAGAAACAGAGTCAAAGTCAAAACATTTTATTCCATTAGAGAGGGAGGAGAAGAGAGAGAGAGAGAGAGAGAGAGAGAGAGAGAGAGAGAGAGAGAGAGAGAGAGAGAAGAGAGAAGAGAGAGAGAGAGAGAGAGAGAGAGAATGAATGAATGAATGAATGAGAATCAGATGTTAAAAATGGATAAAAAGGTAATAATAAGCAATTTCAACATCAGTTTAGAAAGATTTTGAAAATGTACAGAAAGCTTTGCAAAACATGGAAAATAAGTTGACTGTTATATACATTTTCCGAAGAAAAATTGATTAAAAGTTTGGTTAAACATCACAAGAACTGATAAATCTCTTAAAGGTTCTGAGGAAACAATATTCTTAGTATCAGAGAGCATGCGTGGGTTTCATGTCGAAGAAACTGCAAATAGATCAACGAAGGGAAGAACAAGAAAACACGCGAATATGCCAAAAGCCTTTTCTCTGAGCGAAAAGGCCTTTGTCATATTACAAGAGAGAGAGAGTGTATATATATATATATATATATATATATATATATATATATATATATATATATATATGAAACTAGCCACAATGAGAATAGAATTTTCGTTTTTTTCGAAACGTCACGCTTATTTCAGTTCTCATTGTGGCTAATTTCTTTTCTATTTTTGTGTTCACCTGATTGTGTTTGTGCTTGTGCTCATATATATATATATATATATATATATATATATATATATATATATATATATATATATATATATATGTGTGTGTGTGTGTGTGTGTGTGTGTGATTCTTATGGTAGAAAAACCCACAGTGCACAAACTGCCCAATTTCAACCTGGACAGCGGTTTTCCTCCGGTCGACAGCCTCCTCGCTTCCCACATCCTCCGCCTTCTCCCGTAT
>NW_020870297.1:1421584-1429084 GCF_003789085.1 Penaeus vannamei
ATATCGCTTTTATTATTAGTAGTAGTTTTAACATCACACTTATTATTCATGCCATTGTTAATAGAACCAGTTTTATCACGATTTTTACATTTTCTCTTTGGCATGTCCAATAGTAGTAGTTTTAACATTACAGCCTTTTCATTCATGCCACTGTCATCAGCTTTATCATAATTTCTCCTAATTAATTATAATTATCATTCTTAGCATTTCCATTACTAGTCGTATTAGCATTGCAACCTTTTCATTGATATCATTGTTATTACTATCAGATTTATCGCAATTCTTACTATTATTCTTAGCATTTCCATAAGTAGTAGTATTAACAGTGTGTTCATATCATTGTTATTATCGCCAGCTTTATAACAGTGCTTTCTTGTCCATTACTAGTAGTATGAACACTGCAACTTTATATCATGTCATCATTATTTTCGTCAGTTTATCACGATTCTTTCTATCATTCTTAAAATTTCCAACAGTTATAGTAGTAGCATTATTTTAAATTCCATGAGAAGTAGTATTAACACTGCAACCTTATATACAATTCTTACTATCATTCTGAGCATTTCCAACAGTAGTAGTAGTGGTAGTAGTATTAACACTGCAGCCTTATATCATAGTTCTTACTATCATTCTTAGCTTTTCCATGAGTAGTAGTATTAACACTGCATTCATGTCATTGTTATCGCCAGCTTTATCTCAGTTCTTACTATTATTTTTGAATGTCCATTAGTAGTAGGGGATTTAACACTGCAATCTTATATCACAATTTTTTCTATAATTTTTAGCATTTCCAATAGTCGTAGTAGTATTAACACTGCAACCTTACATCGCAATTCGTACTATCATTCTGAGTATTTCCAATTCTTACTGTCATTCTTAGCATTTCCAATTCTTACTATCATTCTGAGTATTTCCAATTCTTATTATCATTCTTAGCATTTCCAATAGTAGTAGTAGTAGTATCAACACCGCAATCTTCAATCGTAATTCCTACTATCAACCTTAGCCTTAGTATCAACCCTGCAACCTCATATCACAATTCCTATCAATGTTAGCCTTTCCATCACATAAAATATATCTACCGTCACTGCAATGGTTACACTTACCATTAAGCTCCTCATCTGCTTCTCTGACACCATCATCACCATTAACATATCTACCAGCCATTCACTGAGCCTTAAAGCAGTTTTAGTAGCTTCGGTAGATTTAGTTGTAGTTGTGATGTGAGGGGTAGTAGGAGTATTAATAGTAGTAGTAGTAGTGATGATGATAGTAGTAATAGTAGTAATAACTGTTGGAGTAGTAGTAGTAATAGGGATAGTGACAGTTGTAGTAATAGTAGTAGTAATAATAATGATAGTAGTAGTTGTAATTGTAGTATTGGTGGTAGTAGAAATTATATTAATTGGGGTTGTAATTGTAGTAGTAGTAATAATAATAAAAGTGATGGTAGTAGTTGTAATATTAGTAGTAGTATTACTGGTAGTAGTAGTAGTAGTGATAGTAGTATTAGTAGTAGTAGGAGGACTAGGTAAAAGTCGTACTAAAAGTAATAGTAGTAGTAAAACTAGTACTAATAGTAATAGTAGTAATAAAAGTAGCACGAGTAGTAGCAATAGTATTAATAGTCGTAGCAGATGAGGAGGGAGGAGGGGAGGAGAGGGAGGAGGAGGAAGGGCAGCAGCAGAGACAGCAGAAGCTATTTTAAGGAGCACCAGAAGTCTTGTAGCAGCTGTAGTTGTTGTCTTTGTGTTGCTCCCGTTTTCTTGCGGTTGTCGTTTCATTTGTTTTTACTATATTTCCTGATGTGGTGGTGTTCTTGATAGCAGCAGGTCGCTTCTTTGTTATCTTCCTGACCAAGGCTACAGGAAGCGCCATCTTGAAAAACTTGGAATGTATAAAAATGATAGACTAATAATATAATACATGCATATGTATTCTATATGTGTATATATGAATATATACATATGTATATATAATATATATATATATATATATATATATATATATATATATATATATATATATATATATATAATATATATATATATATATATATATATATATATAAATATATATATAATATATATAATATATATATATATATATATATATATATATATTATATATATATATATATATATATATATATATATATATATATATATATATATATATATATATATATATATATATATATATATATATATATATATATATATATATATATATATATATATATATATATATATATATATATATATATATATATATATATATATATATAAATATATATATATATATATAATATATATATATATATATATATATATATATATATATATATATATATATATTATATATATATAATATATTATATATATATATATATATATATATATATATATATATATATATATATATATATATATATATATATATATATGTATGTATATATATATATATATATATATATATATATATATATATATTGTTTGTATTATATAGATATGTATATGTAAATATGAAGAATAATGATATATAGTAACTTTTCAAAGTCCATCATGGTATTACCACAGCTTTCTGTCAGTTTAAGTATTTATATATGTATGTATGTCTGTCTGTATGAATATTTATATGTGTACACATAGATGGATAGCTAGGAAGACATACAAATAAACCAAACAGTCAGACATACAAACAGACAGAGACAAACAGATTAACAAGACAAACAGCCAGGCAGACATGCAGACATACAGACAGACAGACAGAGACAGACGAACCAACAACCAAACAGACAGACAAACGACCAGATAAATAGGCAGGAATAGAAACCACAAAATAAATTTATTTTTTTACAACCATCCTCCAAATATTTCTTCGCAGAGAGGTCAGTCACAGTCTCCATTTTGTCGGGCGAGGCGGCGGCCGCGTCTCAAGCCATCGATTCGTCCACAAGCAAAATCGCCGCGTTCGGAAAGGTGGTCGAAGCCAAGGAGCAACGCGTGAGTTGTTCGTTTTGTTGTTGTTGTCTTTTGTTAATGCTTTGTGTGTTTTTTTTTTTTTTTTTTTGTTATTGTTTTATTTTTGTTGTTGTTTTTGTTGTTGTTAATTTGTTATCGGTGGTTTCTGTATGTTATTAGATCGTTGCTTTTGTTATTGTGTTATTGTCTTTTGTTATTTCTGTTATACATGTGATCTATTACTGATGCTGTTGCCATACTGTTTTGTTACCGCTTCACAGTTATATTCGTAATATGACGAGCATTACCACTGTTCTATTTAACGTTCCCATTATCATAATCATTATATTTAGAACCATTGTTGATACCATCACATCGTCATTCTCCCCATCACCAATACCATCATAATCATCATTGCTATCACTGTTGAGAATTTAATATCTTCAGGACCAACATAATCATCATCTTTGGTATGATCGTATCGTAATCTACATCGTATCGTAATCGTATCGTAATCAGGATAGATACGTCAATTCCTTCAAAAGTCATTGTCAATAGCACTGTTATTATCTCTTAAGTATTTAGCGCATTATGCCGGTTTCCTGTGTTCTAAAACCTTCTAGAACATTCTACAGCATTCTAGGACATACTAGGATGATGTTATTTTCACGACAAGATTTTTTAGGTTTGCGAAAAGTGTCTCGGAAACGGATTTGTATAATCTGTATGTTTGTCCACATCACAAAACAACAGCTTTATTATTATTGGTGTTATTATTATTTTTTGTTTCTTTAATTATCTAGTGTAAATGCCACAAGAGGTGAAACTGTTGGTAATTAAAAGCTTTTCAGTTCCCTAAGAGATTTACTGCCATCTATTGGTTAGACGCAAAAATACGTTCTGTTTTTTCTTTCTTTCTTTTTTTATTTTTTATTTTTTGTCTTTGTTATTCAAGCATTTATCCATTCTTTTCATGTTTGAAAGATAGTTACGCCTTTTTGCTGAAAGACTAATTATAATTTCCCCAAGGTATTTCATCTGAAATATGGAGAAAGATTTTTCCACCGATCAGAAATAAAATAATGATAAGATTACGTGGAATAAATGTATTACAATATTTTTAACTAACCCAAGTATTTTTTCGGAATTGAGTGATGGACTTTGATGATAAAAAAAACTTATATCCTGGTTATGTATAATTACATCCCGGTGCTTTTAATTCTCAACTGTAATTTATAAACAAAAAAACACTATCCTTACCTTTGTATGGATAACTTGACCATGTTTGAGTAATTAAAACTCGTCAAAGCTATTTGGTATAGTTAATGACTTTACTTTTTTTAGCTATAATTCTGGGAAAACATCTTTGAAATGGTTGGAGTCTTAGGTACTTGTTTATTAGTCAAGATTTAAACACTTTGTATAAGGATCTTAGTTTCTGAGAGTCGAGAAAACATACATAGATATATTCCTTCACACTCACACGCACGCGCACACGCGCACACGCACACGCACACGCGCACACGCACATACACACACATATATGTATGTGTGTATATATATATATATATATATATATATATATATATATATATATATATATATATAAACTTATGTGTGTATGAGTGCGTATATGTGTATCCGTGTATGTACATATACGCGTTTGTGTATTTATATGTCTGCATAAAACGTTCTTTTATTTTCAAACCAAAATAAACCAAATTAACAACCATGATTTATAACGAGCTGATATGACTACCAAAGTGATACAAGAAAAAGACAAGAAGCATTAAATAAGCAGAGAGAGAGGGAGAGAGATAGATAGATAGAGGGAGAGGGAGAGGGAGAGGGAGAGGGGAGGAGAGGAGAGGGAGAGGGAGAGGGAGAGGGAGGGGGAGAGGGAGGGGGGGGAGAGGGAGGGAGAGAGGAGGGAGAGGGAGGGAGAGGAGGGAGAGGGAGGGAGAGAGGGAGAGGGAGAGGGAGAGGAGAGGGAGAGAGGAGAGGAGAGATAGAGGGATAGAGATAGAGCAGAGAGAGAGAGAGAGAGAGAGAGAGAGAGAGAGAGAGAGAGAGAGAAGAAGAAAGAGAGAGAGAGAAATGAGAGAGAGAGAGAGGACGAGAGAGAGAGAGAGAGAGAGAGAAGAGAGAGAGAGAGAGAGAGAGAGAGAGAGAGAGAGAGAGAGAGAGAGAGAGAGAAGAGAGAGAGAGAGATGAGAGAGTGAGAAAGAGAGAGAGAGAGAGAGAGCGAGAGGACGAGAGAAAGGAGAGAGAGAGAGAGAGTGAGAGTGAGTCAGAGCGACAACCGGGCTTTGTCAGGCATCTGGAACCTAAGCCTCAGATTCTGAATGCCATCCATATGTCACTGAATTGTCATATGCTTTGACAATCGTTCCGGCCTGAATTATATTTGAGAATCTAAGGTGTTTTTCTTTCTGTTATAATTCAAACTATTAATTTCACTTAGCTGTTATTTGTCTTTCTGTTATTACTATCATTATCGAAGTTATTATCATTGTTGCTTTTGTTTCCGCTCTTGTTTTTAATGTTAGTATTGCTAATGCTATTGTTACTAGTGATAATAGCAGTGGTGCCAGTACTGTTATTGTTATTATTGTTGTCATTATTATTGTGATAATTTTCACTGATTTTTATCATTAATGTTGTTAATATTAATGTTGATGTTGTTATTATAATTATTATCATTATTATTATTATGTTTATTATTGATATCATTATTACTGTTATTATTATAATAATAATAATAATTATTACTCTATTATTATATCATTATTACTGTTTATATATAATAATAATAATTATCATTATTATCATTATTGTTATTAATTTTGTTGTTGTAATTGCTGTTATTACTTTTATTATAATTATTGTCATCATCATTATTATTACTATTATTATGATCATTATAATTGTTATTATCATCATCATTATTACCAATATTATTATCACTATTATTATTTTTATCATCATCATTAATTTTAACTATTCATCATCATCATCATTATTACTATTATTATTATTATCATTATTATTATTATTATCGTTATTATTATTATTATCATTATTGTTGTTGTTATCGTTATACTTTCATTATCATTACACACACACACACACACACACACACACACACACACACACACACACCACACACACACACACACACACACACCCGTAGACACAATAATGGGTATCACCCCCTTCCTCTTTCCTCCCCACCCACCACCCCCTCCCACCCCGCCTGTGCAACCTACCGCGCAACCCCAAAGACTTTTTCGACGTAAACCAATCAACAATTTCTTCGCCCTCTCGCAGCCTTCTTATTAGGCGTCGGATGGGGGGAGGGGGAGGGGGAGGTAGGAGGGGGAGAGGAGGGGGAGGGGGTCATGTGTTGATTTTCCATTACCCCACAAATGAGGCCTATCACGGCTATTGCCCGCTTACAATTAGTGGGGTGTTTTTTTTTTCTTTTTTCACCCCCGCCGTCAATTTTGTTTTTGTCCCCCCCTCTAAAAATGCGGATTTTTTTTTTTTTTTGGGGGGGGGAGAAGCTTGCAAATGATCAGTGTTTGTATAGCTTTAACCCTTCTATAACGTCATACGGATCGATATTTCCGTTATAAACAAACGTCTTATTAATTTTGATCCCAGACGTTAATAAAACCATAAAAAAACGCATTCTATTATCCACTTTTAATATATTTCTCGACATTGATTACGGTGATGAGGTGAAAATTGTTGGGGTTTAGACTTGGTGCCGGTCGGTGCCAATTTCACACGTGGTCCGGCAAAACTGGCATGTATGTCCCGTAGAGTTTGTGAACAGGTTGATTGTCTTGAAAAATTTTGGAGGTTATAGATACAATAAGTGTATGGTATGATATATGTATACTGTATAATGATTCTATTCATAGATACATTTTCTCTCTCTCTTCGCATGTATTATTATTGCTATTATCATTATTGGATGATATTATTATTGTTATTATTTTTTTTATTGTTATTTTTATTATTGTTATTGTTATTATTATTTTTTTATTGTTATTATTATTATTATTATTATTATTATTATTATTATTATTATTGTTATTATTATTATTGTTATTACCAATATTATTTTTTCTTGTTATTGTTATCATCATTATTAGGAATATCGTTTGATGCTATTATTATCAGTATTGTTATTATAATTTCTATTATTGTTTTTTTGTTATTGTTGATAGTGTTTTTATCTTTATCATCTTTATCATTACTATCATCATTATTATCATTATCATTATTATTATTGTTATTATCATGATTTTATGTTATTATTATTTATATCAGTATCATTATTGTTGTTGTTGTTTTTATTATAATTATCATTATTACTATTACTATTAGAAGTAGTAATAGTAGTAGTAGTATAAGTATTATCATTATTATTTTTATTGTCATTATTATTATTACTGTGATGATTATTATAATCATTATTATTATCATTATTATCATCTTTATTATTATCTTTATTATCTTTATTATT
>NW_020870297.1:1464084-1469084 GCF_003789085.1 Penaeus vannamei
CCCTCTCCTTCTCTCCAAACCCTATATCCTTCCCTTCTCCCTTACCCTCCATCCCTCCCTCTCCCTTCCTCCCCACCCCCTTATCCTCCCCTTCTCCCTCTCTCTCCCCCAATACACAACAAATTGAAAGTGAACACAGCCCTTGCGATGGAATGAGAGGAGAAGGGAACAGGACAATAAAGACGAGAATTATAAAACGCCGACACTGCGATAGAGATTAGCACGGCAAACTGCCACATTAAAGTTAAGCCAATTACCCATAATGTTAGGCTTGCCTCCTGCGAAACCACTCAATTCGGTCTTTTTCGAACAACCGGCCACGAGCGATGAGAATATTTCTTTTTTGAAAATCATATTTATTTGTTTATCTTATTGTTTTTTATTTATTTTTATTTATTATTATTTTTGGATGGTGTGTATATGATTTTTTTTCTTGAGAAGGGGGGTGAAAAGGGGTAATCGTAAAGATTTTTTTTTTTTTTTTTTTTTTTTAAGGGGATGAAAAGGTGGATCTTATGGTGCAATTTCGTTTTTTTCTGGTCAGTTCCTTGTAGAAGCGGAATTCTTACCTAAGAAGGAGGTATGGAAAGCACATCTAATTCTTCATCTTTCTATTCAGGTATCTGTCTATTTCTGTCTGCCTACTTACCCTCCCTCCCTCTCTCTCTATCTCTCCTTCTCTTTTTCCTTCCCTCTCCACCACCTCCTCCTATACCTCCACCTCTTCCTCCTTTACCACCTCCCATCCGCCTCGCCGCAGCTTCGCAAAAATTTTCGACGAACTTCGCCGTGTTCGTTTGGCCCGGAATTACCCCCTCTTATGATTGGAAACGTTTAATGCAAATCGGCTTTGATTAAACTAACGGCCAAAGTACACACACTGTCGGATAATGTACGAGCCGCAGACCCTGAAAATTCGCTTTTAAATGTAACAGTTCAACCGAGGTTCTGCGTGGCGTGTTTTCCTTCCTTTTGCTTTTGGACTTTTTTTCTTCTGTTTTCGTGTTCGGTTATGGGGGTTTTTGTTCTTTTTTTTGGTATTTTAAAAAAAAAAGAAAAAAAAAATTAAAATAGTTTGGAATTGAAGGAAATAATCGAAGAGAATTTGAAGATCTGTGGCAAAGAAAAAAGAAGAAAGTGAAAAGTAAAAATAAAGAAAAAACTAATTTAATGCTTCGAGGGTGACCTTCCGACCTCACCCTTGACTTCGAGGGGAGAGACCGGGGGGGGGGGGGGGGGGTAATGAGAGTATGAGGGGAAAGGGAGTCGCTCAACCGAGGGTGAAACTGCATCATATTTTTTTCTTTCTTTTTTTTTCCTTTTTTTTTCTTTTTTAAGAGTGTGGCTTCGAGCGTGAAGATATTTAAGGGTGTATATACATCAAGGAGAGAGAGAGGAGGGGGGGAGGAGGGGAGCTGGGAGAGGGAGAGAGAGAGAGAGAGAGAGAGAGATGAGGGAGAGCGATGAGAGAGAGAGTGAGAGTAAAAAAGAGAGAGATGGAGGGAGGGGCGGGGAGAGGGAGAGTAGAGAGAGAGAGAGAGAGAGAGGAGAGATGAGAGAGAGAGAGAGAGAGGAGAGAGGAGAGAGAGAGAGAGAGAGAGAGAGAGAGAGAGAGAGAGAGAGTAGAGGGAGAGATGGAGGGAAAGCGGAGAGAGGAGGGGATGTGAAGAGAGATAGATAATGAGATTGGAGGGATGTTAGTATGTTAGTGTGTAAGGGATTGATGATGATGATGAGATGATTGTGATGATCAGTGTCTCCCAGCACCCATTCCCTCCCCCCTCTCTCCTGTTCTCATCCATCTTTTTTCCTCTCTCTCCTCTTCCCTACTCTCTCTCTCTCTCTCTCTCTCTCTCTCTCTCTCTCTCTCTTCTCTCTTCTCTCTCTCTCTCTCTCTCTCTCTCTCTCTCTCTCCTCTCTCTCCCTCTCTCTCCCTCCTCCCTCCTCTTTCCTCCCTCCCTCCCATCTTCCTCCTCCCCCATCTCGCTACAACCATTAAAACAAACCACCATTTGAATTCATCATTAAAAGAAATACCATCCCCCCCCCCAAAAAAAAAAAAAAAAAAAAAAAAAAAAAAACTTCCCACCCACCTCCTCCCACCCACCCCTACCCACCCCTACCCTAAAATATATCCCATTGTCTAAGCTATCAGATAATTCATTGTAAAATATCTCTACCTTCATAAAACCGGGTTATAAAACAAATTCACTTTTTATGCTAAAATGCTACGCTAATTTGATTGGCTTCGTGTCTGGTTGCGTCATTTCCATCATAGGTTTTCTCATTAGGAGATGGGAGGCGTGGAGAGGGGTCGATTTGGAGGGAAAATGATAATGGGGGGAGGGAGGGAGAGGGAGAGATTGGGAGGGAAAGTGGAGGGAGGGAGAGGGAGGGAGAGGGAAGGTGGAGAGATTAGGAGGAGGGAAGGTGAAGGGAGGGAAGGTGGTAGAGAGAGACTGGGGAGGGAAGGTGGAGAGGAGAAAATGGGAGGGAGGGAGAAATTGGGAGGGGAGTGAGGCGGGAGAGAATGGGGAGGGAGGGAAGGTGGAGGAGAGAGATTGGAGGGAGGGAAAGTGGAGGAGGGAGGGAAGATGGCGGGAGAGAATGGGAAGGAGGGAAGGGGAGGGAGAGAAGGGGGAGAGGAGAGGGAAGGGGGAGAGATTGGGAGGAAGGGGGAGAGATTTGGGAAGGGAAGGTGGGGGAAAAAAGAATGGGAGGGAAGGTGGAGGGAGAAAATGGAGAGGGAGGGAAGGTGGAGGGAGGGAGAGGGAGGGGGAGAGATTGAGAGGGAGGGGAGGAAGAGAATGGGAGGGAAGGTGGAGGGAAAGAATGGGAGAGAG
This sequence comes from Penaeus vannamei, assembly GCF_003789085.1. Taxonomy (NCBI): domain Eukaryota; kingdom Metazoa; phylum Arthropoda; class Malacostraca; order Decapoda; family Penaeidae; genus Penaeus; species Penaeus vannamei. The sequence goes on from NW_020870297.1 coordinate 1,466,928, forward strand.
GGGGTGGGAGGAGGAAGGGGAGAGTGTGTGTTTGCGTGTGTGGGAGAGGAGAGGTTGGGTAGGAGTGGTGGTGGGGAAGGAGAAGGGAGAGGAGAGAGAGAGAGAAGAGAGAGAGGAGAGAGAGAGGAGAGAGAGAGAGAGAGAGAGAGAGAGAGAGAGAGAGAGAGAGAGAGAGAGAGAGAGAAAGAGAAAGAGGGAGAGGGGAGGAGAGAGGCAAGGAGAGTGGGTCGATTTGAAGGGAAAATGATAATGGGGGGGAAGGTTAGAGGGAGAGAATGGGGAGGGAGGGAGAGGGCGAAGTGATCGAGAGGGAGGGGAAGAGAGGAGTGTGTGTGTAGGAGAGAGGGATGGGGGTAGGGAGTAGTGGTGGAGGAAGGGGGGGAAGGAGGGGGAAGGGAGAGAGAGAGAGGAGAGAGAGAGAGAGAGAGAGAGAGAAGAGAGAGAGAGAGAGAGAGAGAGAGAGAGAGAGAGAGAGAGAGAGAGAGATCTGTTTGAAAGCAAAATAATGATAGAGAGAGAGAGAGAGAGTGTGTGGGGGGGGGGGAGGAAGAGAGAAGATAGAGGAAGTGACTAAAAAAATGAGATTAGAAAGAGATAGACGGAGAAAGCGAATGAGGGGAATGAGAATATGGAAAGAGAAGAGATAGTGGATTTGAAGAGAAGAAGATGATGGAGCGAAGATATGGAAGGTAGCGGAGGAGACAAGGGAAAAACAGAGAAAGAAAAAATAGGAAAAGGAAAGAGATAGCGAGACAGAGAGGGCGAGAAAGAGGAGTGAGAAGATGGGAGATGAAGAGAGAAGAAGCCGACGTGTAATTACGAAAATAAGCATAAGGGAAAGGAGGAAGAAGAGAAAGGGGGAAAGAATTTGAAAATAGATAGACAGATAGACAAAGCAAGCGACATGAAGAAGGATTAGCGTGAAAGAAAAAAGAAAAAGAAAATGGTAGATTTGAAGGGAAGGTATAAAAGAAGGGCATGATAAAGAGAGATGAGAGAAAGAGGAAGAGAGGCAGGAGAGGGTAGAGGAAGAAAGAGAAGGGAAAGAGAAGAAGCAGAGAAGGTAAAAGAAGAAAGAGAAGAAAGAGAGAAGAGGAGGAGGAGAGGGTTAGAGGGAGAAAGAGAAGAGAAAGAGATAAGAGAAGAGGGTAGAGAAGAAAGAAGAGAGAGAGAGAGAGAGAGAGAGAAGAGAGAGAAGAGAGAGGAGAGAGAGAGAGAGAGAGAGAGAGAGAGAGGAGAGAGAGAGAGAGAGAGAGAGAGAGAGAGAGAGAGAGGAGAGAGAGAGAGGGGGGGGAGGGATGAAAAGACTAGCCGAAGAAACTGATCGATTTGAAAGGAAGCGAATAATGGAGAGGGGAAAAGGCGAAGGGGGGAGCGAAAGAGAGAAGAGGAAAATCGGAGAAGGAAAAAGTGATGAGAAATAGATAGAGAAAACAGTAGAGAAGGGTGAAAAGGGGAAGAGAATGACCGATTTGGAAGGAGAGGGGAGGAAGAGAGAGAAGAGATAAGAAAGTCAGATAGATAGAGAGACAGCGGGAAAGGATGGATAGAAAAGAAAGAAAGAAAGAGAGATGAACTGAGAAATGGAAAGGGAGAAAGAGATTAGAAGGAGATAAGTAAACAAGGAAAGAGAGAATCGAGAAAGTGAGAAGTGAATGAAGAACATGATATAGATATAATGGCAAAAGTAAAGAATGAAAGAAAGAGAGATAAAGAGAGAAGAGGAATGAAAAAAGCGATAGATAAACAGAGGAACAGGAAACACGAGAGAAGACGTTCAGAAGATAGGAAGCGAAGCGACCGATCGATTTCAAAATAAGGAAATAAGAAAGAAAAAGAATGGGGCGGGAGAGAGAGAGAGAAGAGAGAGAGAGAGAGAGAGGAGAGAGGAGAGAGAGAGAGAGAGAGAGAGAGAGAGAGAGAGAAGAGACAGACAGACAGACAGACAGACAGACAGACAGAAACAGACAGAAAGGGAGGAGGAGAGAGGGAAATTGATAGATTCATAAACAAAGAGAGAAAGTGAGAGAGGGGGGGTAGTGGAAGGAAGAGGAGATAGAGAAATAAAAGTAGAACAATAGCTCAATAGACAGAATAGAATAGACAGAAAGAGGGAGATAGAGACAGAGACAAGACGGCAGAAAAATTGGAATCACA
>NW_020870297.1:1479084-1499084 GCF_003789085.1 Penaeus vannamei
TTTAAGGTGGATTTGCGGTGGACTTTTCTGGTCGTTTTAGGTTTATCAGAGATTTATGGGATAAGCAAACTGTCTTTCGGAATTTTAAGTTAAGTCGAACGTTGATTTGTGTTTAGGTTAGTTTTGTGGTAGTCTTGTGTGGCTCGGGTTGTCATCAGGGACTATGTAATTGTTGTTATCACCATCATCCTTGCTATTTTATTTTGATTTGTTTTATCTTGTTTTTTTATGTTTTTTGTATCATTATCGTCACTCTTTTTTGGTCAACATCGTTATATTCTAAAATTATATCATCATCATTATCCTTTTTATTATCATCATTTTTCTTATTATCATGACCTTCATCACATCTATTTTCTCCTAATTATCACTGTCACTTGTATCATTATTTGTATTATATTCTTTACGAAGTCATTATTTTTCTTGGATTTTCTTTATCTTTCTTCCTTTGGTACAGTATCATTCCTTTTAAAAATTCTAGCACCGTGATTGTCAGCATCATCCTTATAATCATTACCACCATTATCACCATTACCAAAAAAGACTTAATCTCCAAAGGGTTTTAATAACGAATTAACCACAACAAAAATGTACTTCTTATCAGGTAAACCGCTTTTTTCTTTCTTCTTCTTCGTTTTCTCCTTCCTCTACTTCTTTTTCTTCTTCCAAACGAGCTGTCCCTCACCTTTCTTCCCCCAATCCCTGTTATCACCATTACTCCATTACATAATATCCACTAGGGGTAATTTATCCCCTCCCCTCCTCCCTCTTCAACCCCAACCCTTTACCCCCTCTCCCTCTCCTATCTACCCCTACCCTCTCCATCCTCCCCCCCCACTACCCCTACCATTTATCTACCCTACCCCTACCTTTCTACCCCTCCCATCTACTCCTACCCCTCCCCTCTCCACGTACCCTAACCCTCTCCCTCCTCCCATCTACCCCCCCCCAACACTCTTTCCACGCTAAGATGAGTTTGAAATAGATGTTGTAGGCCTATAAAGGGAACTGGAGTGGAGTTATGGTCACGGGCATTAAAAAGATCAACGTAAATTCGGTGAGATACGGGCGTGGGGAAGAGGGAAGGGGGAGGGGGGAGGGGGGAGGGGGGAGGGGAATGTGGGGGGGGGTTGCGTATGTGAGAGGTGAGAAGAGAGAGAGCGAGGGAGGGAAGGGAAGGAGGGTGGGAAGGAAGATAGGAGTGTGGGTGGGTGGGTGGCGTGAGGGAGGGAAAAGGGGAGGGAGGCAGGAAAAAGGAAAGGAGAAAGACAGGAAGAAACAATGAGAAGGCAAGTGTGCTTGTCTGTGTGTGTGTGTGTGTGTGTGTGTGTGTGTGTGTGTGTGTTGGTGTGTGTGTGTGTGTGTGTGTGTGTGTGTGTGTTGTGTGTGTGTGTGTGTGTGTGTGTGTGTGTGTGTGTGTGTGTGTGTGTGTGTGTGTGTGTGTGTGTGTGTGTGTGGTGTGGTGTTGAGTGAGTGTGTGTGTGTGTGTGTGTGTGTGTGTGTGTGTGTGAGTGTGGTTGATGGTGTGTGTGTGTGTGTGTGTGTGTGTGTGTGTGTGTGTGTGTGTGTGCGGGTGTGCATGGGTGAGTGTATGTGTGTGTGTGTGTGTGTGGTGTGTGTGTGTGTGTGTGTGTGTGTGTGTGTGTGTGTGTGTGTTGTGTGTGTGTGTGTGTGTGTATCTGCGCATGTGCGTATGTATCAGCATCTGTGTATTTAGGCGCACATACTTACCAATTTCCTCATAAGATAAAATCATAATCATTTATCATAACCAAACCTGCAAAGAATCATCCTCATATAACACACAAACAGAAGTGCAAAGATAAAAGACAACAAAAGAAATACAAATAACTTACCTTCACAACACGAAGCGGCAGCGATGAGATCTCACTCAAAACCAGGGGTTCCTAACCTGGGGGCCACGGGGGTACTGTCTAGGGGGGGAGGGGGGAGGGCATGATACGTTAAGAAAATTATATCTTTGAATTAAACCGATTTATATCTCACCTACAATGCCTACATGCGATTATCTCTCACATATCAATAAATTAAAAGCTTTCTGTGAAGTGTTTTTGTTCTATAGTTATTGATATCATTACATTCTTCATAATTAGTACTAAATGAATCTGAAGTGATGATTATTACATATAGGTTAGGAGCCACAGAACACTGTCCTAATTAATTCAATGAATACATTAATAGTGATGATAAGATGATTGATAGTGATGATAAGAACAATGGTATTAGTAATGATGATAAGAATGGTGACAACAACGATGGTAATCATAATAATGGTATTAGTAATGATGATAAGAATGGGGACAACAACGATGGTAATAATAATAATAATGGTAATAATGATGATGGTACTAATGGAGGTAATGATGATAGTGATTTGGATCGTGGTGATAATGATGGAGATGATGATGGTCCTAATGATGATGAAGATGGTGGTAATGATGGTGATGGTGATAATGATGATTTCGATGGTGTTGGTGGTGATATTACATTAATGATAGTACACCATAATTTAATTCCTGCGGTCTCAAGCGGGAGAGCAAACCATGAATAATGAATATGACAAATGAGTAAGAATCCCAGGCAGGCGGAAGTGAGAAAGGAATGAGTTACGCCCTCACTCCTTTTCCCTTATTCATATTCTTTTATTAATTCGTTAAAGTGTGAGAGATTTTTTTTTTACAAGTTCGTTTGATGGCTCTATAATTCATAATTTCTTTTAAGGAGGAAAAATAGAACAATTATCATGGTTTGAATAATTCATGGCAGCTCCAGCAATGCATCATTTTCCCGCGCAATAATGACCTACCTCCTTCATAGGAAGAAAATTATTAAAAAAAAAGACAGACCTGAGGTTCGGGTTTGAATTTCCCGCCATCAATTTTCGAGACAAAAAGAAAACGGTAATAAAAGAGCGCCTCGAGTTGCCACGTGGTATATTTTTCCCCCTCGCTAAGATCAAATTGGCAATTAAGTTTGAAAATCCCACGGAAGGCTAATGATACCTCCACCCTTAGTGATTTGCCCTTTCTTTCCCTCATTTGCCCCCTTCTCCCCTCTCATCCCTTCTCCATAAGAATAAGAAAAAGAAAAAAAAAATATGCATCAGCGGCACAGAGAGCGAGAGAGGATGAAAATTAGGCGCCGGCTCATAAACGCTGTGACATCCGCAAGAATTATAAGTGCCATAAAAATTTGTCATTCTTGCCAAGGAGGGTTCAGCAGGAGGAAGAGGGATAGAAGGAGGATCTGAAGAAAGTAAGGGGTGTTCGAAACCTTTATGAAAAGGGGTGGGAAAAATAGAATTTTATTTTAGTTTCTTGTTTATTTTCTATTTCATTGAAACTTTTCTTTAATTATTTTAATCACAAGATAGTTTCTAGGTTCTACTTTCGTTTTCCTTTTCTTTTTTTCCTTTGACAAAGTACTACTTTTCACATTCAAGAGCTCCACTGAAATGTAACGTCTTTGTACCCTCACAGGGTACACTTTCAGCAATATGAAAATGGTAAAAATATTTGTCACGAAGAAAAGTTTACAGCTTATCCTGAAATGGAAGAAAATGCAATCAAGTGTGTGTGTGTGTGTGTGTGTGTGTGTGTGTGTGTGTGTGTGTGTGTGTGTGTGTGTGTGTGTGTGTGTGTGTGTTGTGTGTGTGTGTGTGTGTGTGTGTGTGTGTGTGTGTGCGTGCGTGTGTGTGTGTCTATTTCCACATCAGTCTGTAAGGAAGTGTATTGTCTTATGTAAAAAAGAGAGAAAAAAATGTCTATAAAGAATTTAATCGATGTCCTCAGCTGTACAAGTTCCCATTCTGCCTGTTTTGCGTATTCTCCGCAATCCACTCACTCCGCTCATTTTGCTCCTGTTTCTCGTCTGTATTTCTCCGTCGATGAATAAGTAGTCTCTATGCGCATGTTTGTTTGTTTGTTTTTTGGGTTCTATATTGTTGCATTTTTAAATTCCTTGTTTGGTTGTTTTTACGTACCTGTTATTTTTTGTTTGTTTTTCTATTCTATATAATTGCCCATTCATACGAAAGAGGTCAGAACAGATACAAATAAAGAGCAAGAAAAGAAGCGGAAACAATAATAAGGGATGATAATGATAAGGGGAAGAAGGAAACGAAAGAAGTGGAAAATGAATAAGAAAAAAAAGATACAAAGACATAAAGTGAGTAAGAGATGGAGTGTAAATTATAAAGAGAAAGAGCCGGAAATAAGCAGAAATGAATGCAATGGCAAAGAGGTAATTAAGAATCTGAATCGTAATAAAGGTCACACACACACACACACACACACACACACACACACACACACACACACACACACACACACACACACACACACACACACACAATATATATATATACATATAGTATATATATTTTTCCTATTTATTTATTTTTCCTGTCTATTCATAAGCAATACTGAACAAATTTGGGCGTTTGGTGGCCGACATTTCATGAGCTCTGCGATGTCGGCGGCCAGATTTTACAGAAACGCTAAACGCAAACGATTATTTAATGAATAGCCTCTTTACACTGTACAGGTCGACTCTTTTCCCTTTTTTTATTTTATTTTTTATTTTTTTATTATTATTATTATTTTTTTTTGCACGTTACTCTCCCTCTGTTCTATCCTTATAAGGAATATCATCAATAATATCAAGGGCGGGAAAGCTTAAGCATGACAGGAATTGGCGCAGTTGAGTGGTGAGTGGTAGCGTTAGCTGTGTCGTCTTAAAGTTCCGGGTTCGTGCTCAGCCATCCTGTCTCAGACGATTTAGCTTGGGGTATTGGCATCAGTATGCTGGGGTCGAAGTCGGGGCGGGAAGGAATTGGCATACTTCTTGCATCATTCTGTAACTTAGTTTGAACATTTTTTCCATGGAGTGTTAAACGTGAGACTGATTTGGTTGGTTTATGATAACGAAATGGTCTGTCTTTCCAAATTAAACATTTTACCATGGACTGTTAAGGATGAGACTGAATTGGTTGGTTTATGATATTGAAATGGTCTCTGTCTTTTCAAATTAACGTTACTGTTATCTTACGTTTCTAAATAGGGGAAATAATAAGATAATCTGCAGTCAGTGACCTTAGATTATATTACTTGATTATCATGTCACATGTTCCATTTTAATGCGGAAAAACTGCATACCATGACAACAAGAAAGTAAAGAAATAAATACGTTTTAGACATGTGACCTAGATTTTTAAAAATGTCAAGGAGTCATTTAAGCTTTATGACGATCGGATAATAATCGTGACAATTCGTCACTGTTTTCACCAACCGGCGTAACCACCAATTTGTCGATTTTGAGTTTTATGTGTATTTAATGCCAATGTACCAGTACCTGTTTTGTCTCAAATTTATGTACCCCAATGCCTTCCCAATACCATGATACGAGATGCAATATCAATACGTTGTTAGGGATTTCACAGTTGTTGAAAAGTCTTTGAACTCAATTTCTGAGAAAGTAACTTTTCGCACATACGCCGGTTCGTGAAAACTGGGACGAGGTATGAATGAGGTATGTATGGATGTATGAGAAAGTCCTTCCCTTACGGTTCTAGCGACGAGGAGGAACAAACGGGGTGACTTATGTATATCGTGTCTATTCCAGGATCTCTATATAGAGTTCTATACGTATATATACGTCGTGCACTACGTATAGAGAGGGTTGAGAGAGAAGAACGAATAGAAGTAGAGAAAGAGATGCAGAAAAAAAAATAAAGAAGAGAGGATAAGAGAAAACAGATAGTATACAAAGGAAAAAAGTACAGAAGGAGAGCGAGGTTTAGGTTTCCAGGTCAGGATTCCGGAAGAGAAGTGTTCAGGGTATGTTAATCAGGTTTAAAGAGGTGTCATTAAAGAAACACGTGGTCAGTATACAAACAGTTGACGGTGACATTACGTGTTAGTCAGATTGCATCCAAAAAGGAAGGAAGGGAAATAAATAGTTTTTTTTCTCTCTTTATTTTATTTATTTATTTATTTATTTTTGACATCCCTCCCCTACCCCTTTCTTTTTTTTCTTTTTTTTAAGTTTTTTAGTTTTTTAGTTTTTTGACACCCCCTTCCCCCTACCCATCCCCCCCATCTTAACCCTTTTTCGATCCCCACGTTGAATTAAATTAATGAAAGGTTTCCGTGACCAGGCGGCGCAAAGCAAATACATACTTTTAATAATACATTGCTCCCTAGACTTCTAACCTTCGCCCTCTCCCTCTCTCCATCTCCTTCTTCCCATCCCTTTCCCTCCCCTTCTCTTATTTCTCCTCCCTTGTCCCATTTCTCCCTTTCCTTTCTCACGCCTTCCTACCCTCTCCCTCTCCCTTCCCTCCCCCCTCCCCTTCTCCCTACCCCTTCTTCCCTCCCTTCTCCCCCTTCCCTCCCCTCCCCTCCCTTCCCTATTCCTTCCCTCCCCCCCTCTTCTCCTTCATTCTTCCTTCCCCTCCCTCCTTCCCCTCCCTTCCTTCCCTTCTCCCTCCCTTCCCTCCCTCTCCCTTCTCCCCTCCCTCCCCTCCCTCTCCACTAAATAATTAAATGCACAAATGCTATAAAATTTTGAAAGCTTTTATCCTGATTAACTTTAAAATTCCACGAAAATAATGCTGTATTCATGAAGCCACAAGCCACAAAAAGGGGGGAACTAGTCAACCGAAATAAAACACTATTTACTCTTGTTTCTATAATATTTTATTTAATTATATATATTTTTTGATTTTTTTAAAGGGGGGGGGGTATTTTCACTACACAGATTTGCGATGAGGCTCACATCTCTGGCACGAAAAAAAGATGGACAAAAATAATAATTTTGGCAACACTGCATGGTAACACAAGGGGTAAATACATAACATTCACTCAATCTCACTTTTGAGACTGAATTTCTTGGTGACAGCTGAAGGAACATCACATTTATAGGCGTTGAAAATTAACAAACCATTTTTATTTATTTATTTATTTTTTTTTTTTATTCACCTTTTTTCTCAAATCTCTCTCTCTCTCTCTCGCTCTTCTACAGTATAGCCAGACACTGATCATCTTCAGAGGGATATCAAGTTGCGCCTCGGGGATCTTACGTGTGGTGGCAACACTGTGGGTCAAGTGTGACCACGTTCCGAAGCGTGAGAGAGACGCCTTTGACACATTCGGATGACGTCGAAGTCGTGGTCACACTGGGAGTATCGGACAGGTTCTCTTTGGCTTAAAGGACATTTGTGTTCATAAGATGAACTATAGATTTGAATATCAGATCTGTATCGAAAAAATACAGAAAATCATTCAGTTAAACAGTTGCAATTCACAAAACTGAATTTATAACATTCAGCATTTCTTCATTTGAAAAGCATTGGTGAGATGTAATATATCCACAAAATCAAATAATTCGGAAACCTTTTTTCTACAATGGAAAGTTTCATCTTGCATGTAGAAAGTAGACTAGAAAAAATATGGGAATCCGTCCTAATATCGTGTTGTTTTCTCTCTCTCTCTCTCTCTCTCTCTCTCTCTCTCTCTCTCTCTCTCTCTCTCTCTCTCTCTCTCTCTCTCTCTCTCTCTCTCTCTCTCTCTCTCTCTCTCTCTCTCTCTCTCTCTCTCTCTCTCTCTCACACACACACACACACACACACACACACACACACACACACACACACACACACACACACACACACACACACACACACACACACACACACACACATGCACTGACACATCAGAACACAACCTGGCGGTTGCATGCAAATGAACAGACATCCACATACAAAATGTAACACAGGCAAACAAACGTACACACTGCTGCACACAAGATATACAGCTGTGGTCTGATTTATGTAAATGTACACATAGTTACACAGTACAACCATTGCACATTGTCACATGTAAAAGACACAAAGAAAACATTTTCATTTTCTTTCACAGAAAGAGATAGTCATGTGAATCTCTCTTTCTGTCTGTCTCTCTCTCTCTCTCTCTCTCTCTCTCTCTCCCTCCCTCCCTCCTCCCTCCCTCCCTCTCTCTCTCTCTCTCTCTCTCTCTCTCTCTCTCTCTCTCTCTCTCTCTCTCCTCTCCCTCCTCCCTCCCTCCCTCCCTCCCTCCTCTCTCTCTCTCTCTCTCTCTCTCTCTCTCTCTCTCTCTCTCTCTCTCTCCCCTCCCTCTCTCCCTCCTTCCCTTCCCTCCCTCCCTCCCTCCTCCCTCCTTCCCTCCCTCCCTTCCTCCCTCCCTCCCTCCCTCCCTCTCTCTCTCTCTCTCTCTCTCTCTCTCTCTCTCTCTCTCTCTCTCTCTCTCTCTCTCTCTCTGTTTTTGTCCACACATCCAAGTGTACTACAGTTCACTATTCTTTCTTTCACACATACGAACCGCCCACTTCCATCTATATATTTATTTTCACGAATCCCAAACTTGAGAATAACACGAGTGAATGTGCAAAAAAAAAAAAAAAAATATATATGTGGTATCAAAGTCTAAAATGTAGCCTGAACTTTAACGAACAGATCATCATCATTCTAAACTTATGCCTGAACTTTCTGAATTGCTCCCTGCTCTGAATTGTAGTCTGACCTATCATGAACACTTCCTCATCCTTAATTGAACATCATTTCTTAAATCTGAAATCGAATATGTACCCTATGAACAGATCCTCAGAGCTTTGAATACGATGGTGTCGGGAATTCGAAATTTAGGGATTCGAAACTCTGGGATTCGAACCTCGGAGATTTGAAATTCCGGGATTCGAAACTTTGGGATTCGAACCTCGGAGATTTGAAATTCCGGGATTCGAAACACTGGAATTTGAAATTTAGGGATTCGGAACTCAGAGATTCGAAACTCCGGGATTCAAACCTCGAAGATTTGAAATTCAGGGATTCGGAACTCTGATATTCATAACTCAAAGATTCGAAACTCAGGGATTCAAAATTCTGGGATTCGAAACTTTCTTTTTCCACAAGACATCGATATGCTAGACGACATATACCACGGAACGAAGACCGGAGGATGAGGAACAGGTGAGAGCAATTGGAGAGAAAGAGAAAGGTGGAATTATGTTCTTTTCTTGTAAAAGGCAAGGGAGGGAAAGGAAAGGATCTGACGTTATGTACACAGTACGTAAAATTTCTTTATACACAAGATCTCTAGTCGATGCTTATTCGTGACAATAATCTTGAGAAAACCTAGAACCTAGAATGACTAGAATCGGTCTTTGGTTGTCACTGGGTATTCCATGATTTGATAAGCGAAGGGGACACTACACAAATATGTTTTTTTTTTATTATCAACTATCAGAATTTTGCGTTTCAGTCTGGCTCGAATTTGTAAATCGAATCGACACTGCCACTGAGAAAATAATAAATATATATATATACTTCTATTTATATATATAAAAATCTACTAACATATATTCCAATTCCGAACAAAGAGGCATAAGCAGTGCTTATGGCATACGAGAGAAATAATAATAATTATGATAATATTCACTATCGAGATGATCTTTCTAGAACCAGATCATCTCGGTTCTGAGCAACACTGATGATCACGTGACCATCGGGCGCTGAGGGGGCGGTGCCGGAGGTGCTTGCTGTTGTTGCTGTTGCTGTTGTTGCACGAGGGGAGACTGTTGCTGCTGGGAGGGTAGTTGCTGTGGTGCAGGAGGTGGAGGCTGTTGCGGCTGTGTTGGCGTGGCGTTGTGGTGGTGGTGGTGGAGCGGCCCGTGTTGGAGGGGCGTGGAGGTGGAGGTGGTGGAGGGTGGAGGCTTGCGGGAATCGTCGAGGGCCGCGGGGCTCTGGGGGGAGGGAGAAGGAGGAGGGGCTGCAGTGCTCCGCTTGATTTTTATTTTTTATTTTTTTGTTATTATTATTATTATTTTGTTATTATTTTATTTTTTTAGGGGGGTCATGGGGGTATCCTTTCTCACTCATTTTTTTTCTCTTTCTCTCTCTCTTTTGTTTTCTTTTTTTCTTTTTGATAGGGGTATGGGGACATGGGATATCCTTTCTTACTCTTCTTATACTCTCTCTCTCTCTCTCTCTCTCTCTCTCTCTCTCTCTCTCTCTCTCTCTCTCTCTCTCTCTCTCTCTCTCTCTCTCTCTCTCTCTCTCTCTTTAAGATTTCACTCCATATCCCTTATCCAACCAACCCATACACACATACAAACGCACAAGCTCTTCACAAACAGACGCGCTAACTCACACTTACATTCAAACCAACGCCCGTACACCCAACACGCCCACAAGTACAACGGCAACATGTACACCTAAGCGTATAAACTCGAACATACACTTTCAAGCACGTACGTAGCTCTGGTCCCAATGTAAACAATACTATCCTCGCGTGTTTCACAGAGGTCGCCGATCAGATGGAATTTTATATCATTTTATTTTATTTTATTATTTTTTATTTTTGTCATTTTTTTTTTTTTTGTATTTTATTATTGTTATTTTTTTTTTTTTTGGCCTTGTATTCGTTGATATCTGGTGATTTTTTTTTGTAGTCATCTATGTGTTTATTCGGTTATTTTATTTATTTATTTTTATTTTTTTTTTATTTATTTATTTTTCTTTGTCGTGTATTCGTGAATATCTGAGGATTTTTGTTTTTGTATTCATCCGTGTTTATTCGGTTATTTGTTTGATTTTTTTTGTTGCATTTGTTTATGGTGTTGTACTACAGTAACGGTATTTTGCAGTGATGTAATTGTACATAAGCAGATGGACTTTGAACCCATGAAGAAAAATCCAGAATCAAGAAATTAAACACTAAATTTAACATTTTTTTCCTTCTAAATTAGCCATTGTTGACATTGTCTTTTTAATCAGTCATTAGGAACTCCATCACAAAAGGAATCATAAGAAAAGGGTTCAAGACACCATAAGCAATATTTTTCATCTTCATAAACCCACCTTCCGAAGAACTAATAACAATTTGTAATAGATAAAAAACACATGGTTTGGGCATTTCAAAGCTACGTACTGAGATGTATAATCCTTTGCCGTCACTGAAACCCATTATACACACACGCACGCACGCACGCACGCACGCACGAGAAGTATACATTCAAATATACAGAGACACACACGCTATTTGAATATGACACTTTCATACTCTCTCAATCAAAACGAAATATTTGATTACGTAAGTTCATGTCTGTGACGTCATCACCATCATCATACTATGAATATAATTAAAAAAAAAAAAACAAGTTCATGGAGCCATAGCGTAAAAAATGGTGATAATGATGAGGAATAGTGAATTTACTATTGTTCTTAGTAATGTTGCAATCATTATCTATGCAATTATTGCCATTGTCATCATTGTTACTATTATCACCATCATTATTATTATGATTATCATCGTCATTATTATTGTTTTTAATATCATCAATGTTATCTTTACTATTGCCATTATTATTATTATCATTATTACAATCATCATCATCAACATAATCATTTTTATGATTGTTACTATTATCGTCATTGTCATTGGTATTGTTATTATTATCATCATTATCATTTATCATTAGTATTGCTATCATTATTACCATCATTGTTGTTACTATCATTAACATTTTCACTATTATCATTATTATTATCAGTAGTAGCATTAGTAGTAGTAATAATAGTATTGTTGCTGCTGTAATCATCATTATCCTAATTAAGGATTGCTATACCACTGTCATTATTATATTGACAAAAATGATAATGATGACAATGGAAATGGTAATAATAGCAATAGCAAAGAATAAACAATAACAGCTAATTGTGATCAGGATATTAAAACAATAATAACAAGGATAATAATAACAATAACAACAAGAATCACAACACCAGTAACTTTAATAATAATAATACCAATAATGAAAATAAAAACATATTCTTGTCATAATAACGCCACAGATTGATGAACTTACGCTTGTACAAAAAATGTCATACCACAAACATGACATTTAACCACACTACTTCGTGTAAAAGATTTATCAAACAAAATACAGCAATAAATGATCATGTTATAAATGTATTTCTCTCTCTAGATTCGCTTAAAACCAAAAAAAAAAAAAAAAAAAAGAAGAAAAAAATATGTACATATATAGTAATAATATTTAAACGTATTTGTCTCTTTATTCACACCAAACAGAAAACTAATAAACTAAATAAATAGATAATAATGATAACCATAGTCTAACTACTCTCTCTCTCTCTCTCTCTCTCTCTCTCTCTCACTCTCACTCTCACTCTCACTCTCACTCTCACTCTCACTCTCACTCTCACTCTCACTCTCACTCTCTCTCTCTCCAAAAAAATAAAAAATCTAAAAAATAAAAATGTTTCTCTCTCTCTCTCTCCTCCTCCCCCCCCACTCTCTCTCTCTCTCTCAAAAAAAAAAAAAAAAAAAAAAAAAAATCAAGCACACGCCCTCATCCCAGAACCCGCGATGTGTTGCGTACCTCCAGCCCACCGATCTGCCGCTTGAGCTGGGCGAGCGACGAGGGCGTGCAGGCCATGGACGCGAAGACGAGGCGCTCCTCATAGTCGTATTCGCAGAGGATCTTGTTGTCGCAGAGGTAGAACTTGTCGCCCACGCAGAACCTGGGTGGGCGTGGGAGGGAGAGAGGGGTGTTAGTTGGTTTTGTGATGGTGGGTGGGGTTGGTGAGAGTGGGTGGGGTGGGGGTATGGGTTGGTGAGAGTGGGTGGGGGTAGTTGGGGAGAGTGGGTGGGGTGGGTGGGTAGGGTGGGGGGTGAGAGTCGGTGGGGGTGGGAGTGGGTGGGGGTGGGTGAGTATGGATGTAAGGATGAGAGTGGGTAGGGGTGGGGCGGGTGAGTGAATGGGTGGGGATGGATAGGTTTTAGGTGGATGGGCGTGGGAGGAAGAGAGGGATGTCACTTGGGTGGTTGTGTCGGTGGGTGGGGTTGGTGAGAGTGGGTGGAGGTGGGTTAGTACGGGTGTGGGTGTGAGAGTGAGTAAGGGTGGGGGTGGGTGAGTATGGATGTGGGGGTGGGAGGTGGTAGGGTGGTGGTGAATGGGTGTGGATGGGTGAGTATGGGTTAGTGAGAGTGGGTGGAGGTGGGTGAGTATGGGTGTGGGAGTGAGAGTGAGTAGGGTGGGGGCGGGTGAGTGAATGGGTGGGGATGAGTAGGGGTGGGTAGGTTGTAGGTAGATGGGGGAAGGAATAGAGGGTTAGTGGGGTAGTGTGTGGGTGAGTAGGGTGTGGGGGTGAGAGTAGGCAGGGTGGGTAGATAGGGGTACGAAGAAGGGAGGGTGTTAGTGTTGTTGCGTGGTGGGTAGGGGAGGGCGAATAGGGGTGTGAGAGTGGGTAGGGGTGAGTGAGGGGGTGAGGTGGTGCGTGAGGAAAAATGCTTTGATTTAGAATTTTTGATATATACATACATAGTTGAAGGTCACACTATCTAGTCATAGGAATGCCAACCCAAGACTATTGAATTCTTAATATCTGACTACAGAATTCTTATGTATCTGATTATAGACTTCTGCAAGAAACTACTATAGAACTATAAAAATACATGGTTCAGCAGGGATGAGGAAAAGAAAAGATTTATACATTTATTCATGATTTTTTAAAAATTGCTTATTCATATATCTATTCACACATGGAAACAAATCGTTGTTGCATAAAACATGCGTAAATATACCATTCGTTAAGAAAAGGCCAATGTCAGTATTAAATAAAAAATAGCATGAAACTTTTACAACGGCATACTTAATGTTGAAAGAAGAACAACAATAAAATATCAAGAAACAAACCAAAATACACCCGTATCCCCAACATAAATATTTCTGACAACGCCTGTATCCTACTTGAGAAAAAAAAGCTGTGCGCACGAACATGTTATCCCATAAAAGACGAGAGAAAACCGATCTTAAATCTGTAAATAAAACACTGCATGTAAATAAAACTAAGAATCCTCACGTTGTTTCTTCCACTCCTCCCTTTCCTCCGTTCCTCTTTCCTCTTGTTCTTTACTTTTCCCTTCTTGCTTTTGTTCTTTCCTTCTTGCCATTTCCCATTTCAACTTTTCCCCATACCATCATCGTCCTCTTTTATTCCTCTTCTTCCCCTTATCCCTCTCCTCCCACCTTTCTCTCCTCCTTCCACTTCCCATTCTTCTTACCCCATTGCCCACTCTCTCTAAAACCATAACAAACAACGGAAAACAAACCGTCGATCAGGCCATTCGAAAAAAACAAAAACCGTTACACCGCCTTCGAGTATTCAAAATACGCGCGCGAAATGCTGCCGGCGGGGGCGCGCATTTGCTGGATATCCGCGAGAAAATACGAGCATTTGCTGCAGGACCTTACGCGGATCTCGAGAGTGTGTTTAAGATTAAGGACGGTCGTGAGAATGCTAAATTCTTCTTGGTGTTTCTTCTTCTTCTAATTCTATAATATTGTTTTCTTTTCGGAAAACCCTTTCTCTCTCTCTCTATCTATATACATATATACATGTCTATTAATCGATCTATATTTCTTTATCCACTCTTCTTCTTAAAGATCCACTCCTCCTCTTCCACCATCCAAATCTTCCATTCCTTCTCCTCTCTTTCCCACTCCTTCTCCCACCAGTTACTCTCTTATCGTTCCTCTACTCTGCCCATTGCTTTATAGGCCATTCGTCCCCCCGGCTGAGCTGAGTAAAAAGCGATAATCTTTACGAACTCTCAGCGGAAAGATTCGGTCGAGACTTTACGGCTTGCGGTGTCGCCTGCTAGTTATGTCTTCGTTGGTCGTGGGGAACGGACGTACGTTTGGGCGAAGACGGACAGAGAGACGCATTGGAAAGTCTGCATTCAGGGAGATTTCTTCTGTAGCACACGAGGAAATACATTCGCTTTCATGCATACGGTCAGATACAAACACGCACGTACACGCACACGCACACGCACTCGGACACGCACACGCACTCGACACGCACACGCACACGCACACGCACACGCACACGCACACGCACACGCACACGCACACGCACACGCACACACACACACACACACACACACACACACACACACACACACACACACACACACACACACACACACACACACACACACACACACAAGAATTTTTAAAAAGAAAAACATGACAAGAAAAAGAGATTTTCCAAAGCGTAAAATAAAGAAAACGTGATGTTTAAAAAAAAAAGATAAAGAGAAAGAAAACGCGAAGACATAAAAAACAGAAAACGGGAGAAAAGAAACCGGGAAGACAGAGCTCCTCCCCCGTTCATGAATATACCATCAAATCGGCTGTTACAAGACCGTAAGTTTTATAAATACCAGTCGAACTCATTACCCTAAAATCCGACACGGGGCCCTAATCAAGCGAGACCTAATACCAGGGATTTTAGGGCTTAACTGAAAGAAATGCGCCATCGAAGTGAACACGCAAAAATTAGGGGCCTTTGCATAGTAATTCGTTGTGGAGGGAGGGGAGGAGAGGAGGAGAGGGAGGAAGGAGGAGAAGGGGAAGGGGAGGGGGAAGGGAGGGGAGAGGAGAGGGAGGAGGGGGATGGGGGAGGGGGAAGGGAAGAGGGAGAGGGGAAGAAGGAGATCTGGAGAAAAAAGGGGAGAGAGGGAAGATAAAATAATGGCAGGAGGAAGGGGGAACGAAGGGATAGGCGTTAAAAGGTTTGTGAGGAATATTTCGCTAATATGATATTACTAGTCGAGATTATTCTGAGTATTGATGGAAATCTTAATTAAAGATAAACGGAGGGAATTCTTTGTTGTTGTTGTTGTTGAATTAAGCTAATGGCTTTCTTCTTTCTTCCTGTATTTTACGTGATATTGTTAAAAATATTTTTGATCTCTCTCTCTCTCTCTCTCTCTCTCTCTCTCTCTCTCTCTCTCTCTCTCTCTCTCTCTCTCTCTCTCTCTCTCTCTCTCTCTCTCTCTCTGTCTCTCTCCCTCCCTCTCCCCCCTCCCTCTCTCTCTTTCACATGCACAAACACATGCTAGCTCTCTGCAATCTATCCACATAGATAGATAGATCCATCCTTTTCCTCCATCTCCTCTCTTCCTCCGCCTCTCCTCTATCTCCTCTCTCTCTCTCTCCCGTCTTTGGGTCCTATCCCCCTTTCCATTCCTCCCCACCCTACCTCCCCCTCCCCCAGCCCGAGAGATCAGTGATATACGCCTGCCTAAAAAATCACAAATCCGGGATTGGAACAAATGACCAGCGACCGTCTCAGCTCCTGTCTGATCACCGGTCCCGAAGCCCAGCTCACTCACACGGACGCACACACTCGCACGTGTGTATGCGTGTTTATGCGTACGTGTGTTTGTGCTTTTTTATGTGTGTGTGTGTGTGTAGTTTAGTTATTATCTAGATGTATATTCTTATTGAAGAACAGACACGTGCACAGATACACACGCGGGTGCATTCACACACACAAACAAGCACACACACACACGCAAACACGCACGCACACATACGTAAACACACACACACACACGCATACACACACACACACACACACACACACACACACACACACACACACACACACACACACACACACACACACACACACACACACACACACACACACACACACACACACACACACACACATACGCGCTAACATGTAGGCCTATAACCAAATATTTGGAATTTTAAGTCAAGGCATTTTTAAGATTCTCTCTAAGTCACACGAAGCTCTCTCCATTTTCTCATAATTTTCTCATTCTCTTCGTCTTATATTTATGGATTTTATAGATGTGTTGGTGTTTATTGCGAAAGGCTAATGTTCTGTTATTACTATTATTGTCGAATAAAACCTTTATTGATCTTTATTGGTAGGGAGAATGATGATAAAAAAGATATTTAAACTTCTTACATTAATACTTTCGATTTTTTTAATTATGAACATTTAATTATAAAAATATAGGAAACACTTCAACAGAAGCGTCTTAAATGTTTTAAAAAATCATTACCTTCTAACATAAAAAGTAAACTAAATCCAGTACGAAAGAAGGACGACGCTAGATAAACAAAAGAGCATCAACATGTAAACAAAGCTAAATGCCCGGTGAATTATGGGTAAAAGCAGACAAAAGAGCATCGCCATTAAACCAAATGTAAGATATAAACAAATAGCCAAATCGAAGAATAATTTGTAAATAAAACTAAATAATGATACAAAATAATAATGATTTTATTTCTTATTCCCAATAATACAAGAAACCTAAAGAAATTTTATTACCCAATATTTGAACAAAACGGGAAAACATCACATCAACAAACCAAGATCCCTCTCCCCTCCCCCACCCCCCTCCACCCACGAAACATATGTGTGGGCGTGAAAATGCGTGGGCGTCCGGGGATTTCACGTGGTCACGCCCATAACGATCGGAGTTTAGTTGGCGCGCCCGTGAGCCCGTAATCACACCTTCTCTTTGTGTCAACTTGCCTCGTTTAACTCCTTCTAAGCTGCCTTTGGCGTGTGCGAACGCGGCCGAAGTTCGGGGTTTTGGCGCGATCGCGTTCAAGGGGCGGCTGGGCGCGTGTTCGTTCGTTTGTTTGTTTGTATATTGTTGTTAGAGTTGTTTCTGTTTTTTTTGGCTTGTTTGAGTTTATTGTTTTTTTCTTTCTTTGTTTCTTGGTTTTTGTTATGGTTTGTTATTGTCGGTTTCTTTGTTGTATTTTGTTTTTTTCTGTCTCTTGACTCTCTCTCTCTCCTCTTCACTTTCTCCTTTATTCCTTCTCCCTCTTTTCCTATCCCACTCTCACCCTCACTCCCTTCTCTCTTCAGGTCCTCCTCCCTCACAATTTCCCTCATTTCCCCACCCTCGATCTCTCCCTCATTTCCCCACCTTCACTCTCTCCCTCATTTTCCTTCCCTCCTCCCCCTCTCCTCTCCCCTTCTCACCCTCACCCCCTTTCTTCAGGTCTTCCTCCCTCATTTCCCCACCCTCACTTCCGCTCCCTCCTTCTCACTCTCCCTCATTTCCCTTCCCTCCTCCCCCTCCTCTTTCTCACCCTCACCCCCTCTTTCTTCATGCCTTTCTCCCTCCCTCATTTCCCCACCCTCACTTCCTCTCCCTCCTTCTCACTCTCCTTCATTTCCCTTCCCTCTTTCCCCTCCTCTTTCTCACCCTCACCCCCTCTTCTTCATGCCTTTCCCCTCCCTCATTTCCCCTCCCTCTCCCCACCCTCCCTTCATTTCACTCTACCCTCATTTCACCCTCACTCATTCATCGCAATTAGAGATGGTGATTAATACTCTGATCTTCATTCCACGCCAGTAATGATAATTAGTGAGAGCCATGGCATCGCAGAGATAATTAACCGTTCGTGAAGATCGCGTTCTAGAACTTTCTTCAAAATCAGTGGAGTTGCGGTGTCATTCTGGGGAGGAAAGTCGGTGCACTTTACGTGTGTGTGTGTCGACTTTGCTTACGTCAGTCGGTTATGCTAATAGGTTTTTAGATTGAAATATGTGTGTATTCATATACATATATACATATTTACATGTGTAGTGTGTGGTGTGTGTGTGTGTGTGTGTGTGTGTGTGTGTGTGTGTGTATGTGTGCTACCTATTTATATTTATATCGATATATATATATATATATATATATATATATATATATATATATATATATATATATATTTATATATACATATATGTATATATATACACTATATATATATTATATATATATATATATATATATATATATATATATATATATATATACATATATGTATGTATATATATATATATTATATATATATATATGTATGTTGTATGTATGTATGTTGTATATATACTATATATATATATATATATTATGTATGTGGAAAGGTATGAATATATCTTATATATTTGATCGATTATATCAGAAATACATGACATATATATATATATTGTATATATATGCTTGTATTGTATATGTCATACCTTTCCACATATATATATATATATATATATATATATATATATATATATATATACATACATACATACTTATATATACACATGTATATATAGATATGTATGTATGTCGAGATCGATATTGGTTCGACATTTAAAAGATGCATTGTTTATAACTGTAAAGATGTATAGACCCCACTGAAAACGTTTATATACATTTTTTAAAGGCCGATAAGCACGCAGAATTTTTTATAACAGATAGGGTCAGTCATACTAATAATCATTTGTAAGTGGTCGGTTAATTTACTTGTTAACAATTCAGTGGGGGAAAATAATAAGTAGGTTGTGTTAACGTTTTATTTTTCGCTAGGTTAGATCGTTGTTTCACCCCGCACATAGGTGTGTTGAGTGCTGGTATTAAAAATCGTATTTTGCCAGTGTTTGAGGTTAGGATGTTTGATAATAAGCGAATTAATATAATTGTGAATCCCTGTAAATTGAATTGTGATAATTGAGATCGGTTCGTTGCTTCACCCCCACGCAGAGAGAAGAAAATTTGAGAGAATTCGCGGCGAAAACGACACGCCATGACACCTACCTAGTTGTTTGGAAATATTTATTCATTTATTTTGGCCCATGGGTACAGCAACGGAATTAGGCAATGGAGACAGTTACGGTGGTGACAAGGAATAAGTTGAGACTGTATTATATGTCAGGAGTAAAATGGAGGGAAGGAAAATCATAGAGATTGAAAGGAAGGCATTGATTACTTTATGTTCAAGTATTTAAAAGAATGATACTGGTGGAATCGGGGTGACTGTCACAATCTCGTCTCACGTTTGTTTTCATATTGGTTATAATGATGGTTGTTGACATGATTATATTAGGAAAAGGGAAGGTGTAGAGTTAACCTTAGATATGAATTAGATTTAACAGAACAGGAATTTAGTATAACCATATATTTTGAAAAATTATTATAGGACACATAACACATGTGTATATAGATAGATAGATAGAAAGATAGATATATGCATATACATACAAATAGACAGACATAAAAATAGTTATACGTACGCGTGTAAATACCATTAAATGC
>NW_020870297.1:1506584-1516584 GCF_003789085.1 Penaeus vannamei
TTAGCGACGATAGTGAAATTACGATATCAATGAAAACAATACGTCACATGAACAAATGACATATGACAACACAGCAAAATCATTAGGATAAGATGATAATGGTGATTATAACCGATAATGGTGATGAATCCTCTCGTGATCTGTTTTTGTTGTGATTTTGTTAACTGAAAATATAAAGTAAAATGTCAAAGACGAGACTGATATAAACACGCAATTATATTATGCAATATTTTTTGTGTTGTGTGACTAACGCTAGTGTTGATATTGTAATAGTATTTATAAAATTATAATTATTAGCATTTAGTAGCTGTAATGGTGATGTGGTAGTAATAATAATTATAATGATTCCAATAATGATAATGGCATTGAAAATGAGTTTGATAATAATAATGGTAATACTAATAGCAATGGCAATGGCAGTAATAATAACTGTATTAGTAATGGTAATAGTAACAGAAAAAGGAATAATAATAGTAATAACAATGATAATAACGCAAAATGGGCAATATTATGATGATAACTAATACATCCTCGCGTTTTTTTTTTACATCCGATTATACATTCAATTCACCATTCAATCTCACAACGTACTTGCCTATAGATATTTTCTCAGAATAGATAGCGCTTTTCAAAATTGCTGGTGATCTAACATTCGGTCCAATTATATGGGGAATATCCTATTGCTTTCTCGAATATGTTGCTATTACAGTAATAAAAGGATGAATTGGTTTAGTGTTTACGGTTGTTATAAGCGCGGTCTAAAATGACCCCCGTTTCTGGTATTCTAATTGTGGCAAATATAACACTAATACGGAGTTCTTTATATTAATTTCTTTTAAAGAATTCATCGACATTCCCAAGAATAAAGAAGAACGAAAAAAAGAAAAAGAAAAAAAGGACGTAAATATTTTCAAATCCACAAGGCGTTTCTCATTATAGGAATTTCCGTTAAACTTCGCCTCCCCCCTCCCCCCTTCCCCCGACCCGGCCCTCCCCTCCCGCCCTCCTTCTCCTCCCTTCGTCCGAAACGTAAAGCCTCGCAAAATATTGTTTTTGCCGTCCATCAGCATCCCCCGAGCTTAGCGCAAGGCCCGAACATGGCGGCATTAGGATTTGTTTTAGTTAAATCCCTTAAGATGAGAAATGGCGGTATTTTAAGCCCGGTAACGTGGATGGTCTCGCCGCGTATCGTCTCCCGCGCGCGCCAAAGTGTCAATATTTCGGTTTCGTTCGGGTTGTCGAGCGCGGGTTGTCGCGTCTAATGTTTTCTGCCTTTTTAGCATCATTTATCGTCTGTTTTCTTCCTGTGTGGCGTTATTCTTGGTTATTTCCTTTTGTTTCGAGGTTTTTTATATATGTATTTATAATTCATGACTTATTCTTCTCTTCATTGCGTTTCTCGCATACACATCTACTTGCTTCTCTTGATAATTCTTATCCTGCCATTCTCATTCTATTTCCTTCTTTAATTATATTATTTCATCACCCCTTCCCCCATTTATTTTCTCCTCCCACTCTATCTACCTTTCATAAACAATCGACTCCAGTGACTTACACATAAATAACAATAAGCATCAGAAAGGGTGACAATAGCCGATCGAACGCCACACCCGTTCTTGCAAAGCGTTCGCATAGGGAATCCGACTCACCTGTCATTAATCCGCTTTCCGCAACCCGCGCAGTCCTGGGGGCTCGTGTTCCTCTCTGTCTCCGCTGCGGGCTTCATCGTCATCTGTGGGGCAGAGCGCGAAAGTGAGTATTGAGTGAGTAATTAGGGAGTCTATTCTATAAGGCAGAGCGCGAAAATGAGTAATAAAGAAGTGAGTAATTTGGAGGAGTTTTCTGTGGGGCAGAGCGCGAAAATGAGTATTGAATGAGTAATTAGGGAGTCTATTCTATAAGGCAGAGCGCGAAAATGAGTATTGAGTAAGTGAGTAATTTGGGAGAGCAGAGCGTGAAAATGGGCAATTTCGAGGAGTATGCTGTGGGGCAGAGCGCGAAAAGGGGTAATGAATAAGTGAGTGATTTGGAAGTTTCCTGTGGGGTAGAGCGCGAAAATGAGTATTGAATAAGTGAGTAATTTGGGAGAGCATCCTGTGGGGTAGAGCGCGAAAATGAGTATTGAATAAGTGAGTAATTTGGGAGAGCATTCTGTGGGATAGAGCGCAAAAATGAGTAATGTGTGAGTAATTTTGAGGAGTATGCTGTGGGGCAGAGCGTGAAAATGAGTATTGAAAAGTGAGTAATTTGGAAGAGCGTTTTGTGGGGCAGAGCGTGAAAATAAGTGAATAAGATTAATTTAAGAGAGTATTCTGTGAGGCTAAGCGCGAAAATGAGAAATGATGAGTAATTTTGGGGAGTACTTTGTAGGGCAGAGCGCGAATATGAGTAATGAATAAGTTTGTAATTTTGGAAGAGCATTCTGTGGGGGAAGAGAAGTAATTTGGAAGAATTCTGTTAGCCTAAGCGCGAAAATGGGCAATGGATATAAGTAATTTTGAGTAGTATGCTGTGCAGCAGAGCGCGAAAATGAGTAACGAATAAGTGAGTAATTTGGAGGAGTATTCTGTTAGCGCGAAAATGAGTAATGAATATGTGAGTAACTTTCAAGAGTATTCTGTGAGGCTAAGCGCGAAAATGAGTTATAAGTGAGTAATTTTGGGGAGGTACGAGCAGTGAATATGCACAAACGAGTAACATTCTGTGAACATAGAATATGAAAAAATAGTGATGAGTAACTTCAAGATTATGGAAGCAGATCACGAAATGAGTAAAACAACGAGTATGTGTGTGAATAAAAGAGTAATCTGAGGTGCAAAACTCAAAATTGAGTAAAGTGAATAATGAATTAGCGAAACTTGAAAATGTCTTGGAGGAAAAACACGAAAATGAACAATAAGTGAGTAAGTAAAAGAGTAAGTGACAGGTAAGTCGGATGCACCTTCATTCACAGCCCTTATTGTAAGTGCGAACTATCGGTAAGTGTGTTTGTATAGCGCAAGGAATATGTCTTAGGTTAGGATAACGTGCATGTGTGAATGTGTGAATCGTTACGTCACTGCAGTTGTTTCGTTTTTTCTACCGCTGTTTTAACAAATAGCATCTCTTGAAGTATAATCGTTGTTATACGATTACTCTGATTTGTATCATTGGTATTGCAGATTTTATAATATATATATATTATATATTATATATATATATATATATATATATATATATGTGTGTGTGTGTGTGTGTGTGTGTGTGTGTGTGTGTGTGTGTGTGTGTGTGTGTGTGTGTGTGTGTGTGTGTGTGTGTGTGTGTGTGTGTGTGTGTGTGTGTGTACATATCATATACATGAATATAGACATATATACGCATATACAATTATATATTTATATATACATATATATATATATATATATATATATATATATTATATATATATATATATATATATATATATATATATATATATATTATATAATGTCTGCATGGCCAGATTTTAACATATATATAATTTTTGTATGAAAATAACTACTGAAATGACATCCAGCTTCATTCGCACAGGAATTCTTCCCCAAATCTAACAGAACTCTCTGTACAGCTTTCACGCCTTTCCGTCTTAAAAACAACCACGCGAGAAATACAAACCACAAGACCGTTCTTTTAGGCTGAAGCGCAGCGCCGGCGTTCGCGGATCCGCCGCCGCCGCCTGCATGCGACTCCCGGCGGATTCATGGCGCTGGCGAACGCAACACTTGTTAATTACCGACGGAGGGAACTTTGCCGAAACTCCGCGTGGAAGTGCAAGTGGAGAGCGCGCTTCCCCCGTTGTAATAACTGCCACTTTGGGAAGCTGGGTCGATCAAAGTGATATTAAGACACTTTGGCGAAAACTTTTGGAAGTCGGGACGTCGCCAATTAACGCTTCGGCTGTAAATGTTGGAGCGAATTGTTTCGTCGAGTGATCTGATATGCAGAGAAGTGATTTAGGGAAGTATGTTGATTGGTATGATTCCGAGACCGATTTGTGGTTTGTGTATTTTTATCATAGATTCTTCTGTGTGGTTTCTGGGTGGTGATGTGGAGACGCGATGTGAACTTTTTTTTTCTTTCTTTTCGAATTGAGAATAATAAAAAAACAGAAAAGGAAAAGAGACATTGGATATTGCATCGAGTCTTTTTGAATGACTTTTATAGATGAACATAAAGAGCTGATTTTTACGCATGTATGTGTATATAATTGTATATATGTATATATTTATACATATCTATAAGAGCATATGCATACGCTGCTTCCGCTATATTTTTGTCCCCCCAAAATTTATTTCTGATAAAAAAAATTAAAATATTCATCAGAAACGCAGCTGCATTTACTTTAATGCGTCGCAGAAAGCAGCATCCGTCTTTTTATCAAATCACTTCCCGATTAAATACCCAAGTCGACATATTATTTTAAGTAAGCGGGGCGGACACGATCTACAGTCGACTATATACTATTTAACTATATAACTTCTTATATATTCGCGGACACGAACTATACAGTCATCATTGGTATAAGATGAATAAGTAATTATCTAAAAAGAAAAATATATTGTACGTAATTACAGTTGCATTGATTTGTGTAAGTAAAGACAAAAAATACAAAAGTAGTCACTTTGATATCGAAATATTTTTCCTGCTTTGTGTTTTGTTATCTTATTCGATGTTAGTGAAATTAAGTTCATCTGTGTATTTCCATATCGTATCAGAATGATTTTCTTTTCTTTTTTTTTGTATATTTTTCGAAATAGGAATAGCAAGGCACGAAAGAGACCATTACTATAATAGATACCTATTTTTGTCTAAATTTACGTTTTTTTTTTATTTTTTTATATTTTATTTTTTATTAGTTATTTATTTTTGGCACATATTTTTGTCTAAATTTACGTTTTTTTAAATTCATTTACTCATTTATTTACGGCAAAATTGCGTCTAGATTTACGTCACTTAAGGGAATTCATCGATCAAAACTAAAATTTGATATAAGCTATTTATGTTTGCTACTATTCATTTATTAGAACGAAGAAATTTGTTAACGTGTATCTTTTAACGGAGCTTTATAAATACTTCGTTTATTAAAACTGTACACTTTATTTTTTTCGTTTGTGTTGTATCTTTATAGGATCCCTGAAAATAACAATATGATCATATTTGAATTTCAGACTTTCTTGAATTCCGTTAACACAAAACGGTCGCTCATAAAACGAAGGAAATGTTTTCGTGTTTTCTGAAATACCGAAGCCGAGTCCAAAATCCGCGTAGACCATAAGAACATAAAATAAAAAACATGAAACGAAAACAAATGTCTTTCGTTCTCCATCGCGCAATTCTCCCGGAAATTTTAGCGAAAACCGAAGGCGAAATTTCCCGCCATTTCGAAAAGGAAATTTCCCGCCTTCAGCTCTCCGCGAGAGAGAAAAAAACATCTCAAGCACAGCAATTACGAATATCCTTATTACCTTCCTTACTTTTTTCTTCTTTGTTTTGCTCTCTCCGTCTTTATCTTACTTTCTCTCTCTTTCTCTTTCTTAATTCATCGAATAATTATTACCTTTTATCGCCTTCCTCGAGCACCGACACTAACCCCCTCTCTCGGCCAACCTCCGCACTATCACGTAATCCCACCCGCATTTAATCGCACTTTCCCGCGCTTTTCCGGAGATCATTTCGCAAAAGGAATCCAGGACAGAAGGCATTCGGACGCGCTAATAAACTGTTCGATTTTGCGGAATCCTCCCAATGAGTCGTTTATATGAGGCCTCATTTCCTCACTTGGCTGGAAATTGAGTATATGCAAATGTTGAAACAAGTTCTACGTCTGCCATTGTTGCAAGGGCTGTTGTTTATGCTATGCGCCGCTGCATAATGTGATGAGTGATGCAGCGCGCGGTATGCTGAGCGTAGATAGAGTAGTGTAGTAGTAGTAGTAGAAATAGTAGACGTAGTAGTAGTAGAAATAGGAGAAGTAGTAGTAGTAGCAGTAGTATGAGTAGTAAGTTGTAAAAAGTTGTTGTAATTTAGTAGTAGTAGTAGTATGAGTAGTGCATTGTAAGAAGTAATAGTAGTAGCAGTAGTAGTAGTAGTAGCAGCAGTATATGAGTAGTAAATTGTAAAAAGTAGTAGTAGTTTAGAAGTAGTAGTAGTAGTAGTAGTAGCAGTAGTATGAGAAGTAAATTGTAAAAAAGTAGTAGTAATTTAGTAGTAGTACTAGTAGTAGTAGCAGTAGTGTGAATATTAAATTTTAAAAAGTAATAGTAATTTAGTAGTAGTAGTAGCATTATTATGAGTAGTTATTGTAGTAGTAGTAGTAGCAGTAGTACGAGTAGCGAATTGTGTTGCTTCTGTTGTTGTTTAGCCTAAGCAGCGGCGGCGGCGGTAGCACATTTGTAGTAATGGCGCCAATAAGTTGTATTAATGACAAGAGGGAACGTCATTTTCGATTTTTAAGTACTCATTATATATTTAGTTCGATGCGCTGGACACGTTATAGCTTATTAACGATCGCATAAATGCTGTCCGTTTCTCTCTGCACTTAAGTATATGTTCGACTGTATGGCTGTCCGATCAGGGGGTTTCTGGTGATTTTCTGTCTCTCAATCTCTGTCTCTTTCTTTTCTTTTTTCTTTCTTTGAGGATCGTTCTTTCGTTGTTTCTCTCTTTCTCTTTGTCTTTTTTCTCTCTCTTGCTCTGTCTCTCTCTCTCTCTCTCTCTCTCTTCTCTCTCTCTCTCTCTCTCTCTCTCTCTCTCTCTCTCTCTCTCTCTCTCTCTCTCTCTCTTCTCTTTCTCTCTCTCTCTCTCTCTCTCTCTCTCTCTCTCTCTCTCTCTCTCTTCTCTCTCTCTCTCTCTCTCTCTCTCTCTCTCTCTCTCTCTCTCTCTCTCTCTCTCTCTCTCAATCTTTCTTTTTCTCCCTCTTGTTCCCTCACCCAGTTCACATCAATATAACATCCTAAGTAAAAGATTTTTTTATCCTTTCGGAAAGAATAGAAGCCGAAACAGTGATATTTTGCTGAACTATTTTGTCTTCTGATCTGCAGTCTCGAAAACAGGAATCTTTCGTATTTCACAACAAAATTCCTCTTTTTGAAGTTTATTCGCAAACAGATGATTGTCCTGAAATACCAAAATAGATACGAATTAAGTTGGTTCACCGAGTTATCAACATCAAAAAGAAACTTGCAAAGTGGAAATTTCGAGATAACTTGTACCCCCCCCCCCCACCTTTTATTTTTTGTGATTAAGGTCGATTTATAATTAGACACGGATGTGGCATGTAGGTAGGTTGAGAACATATGGAATAATGGTATATAGTTTTCTGTTTTGTTTTGACGTGTGTTCTGTGCATTCCCTAGCCCCCTCTTCTCTCTCTTTCTTTTCTTCTCTTCTTTCTTAGCCTTTTTCTCCTATTCGCCTTCTTTCTTTTTTCTTTCGTTTCGTATTTTTTTTCCTTAATTCTTTCCCTTTCCTTCCGTTTCTTCGTCTTTCCCCCTTCCCTAATTTTCTCCCGCCTTTCCTTTTTTACACTTTCCTTCCCCCTCATCTTTTCCTTTTATATCCCTTTCTTTCCTTCCTTTATTCTCTTCCGTTCACTTTCCTTCCCTTCCTTCTTCCCGTTCCTTCCTTCCTTTTTCCCTTCCTCCTTCCTTCCTTTTTTTACATTCCTCCCCATTCCCCTTCCTTCTCCAGCTCTTTCCTCACTGTTTTCCTTCCTTCCCTTCGCTTTCCTTCTCCCCCTTTTTTTCCCTCCTTTCCCCCCTTTCTTTCCTTCCCTTCCTTCCTTCACCCTTCTTCCTTTACCTCCTAATCGAAGTTGTGACGTCTTCGCACGAGGAGGAAAAGGTCATAAGGCTCTTTTTGACCTTATCCTACGCCTAGATTCTTGACCTTATAGCACGCCGGCCTTTCGCCACGAAAGTTCAGCGGCGGAAACCGGTGAAGTCTACGCGCTTTTCACGCCACGTTTCAAACCCGACCTCCTCCCTCTCCGTCGCAATGTGGATTTTGAAATGTTTTATTGGGATAGAATGCTACGCCTCTCTATAGCGAACGCGTCGTTATATCGGGACAGTATGTTATGTTTGTATAGCGGACACGTCGTTATGTTGGGATAGAAATGTGCTTAATATCGGATGCGTCGTGGCTTGTGTAGGTAAGGTCTCTCTCTCTCTGTCTGTCTGTCTGTCTGTCTGTCTCTGTCTCTCTCTTCTCTTCTCTCTCTCTCTCTCTCTCTCTCTTCTCTCTCTCTCTCTCTCTCTCTCTCTCTCTCTCTCTCTCTCTCTTCTCTCTCTCTCTCTCTCTCTCTCTCTCAATCTATCTATCTCCATCTCTCTTTCGCTATCTTTTTCTCAAACCTTCACACATAAGCCTTCTTCCGACCAACCTCACAAATAATGCTTTCGTATTATATTTTCTTATATATTTATTTATTTACTTTACATTTCTTGATATAAGAATTATTTCAGCCAATAAACTATTTAATAGCCAATGTCCAACCGCGGAATTGTTTAATTATTTTAGGTTGATCGTCAAAACACATGAAATTAGCCACACAAAAAAGTTTTTTTTTGAAATTTAATTGTCAATAACATTTTTTTAAGCCAAGGAAAAAGGGATGAGGTTAAGATTTTTTACGTTCGTCACATTAAGAAATTAATCATTACAAAGAGCTAGAAAGCTATTTTTACTTATTTTAAAGAACCTATAGACGAATTAATTAGAAACCGTTGGAAGACTGTTTATATTTATTTCAAAGAACCTATCGACTAGAATTAATCAAAAACCGTAAGAAAACTGTTTATATTTATTTCAAAGAACCTATCGACTAGAATTAATCAGAAACCGTTAGAAAACTATTTATATTTATTTTAGATTTAGACGAAGTAAATTTTTCCTATCTTAATTTATGTTTATTATTATTATTATTTTTCATATCAGTTGCAGCCATATACCGACCTGCTGTCCATACTAATTTTTAATGAATTCCTTATTTTATTAATTTTCAAATTGACGCTTCTTCCTCCTCTCCGCCCCCCCCCACTCCTATTCTTCCTTTCACCTTCTACTCAATAAAATCAAACTAGATTTCATATCACAAAAACAGTTGTCTTAATAATAACCATATCAGTCAATGAAATAAACTCAAAACTCTTAGACCTTTCCACATTGTTTTTCTTTTTTTTCCATCATAACAATCACATAAATAAAATTTAAAATTCAAACTTCGAAAATATTTTAGTCACAGTTTATTCTCTTTATTTGATCTCTCTTTTTTAATATTTTTAACGGTGATTTTTTTGTTCCTTATTATTTTCTTAAACCGTATCTACACAATCAGCGCTCGCTCGAATGACCTTATTAAATTTTTTTAAAATTTTCGTCACGTTAAAATTCCATATATTTTTTTCTTCTTATTAATATTGATTCTGTCCCATTGATATAATGGTCATTCTCATCTTTTAAAAATCGCCACAACGCAAACCCCCCACCGCGGGCGGACGCATCTATCGTCGCGGCGGCCGCCGGTGAGGGGTTGTGCGGGGCGCGGGTGACGGGCGGCGGGCCGGGCGTGGCGCCTCAAAATAGGATTAGCTTAACGCCTGCAGTCGGGCGTTCATGGACAAATGTCTTATCGCGTTTTTTACTAGGAGGACTATTTCACAATTATAATTGATCAGCATCGAAAACAGGACAATTAAGCTGCCTATATGTTAAACGTCTATTTTGAGTTTTGGTCTTGCCGATGTGAAACGAAATAATTGAAAATAAGTAATAAGAGAATACGAGATTTTCTAGTTTTGACGAAGATAAAAAATTAAAAAAGGCATCGATTCGAAGCGCTGTTGTTAGTTTTGACATTCCGGTTATTACTTCGCCAGCGCGAACGCCTACATCAGCTTCGTAACACGGCGGCTGTTCGCGTACCGGTTCATTCCAAATCCGGTTCGACGGAGAGGAGGTCGGGGTTTTGAGTGGCCGTGGA
>NW_020870297.1:1521584-1529084 GCF_003789085.1 Penaeus vannamei
TGAAAGGAGAGAGAGAAAAAGAAGATGAAGGATTTAACGGAAGAGGATGAAATGGGAGAGTAGGGAATAATGGAGGTGATTGAAGGAAAAAGAAGGAAGAATGGAAAGAGGAAAGGTAAGGAGAAATAGAAAAGTAGGAAGGAGGATTTCAGTGGCGAATGAAAAAGGAGGAAGGAAGGAGGGAAGAGAAGGACGAAAAGAGGAATAAGGCGACAGAAAGGAAGAAAGGAAAGTAGGAAGGAGGGAAGAGGACGAAAAGAGGAATAAGACGACAAGAAGGAAGAACGGGAATAAGAGATAAGAGGAAAGAAGGAGACTCGAATATATAATAAAATAGAGAAGAGAAACAAAGGAAGAGAAAGTAAATAAAGAGGAAGGGAGGGAGAATGGAAGTGATGGAGAGATAGAGTGAGACACAGCAAGCAAGGTAATGGAAGGAAGATGTAAAAGCAAGGGAAGAGAAGGGGACGAAAAATAGGATAAATAAGATAACAGAGCAACGAGGATGAGGGTCTGGAATGATGCAAGGAGAAGGATAATAATTATATTCTTACTTTTTCTCTGTCGCTCTCTTTCTCTTTGCCTTTGTATGTATATGTATATGTATATATGTATATATATATATATATATATATATATATATATATATATAATATATATATATATATATATATATATATATATATTATATATATTATATATATATATATATATATATATATATATATATATATATATATATATATATATATATATATATATATATATATGACGTTAAATGATCCATCCATTCCTTTCTTCCTCTTCTTCCTCTCTCGTTTTCGTCCTTTTTTTCCTCCTCCTCTTCTTCTTTTCTTCCTCTCCCTTCCTCATCTATCTCCCTTCTCTCCTCCAGCCTCCTCTCCTCCCCCTTTCTCTCCCCCCTTTCTACTCCTCTTACTCCCCTTCTCGTCTTCTTCTTCTTCTTCCTCCTCTCCTCCTCCTCTCCCCCCTTTCTACTACTGTTACTCCCCTCCTCCTCTCCTCCTCTCCTCCTACTCCTCCTCCTCCTCCTCCTCCCAATATATCCAATACAATCTTTATTAGCTTCGACACGCAAAAATCGCCTTTAAGAGCCCTCCTTTACCCCCTCCCTCCCCCTTTCCCTATCTTTTTCTTCGGACAATACTAAAGAGGTTTCTTTTTCTTCTCTTTCTTTCCCTTTTCTCTTTTTCATTTAGGAGGAGGGTTGGGGAGGGGAGAGGGGGGGGGGTAGAAGCCTTTACAATACCTAATTAACTCTTTTTTTGTGCGTGTTTATTTATGTTCATTTCTTTGTTTACTTCATTAACTAAGAGATATTTCAAGCCGTCAGTTGAAATCGATTTTTATTTTTCAATTCGAAATTTTCAACAAAAGAATTGCGCTTTTTTTTATGATATCTCAATAACATTTCGAGAATATCTAAAGAACAATTAAATTGCGTAAGAACAGGTGTAAAATGATTATAATGACACTGTTGATAACAAGAATGAGAAATATATATTAATATTAAAGGGAGTAATCTTAATAACGAGAGTGCAAATTACGATAATATTAAGGAGGATAATGATAATACCGATAATGTTAATGGGTACTAATGATAATCATGATGATAGTGTTTATATGTCCATGATAGCGATGAAGATTCTCAATATCATCATTATTGGCGTTGTATAAACTTTATTATAATGATGACAAACGTATTGTCAGCTATAATAATTATTATCATGTAGACATAAGAAAAGATCTTTGTTGTAGGAGAAAAACACCACCAAGTGTGTGTGTGTGGTGTGTGTGTGTGTGTGTGTGTGTGTGTGTGTGTGTGTGTGTGTGTGTGTGTGTGTGTGTGTGTGTGTGTGTGTGTGTGTGTGTGTGTGCGTGTATCATTTCCCCCAATAGCTAATGCAAGGATCGGCTTGATAGTTAATTGCATCAGAGCAACATGATTAAACACGTCATTCGATTAAACGGAGAATATCAGCCATCTTATGCAATTAAACGGAGGAGAGCGTCTTCGTATCTATCCCCTCGCATATTTCGCAAAAAAATAAAAAATAAAAATAAAAATTAAATAAATAAAATACATATACTTTATACTGATTTCATATCCGAATGGTCAAACTACAACAATATTCAAAATAACAACTTACATATCAGTTGATCGTCGTTGTTTGACAAATTGCGCCTCACAACTTTTTTATAACTCGATATATTAACCGTGATTAAAACAGTTGCAAACTCCAAGAGCTTCATTTTCCTTCAAGTAACTTGATTTGCGAACAAAGAGAGACAAAGCTTTGAATTCCGGTAACCACCCCTGATGAGGGAAGGAAGATATATATATATATATATATATATATATATATATATATATATATATATATATATATATATATATATATATATATATTATTTATGTGTGTATGTGTTGTTGTTGTGTGTGTGTGTGTGTTGTAGTGTGTGTGTGTGTGTGTGTGTGTGTGTGCGTGCTGTTACTTTATTAGTTATGTGTTCTATCCTTTTTTTTATAGATTATATGGATGATTTGTAATTCGCAAGTCCTTGAAATTTCTGAATGTATTCCCCAAGCGCAAATCAAGAGTTTCAAGAGCACTTTGATCATCTATTGCTAATTACCTTCAACAGAGTAATATCTCATACTGATCCCTTTATTTTTTCTCTCTTCAACCCCTCCCACCCCTCCCCTTCCCCTCCCCGCCCCTGTTCTTTCAATCCTTTATCAGTCAAACAAAAATATTACGTTAAGGTCGGTAAGGGCGATGTAGACTTTCCGATACCAGATAAATATCGCACTTAATGCATTCTTACCTTCCTAACTCCTTCTCCCACCCGCACCACATTTTCTTTTTCTCTTTATCCTGGCTTCTCCCTCTTACCTCACTATTCTCCTCTCCCTTACCTCAGTCTCCCACTCTCCCTTACTTCATCTCCCGCTCTCCCTCACTTCATTCTCTTACTCTCCTTTACTTTATCTGCCCCTCTTATACACTTCATTTCCACCATCTCCTCTGTCCTCATTTTTATCCAACCTCACTCTCTCTCCCCATTCCCACAACTCATTATCCCTCCGCCTTCTCATTATCCTTCATTTCTCCCCTCTCCATCCACCTCATTCTTTCCTCCCTTTCTCCCCTCACCCCATTTTATTCTCCCTCGTCTCAACCTCGCCTCTTTTCTGCTCTCTCCTCTCCCATCTTTCCTTCTTCCTCATTCTCCTTTCCTCCCCCCTTCCCTTTTCCCCTCACATCATCTCCCTTCCGTCCCCTACTCACCACTATTTTTCTCCCTATCCCCCACCTCACCCCTCTTCTGCCCTCTCTCCCTCCCTTCCCCCAACCTCATACCCCCTCCTTCCCCTTCACCCTTCCCACCCACCTCACCCTCCTTCCCTCCCCCTTCTCCTTTCCCCCACGTCATCCCCTACCCTTCCCCCCCACCTCATCCCCCTTCCCCACACCTCACCCCCTACCCTCCCCTTTCTCCCTTTCCCCCTCTTCATCCCTTCCCCGCCCCCCCTTCCCCCCTCCTTTCCCTCCCCATTCCCTTCCCTCCCCCCCCCCTCCTCCCCGCTCACTTCCCGGGATTCCAACCGCCGATATCAGCGCTTTATCCGGGAATCAGAGAAGCGATTCGATTGGCCGATGCTACGTGAGTCGCCGCTGTTTTAACCGCTTGGTAATTACGACCCGGGTAATGGGGGCGGGGTCGTCGGCGTCGTTAAGTGGCGTGGTTGCTGGCGGGGTTGGGGGGGTTGCGAGTTCGAGGGGTGATTGCGGTTATGAGGTTGAGGGGTTCTTGGGGTTTGAGGGCTTGATTGCGGTTATGAGGTTGTGGGGTTGAGTGCTTGATTGGCTGCGTGGGGTTGAGTGGTTGTGTGGGGTGGGTTGTGAGGTCGAGTGGGTGATTGCGGTTATGAGGTTGAGGGGTTCATTGGGGTTGAGTGCTTGATTGCGGTTATGGGGCTGTGTGGGTTGAGTGCTTGTTGGCTGTGTGGGGGTTGGGTGGTGTGGTTGTGTTGATGT
This sequence comes from Penaeus vannamei, assembly GCF_003789085.1. Lineage (NCBI taxonomy): Eukaryota > Metazoa > Arthropoda > Malacostraca > Decapoda > Penaeidae > Penaeus > Penaeus vannamei. Next base: position 1,525,649 of record NW_020870297.1, read on the forward strand.
ATTATTATTGGGTTGAGTGCTTGACTGCGGTTGTGAGGTTGAGTGGTTTTGTGGGGTTGAGTGGTTCATTGGGGATGGGTGGTTGAGTAGGGTTGGGTTTGTGTGGTTGTGTGGTTGTGTGGTTGTGAGGTTGAGTTGTGTGGGGTTGGTTGGTTGTGGTTGTTTAGTTGTCCAGTTGAGTGGTTGTATGGTTCAGGTTGTGCGGTTGTGTGGTTTCCGGTGTTTGTGTGGTTGAGCGGTTGTGCTTCTGTTGTTACAAGTGTTTAGCGTGATTAAGGATTATGTTTGATTAGATTATGTTGTCCTTTATGTTGCTGCTGCTATTGTTATGTGTGTGCGTGTGCGTGTGCGTGTGTGTGTGCGTGTGTGTGTGTGTGTGTGTGTGTGTGTGTGTGTGTGTGTGTGTGTGTGTGTGTGTTGTGTGTGTGTGTGTGTGTGTGTGTGTGTGTGTGTGTGAGCGCAGTGAATGTGGTAGAGATGAAGTGCGTCTTTTACGCCACAATAAAATTTTCCGGTTGGGTTTCCGTGTTTATTTACGTATTGCGTTGTTGATACTTGTGGCGGAGTGGCTGTGTTTCTGCTGCTGTGTCTGTGGCGCAGTTCATGCCTATAACAGAGAAAGCTGTGCGCCCGCTGTGTCTGTGAAGCACAATTCGCTGCTGTGTCTGTATGCGTAGATGATAATTGAGACGCCGTGTTAATTTTTCTGTCTTTGCGTGTGAATTTTGTAGTGTTTTTGCGTGTGAAACGATTATGGTGGAGTGGTTGGATTCTGGTTTCTGCTGCTGTGTCTGCTTTGAAGGGAAAATAAGGAGCGAGAGATCTAAATAATAGATTCTTGTTCTGGAAATCTTAGATTTTTTCTTAATTTTCCGACCTGTCTGCTGTGGAAATCGCAGAAACCGATTCGACGGCGGAAAATTTTCGAAATCGACCATGGGGATCGTTCCGCCGCGTCGGAGAGAGCGACGCAAAATATCCTTATTGCTTTTGCTAATGGCCGGGAGTCGGATTGCCGTAATGGCTCACCCCGGACGAGGCAATTCCGCTGCAACGGGAAAGGCCGACCCACCTCCGGGATGGTCGCCGTCCTGATGGATCGGATTTGATTGTTTATTTTCCATTTTTTTTTTTTTTTTTTTTGGGGGGGGGTCGCCGTTCTGATGGATCGGATTTGATTGTTTATTTTCAATTTTTTTTTTTTTTTTTTTTTTTGGGGGGGTCAGCGTTCTGATGGATCGGATTTGATTGTTTATTTTCAATTTTTTTTTTTTTTGGGGGGGGGGTCACCGTTCTGATGGATCGGATTTGATTGTTTATTTTCAATTTTTTTCGTTTTGTTTTTTTTGTTCTTTTTTGGAGGGGGAGATGTTATTAATCTGTGATTTGTTTTAGTTCTTGTGCATGTTTTTTGGTGTGTTTTTTGTATGTCTTTGATGAATTGAAACCCAAAAATTCTAATACAGGACAGCTATTTAGTGACATACAGTTTTGTCTTAAAATTTCTACTCTATTCAATTCTTGAACTCATAATTCGCTACAATATTTAACCCAAAGATTGTATAGTAAATATGCATATCAAAGTACGATATGCCATTTGTTTTTAAGAACTAATAACTACCATCCATTCATTCACTATTATATTAATTTAATTTACAATTTCCATTCACCATACATCATTACATGGAAGCGCCGTTTTAATCTTATCTCTAAAAAAAACGCAATATTGAGGGTGTTGCGTATGATTTTCCTTAGATTATGTTGTTATATGTAGGGGAAAAGTTGTCAATTTGCTACATCGAAATTCTTCATTTCACGTCTTCGCTATCGTTAATAGATAAAAAGATATTGGAAATTAAGTCATTTAAGTGTAAGAAAAAATATATGGTTCCAGAAATTTATATTATTATAAGTTTAAAAAAGATTGTTCAACAGATATCGCATTATAAGCACTCCTTCGCTATAATAATTTCAACCCCCCCCCTCCCTCCCTCCCTTGCTCACCCTACCGAGCGAAATCCCACCCTTTCCCCCTACTCCATTTACACCCTACCTCACCCTTGGCCAATTAATTCCTTACCCTTTCCCCTTCTTTCTTCCCCATACCTAACCCTCATATTGATCAGTGGTTTCTGCACCCTATCTCACCCTCACACTTGCTAATGCTTCCCTTTCATCTGCTCCTTTCACCCTTACCTTCCCCTCACACTCATCAGTGTTTTTTTTCGCCTTTTCCCAGGAATAATTATTCATATTTATTTATCTAATCATGCATGACTGTGTGCGTCTCTACTTATGGATAAATGCTCCTGTATATGCTCTGTCATAATTATATGATTATGTTTTTATATAAATTTTCACCTTTCCCATGAACAATTATTTATATTGTTTTATCTGATCGTAAATGAATGTTTGTGCGCGTCTCTACCTGTGGATAAATGCTCATATATCTGTTCTGTCATAATTAAATTACTATGTTTCTATATCACAATGATTAACTGTTTATATCCTTTTTATCTGTGAATAAATCTAGTTTCGTAGTCTAGGTGTAAATGTGTCATTAAATGTGTTATGTGTCCCTTAAACTAGCCATGAGCAAATATTTATCTGTTTCGTTGGGCATGAATAAATATTTATGTGTCTATTTAGCCATGGATTTTTAATTTTCAGCCTCGTGTCTTTCAATTATGTGTCTTTTAGTCTAATTATGAATAAATGTGTAGGCATCTTCATCGAGTCATGAGTAAGTGTTTGCGCCTTTCCTATCTAGAATGTAAGTGAATATTTGTATCTTACATAGCCACGAGTAAATATGTTTGTCTCTCAACCTTGCCATGAAAAAATGCATATTTACATTTCTATCTCGCCATGAATAACTGTTCTGTATCTCGAACCGTGAATGAACATGAGCTCTCTCTCTCTCTCTCTCTCTCTCTCTCTCTCTCTTCTCTCTCTCTCTCTCTCTCTCTCTCTCTCTCTCTCTCTCTCCCTCTCTCCCTCTCTCTCTCTCCCTCTCCTCCCTCCCCTCCTCTCCTCTCCCTCTCCCTCTCCCCCCTCTCTCTCTCTCTCTCTCTCTCTCTCTCTCTCTCTCTCTCTCTCTCTCCTCTCCTCTCTCTCTCTCTCTCTCTCTCTCTCTCTCTCTCTCTCTCTCTCTCTCTCTCTCTCTCCCTCTCCCTCTCCCTCTCCTCTCCTCTCCCTCTCTCTCTCTCTCTCTCTCTCTCTCTTCTCTCTCTCTCCTCTCTCTCTCTCTCTCTCTCTCTCTCTCTCTCTCTCTCTCTCTCTCTCTCTCTCTCTCTCTCTCTCTCTCTCCCCCAAACCATGAACACCTCCCCAGCAGTGATAATATGGTAGAGATTTTATTACAGCCATTAACATTTCCCGTAACGGAGACTACCCTTTGTTTGCCTCATGTACTGTGAAGCATTTCAAGTCCCTC
>NW_020870297.1:1539084-1544084 GCF_003789085.1 Penaeus vannamei
TCTGTTTTTCTTCTTTTTTTCTTTTTTCTTTTTTTGTTCTTCTTTCTATAGGTCTAAATATAAAAATGGATGCGTTTGCGTTTTTGTTGTTGTTGCGTTAATTGTCTATATAATTCTATGTTCTTTCATTTGAAGTAATTTATCTTTCTTCGTATATCTACACCGAAGACAAAAAAAAAGAATCGTCCAGTTAGATAGACTGACAGGTAGATAATTAACCAGATAGATATGGATAGACAGACAGGTAATCAGTCAGTCAGTCAGTCAATCAGTCAGTCAGTCAGTCAGTCAGTCAATTAGTTAGTCAGTCAGTCAGTCAGTCAGTCAGTCAGTCAGTCAGTCAGTCAATCAATCAATCAGTCTGATGAATAGACTCGCCTCTCCATCCCTTCTGTATTTTATTTATCTTCTGAGCAATAACAAGGCAATTAGAACACACACAACCCTCCCCCCCCCCCTTTATACGAGACCCCTCCCTCTTCTTCACCCCACCCTCCCCATGAACATAACGAATGTTTTTTTTATTCTTATTCTTATCAATATCCCCCTCAACCTCACCCCCTTCCCAGGCGTGTCTCACCTCCCCTCACCTCCCCTCCCCAGCTCAATTCTTATCCTGTTTTTCATCCTCTGTCCTCCCCTGTGTCCTGTCTCCCCCCTCCCCCCTTTACTCTTTCTTCTTATACATACCTTTACTCCCAATCGCCTTGCTTCCTCTTCTCCTCCTTCCTCTCCCTTTCCCCTCTCTTTTGGACCGCCTCTCCTCCTCCTCTTCCCTCTCCCTCCCCTATCGTTTCCACTGCCTCTCCCCTCCTCTCTTCCCTCCCTCACGTTCCCCTCCCCTCCTCTCTCGTTTCTATATCCTCTCCCTCTCCTCTTCCCTTCTCTTCTCCTCTCCCTCTCCCCTCTCAGTTCCTTCTTTCCCCTCTCCCTCTCGTTTCCCGTCCCTTCCCCTTAAGTTCCACCTCCTCTTCCCCCTCTCTCTCCCCTCCCCTCCCTCCCTCCTCCATCTCTCCTCCCTCCTCCATCTCCCCTCTCCTCCCCTCCCTCCTCCATCTCCCTCCCTCCCCTCCCCTCCCTCCTCCCTCCCCTCCCCTCTCTCATCCATCTCCCCTCCCTCCTCCCCTCCCCTCCCCTCTCGTTTCCCTCCCACACATACCGCCTGACAACCCCCCCCCCTCCCCCCCCTTTTATATGCCAGTCTTCTCCCGCCTTCCGTCTCTCCTCTTTTCGTATTCTTCTCTTTGTCTCCCACGCGCGTATGCAACCTTTCTCTAGCCCTTATTTTCCTGTTAATTCAATTTTTTTCTCTCTCTTTTCTCTCTTCCAGTCTCCCTCATGCTAATCTACTCATCCCCCCCCCCCTCTACCCGCCTCCTCCTCCTCCTCCAAACGTCTTCTTATCTTTATTCTTTTTCCCCTCTTTTCTTCTGTTTTCTGATTTTCTTCTTGCTTTCTCTCTTTCTCTTCTCTCTCTCTCTCTCTCTCTCTCTCTCTCTCTCTCTCTCTCTCTCTCTCTCTCTCTCTCTCTCTCTCTCTCTCTCTCTCTCTCTCTCTCTCTCTCTCTCTCTCTCTCTCTCTTTCCCCTAGCATCCCTTTTCATCTCTTTCATCTCTCATTTCCCTTCCTTTCCCCCACTTCCCCTTCTCCCCCCACCATATCGCACCACCTCCCCTTCTCATTCTTCCATACCCCAACTTCCCCCACTTCTTCCCTCCCCACCCCTGCCTCCTACCATCCACCCCTTCCCTCCCCCTGTCCCTTTCCCCTACCCCCATCCCCTAACCACACCCACCCATACTCGCCCATACCCACCCACAACCGCCCTTACCCGCTCACACCCGCCCACACCCCACCACACCCCGCTCATACCCCGCCCACACCCACCACACCCCACCCACACCCCGCTCACACCCGCCCATACCCGCCCACCCCACCTACACTCGCCCACACCTTCCACACCCACCCACACCTTCCACACCCCGCCCACACCCCACCCACACCCACCTACACCCGTCCACACCCGCCCACACCCCGCCCACCCAGAGAGCCAGGAACACCGGTCGTGACAACAGCGCACAAACAGCTTTTCGTGTGAATGACATTAGTATTCAAGCCCGGGTAGAGTTAGCGTGGCCCAGGGTAACAGCATTAAGTGTTGAAGGATCTCCCCCCCCCCTTAAATTCATTACAATTCTTTGTGTGGCGTTCTCTGGGTTGTGGGAGGGTGGGTGGGGTGGGGGTGAGGGCGAGGGTGGGTGGGGGTGGAGGGTGGGGTGGGGTGAGGGGTGGGGGATGGGTTTGGGGGAGGGTGAGGGGGGGGGATGGTTGGGTGGGTGGGTGGGGGTGGGAGGGTGGGTAGGTAGGTGAGTATGGAGGGGGGGTTGGAGGGTGAGGCCGGAAGGGTGTAAAAGAAGGGGGAAGGGGGAGGGGGTGAAGGGAAGAGGAATTGGGTGGGGTGGAGGGGGTAATAAGAGGGAGGAAGAGTGGGCAAAGGAAGGGGAGAGAGGGAGAGGCGGAGTCAGAATTAGGAGTGGGAAGGGAAGATAAGAATAAAGAAAAAAAACAAAGGAAAAAAAGAAAGGAAAGAAGGTAATAGTGATAATAGTGATAAGGATTATATTATTATAAATACCCAATAAGTATGATAATTATGACAACAACAATAATAATGAAAAGGATGATTTTTAAAAATGTATATATGATACTGATAATGATAAGATATTACAGCGGCAATGATAATTGTAAAGATGATAATCAAAATATTATCCCTAATAATGTTAATTCGAAGAACAATAACAATAAAATTAGTTATCGTGATAATGGCAATACCATCAGTATTTTGATCCATTCTTATGATTATAAAGTTAATGACAATGATAAGAATAATGTTAGTAATAATAATATTAATGATAACAGTAGTAATGATGATGCTAACAATTGTTATTATTATAGCTGCTCCTCCTACTACTGTTATTATTATTGTTATCAATTGTTGCTGTTATCATAACTAATAAAATTGATGTTGATATTTTAATAATGACAGTGATCATGATAATAGTAATATTAATAAAAATAGTGATAGTAATAAAATCGATGATATTGACCATGCCAATATAAGTGATAAAGATAAAAATGATGACAATAGCGATAGTGATAATGGTAGCAATGATAAAGAATATGATGATGATGGTGATAGCAGTAATGATATTAATGATAATTATCCTAATCAATTATCCTAATCAATTGTAATCATAATGATTAATATCATTGTTGTTTTGTCATTGTTATTATCATTGTTGTTTTGTCATTGTTATTATCATTGTTGTTTTGTCATTGTTATTATCATTGTTATTATTATTATTTTTATCATCATGATCTACAACATTGTTATTATCATTATTGTTTTTATTACTGTATCATTGGTACTACTATCACCGTTATTATCATTATTGTTATTATGAATATAATTATCATTATTATTATTATTCTAATTGCTCTTATTGTTATTATTTTTTTATAATTGCTGTTATTATTATTATTATTATTATTAGTAGTAGTAGTAGTAGTAAAAGTATTAATATTCTTTATGCCAATAATATTGATAGTTATTATCATTATCATTTTTGTTATTATTATTTCTATCATTATTATTATCATCATTTCCATTGTTATTGTTATCATCATTATTGTTGTTCTATTTATTATTATTATTATTATTATTATTATTATTATTATTATTATTATTATTATTATTATTATTATTATTATTATTATTATTATTATTATTATTATTTTGTATTATTATTAATCTCATTGTTATTATCATTGCTGTTGTTGTTGTTGTTATTAATATCATTATTGTCAATGTTGCTGTTATTATTTTTACTCTTTTTTTTCATCATCATCGTCATCTTCATTATTATTTTTCATCATCATCTTTGTTATTATTACTATTATTATATTATTATTGCAATACTTGTATAAAAAGATACTGTTGTTATTATTATTACATTAAAAACCGCAGCAGTAATGATGATGATTATAACAAAGATAATAGTAATAGTAATAATAATAGCATTGATAACGCAGCATTAACAATACCAATACCAAATAGCCAATTTAACAATCAAGATAACGGCAACCCCTGCATAGCATCAATAGCAACAATAGCGCTATCAATAAATATCAATAACACCCAATCAGTGAATACCACAAGGGGTGCAACCGAATAGAGGGGAAGAAATAACCCTAAGATAGAAAAAACAAAAGGAGGGGAGAGCCAAGGGGAGATATGGGATGAAGGGAAAGGAGAGAGAAAGGTGGGAGGGGTGGGGGGAAAGGAGAGAAATGGGGGGGGAGAGGAGGAAGGGAAAGAAGGGGAGAGGGGAAGGAGAGAGAAAGGTGGGGGAGAAGGGGAGAGGGGAAAAGGGGGAGAAGGAGGAAGGGAAAGGAAGAGAGGGGGAGAGGGAAAAGAAGACATAGGGGAGAGAAGGGAGAGGGGGAAAGGAGACAGAGGGACCAGAACAGAGAAAACAGAGGGGAAAGAATAGAGAGAGAGAGTGGGGATAGGAGAAAGAGAGAGGGGGATAGGAGAAAGAGAGGGAGATAGGAGAAAGAGAGGGGATAGGAAAAATAGAGAGGGGAGAGAGGGGGATAGGAGAAAGAGAGAAGGAAGAGAGGGGAGAAAAGATAAAGAGCAGAGACAACCCCCTCCCCTCCCCCCCCTCTCTCTCTCTCTAACAGCGGCAGTGAACAAAGGCATTATTTACATATTTTATCGAGTGAGGATCCGAGACTGCGAAGAACACTAGATCATCCTTGTGTACCCGAGATTTACTGGGCTTTATTTACGGCTCGTGTAAGAGAGAAGAGACGGAGAAGGAAGAGAAGAAGGAGAGGGAGGAGGGAGGGAGAGGAAGGAGGGAGGGGGAGGGAGAGGGGTAGAGTGTGAATGAGATATGCGATAGACAGAGAGAGAGAGAGAGAGAGTGATAACG
>NW_020870297.1:1554084-1574084 GCF_003789085.1 Penaeus vannamei
TTAAGATTATTATTATATTGACAGTTATTGTTATTTTCATTTTACTCATTATTTACTCCTTATAATTGATGTTATTATCATCGTTATTATTTTTGTTATTGTTATTATTATCATAGTCATTATTATTATCATCATCATATTTATTATTTTTATTATTATCATTATTATTATTATCCTCATCATATCTATTATTGTTATTATTATCACCATCACTATTATTATCATGATATGCTAATGAGGATTTTTTATTATCATCATTATTGTTATTACCATAAATATGATTATCATTGTTGTTGGTGTTATTATTGTAATTTTTATGTTTTTTTATTAGTATTGGTATTATAATTGTTATTATTATGATTATATTTATGTATTTTTTTATCGTCATTATTGTTTTTATTGTTATTGATATTATCATTATCATTATCGTTGTTGTTATTATTAGCATTGTTATTATTGTTGTCATCGTCATTGCTATTATCATCATTACTATCATCATTATGATTGTCATTATCATTGTCATTACTATTATCATTATAATCATTATCTTTTTAACCATCTTCATCGTTATCATTACCATCATCATTATTTTTATCATTGGTGTTGTTGTTATTATTATTACATTATTATTATTATCATTATTATTTATATTTTTATTATTATTATTATTATTATTATTATTATTATTATTATTTCCATTATCTTTGGCATATTGACTGCTTTTATCAGCCTTATTATTATTATCATTGTTATTGTTATCGTAAGACTTAGCGTTTTACCTTTTATCATGCTTAAAGTGGCTATTCGTTATTTTCACCAATATTATTTTTGGTATTAATGATACAACAGTTTTCAATATGGCCATCATCATGTTCATTTTGTTATTAGTGTCATCATTATTTGTAATTACATTTTTTTCATTTTCATTTAATACTTTTATTACATTCATTAGTATAAGTAGCAGTTGTAGTAGCACAAGTAGTAACTGTAGTAGTAGCTGTAATTTTAGAAGTAGTAGATGACGTTTTAATTGTAAAAATAGTAGTAGTTGTTGCTGTTAAGACCTTTGCAGTTGTAGAAGTTGCAGAAGTACTTGCCCTCGTTATAGCAATGGTTGTTACAGGTGTGGTCGTTGTAATAGATAGTTATAGCCGCACTTGTGTTTTTGCTGCAAATAGTAGTAGCTGTTGTTATTAATTGTAGTAGTTGCATTAGCACCTGCTGTTGTAGTTGTAGTAATCGTAGTTGCTGCTATTGTTGTAACCGTAATTTTAGCGGTAGTTGTAGTTGTAGTAGTGATGTTATTCTCTCCTTTTCTTCTTTTGTCCTTAATGAACTCATTTATCGGAATCCGGTATCGCATGAGAGTGTTACTTTGACATTATTGAAAGACCAATCAAGCAATAATTTCTAACGAACTCGGAAAATAACAAATATTTCTCAAATAACGGTATATAATTTCAAATAAGTTCGTAAAAATCAACCAATAAAATGAAAAGATAAACAACGGAATAAAAAATAAAAATTCAAAAGTTAAATTTCAAACACCGAAATCTAACGGAAATAACGAACCCCGAATCACTCTGTTTTCTCGGCGGCAAAACCCCCTCTTGTTCCTTCCCAAGATGCAGTCTCTCTTTCACGACTTTTGAGACTTCCTGATGATTATATTCCAGTCGATTCTAATTTGTTTTTTTCCACAACTGGCGCGTAACTTCATAGCTTTCCCATTGAGAAAACGTCGCCTATGAATATTAATCGTAGCGTCGACAATAGAAGACCGACGCCATCTTTGTTTACTTGTCGAATTTCGGAGCGATCTCTGGCTGTGGCGGTTCGCCTTGGCTCTCTTATCTTGGTTTTGTGGTTCTTGGTTCTTGCGTTCTTTCTCTCTGTTCTTAGGCGAAAATGTTTTATCATTATTATTATTATTATTATTTTCTGTGATATGCGGTATATGGTTTCCTATACTTTCTCTCTCTCTCTCTCTCTCTCTCTCTCTCTCTCTCTCTCTCTCTCTCTCTCTCTTCTCTCTCTCTCTCTCTCTCTCTCTCTCTCTCTCTTCCTTTTCTTCCACCATCTTCCCTTTTATCGTTTATCTCATTTTCTCCCTCCCTCCACCCTTCTATTGTGTCACTTTTTCCCTCCTTGTCCCTCCCCCTGCTCAATCTACCCCTCCATCCCTTCCCCTCCTCCTCTCCCTCCCCTACCCATTCCCCAGCAATAATTGCTTTTCTTTCCCTCTCTCCTCTCCCTGCATACTACCCCTCCTTCCCTCCCACTCTTTCCAACCCTCTCCTTTTCACCTCTCCCTTCTTCCCTCTCCACCTTCCTCCGCTTTCTATCCTCTCTACCCCTCCTTCCCTTCCCCTCCTTAGTTTTCACCCTCATCACCTTTGCCCGTCCATCCTCTTCCCTCCCTTCTTTATAACCTCTCCATCATCCCTCCCTTCCCTCCTCTCTTTCACCCCTTCCTCCTCCCACCCTCTTACCGTCCCTCCCTCTCCCCGCCCTCCTTTCCTCTCCTTCCTTCCCTTCCTCTTTCCCCCTACCCCCACCTCAACCCTTCCTCCTCCTCCTTCCCTATCCCCCCCCCCCATCTCCTTCTCTCCACCTCCTCTCCCACCCTTACCTCCCTCCCCTCACCACCACCTCATCTCCACCCCCTTCTCTCCCTCCTCCCCCCTACTCCCTCACCTCTCTCTTTCCTCTCCCTCCCCCCTTCTCCCTCCCTCCCCCTCTCCCCCCTCTTCTTCTCTCCTCCCATCTCCCCCCTCCTCCCTCCCATCTCCCCCCCTTCCCTTCCCTCCTGCTCCCATCTCCCCCTCCCTCCCTCCCTCCTGCTCCCATCTCCCTCCCCTCCCTCCCTTCCTCCCCTTCTTCCTCCTCCTCTCCCTCCCATCTCCCCCTCTCCCCCCCTCCCTCCCTCCTGCTCTCCCTCCCTCCCTCCCTCCCTCCCCATAGATAGGACATCACGAAGCCCCAAGGTCTTCGCTCGGCTCATTGTTGGCACTGACGGAGAGATACAAAGTCCCGGAGACGCCGCTTCGAACCCCAGAGGGCCGAGGAGGAGATGAGGTGATGGCGGAGGGAGGGAGAGAGAGAAGAAGGAGGTAGGGGGAAGGAGGAGGTGGGGAGAAGGAGGGAAGGAGGGAATGGAGGGAGGGGGGGAGGGGGAAGGAGAGAGAAGGAGGTGGGGGGAGGGGAAGGAAGGAGGGAGAGAGAGAGAGAAGGAGGGAAGATGATGGTGGAGAGAGGGAGAGAGAGAAGGAGGGGAGGGGGGGAAGGAAGTGATGGGGAGGGTGGAAGGAGGAAAGGAAGGGGAGGTAGTTGGAGAGAGAGAAGGAGGTGGAAGGGAAGGAAAGGCGAGAGGGGGAAAGAAGGGAAGAGGAGGGGAAGGGTGGGAGTTGGGATGGGGGGGGGAGGAAGGGAAGGAGGCAGGAAGGTGGATGAAGATTGAAGGGGAGGAGAGAGAGGAAGGAGGGAGGAGGAAAAACGTGGCGGGGAGGGAAAGGAGGAGAAAGGTGGAAGAAGGAAAGAAGTAAGGAGGGAGAAAAAGAGGGGAGGAAGAGGATAAGGAGGGAAGAAAGTCGTGGAAAGGAATAGAAGAAAAGGAGAATAATTTTGGGAAGATGAAAGCAAGAGAAGAGAGAGATGCAGACAGACAGAACGCGAGAGAGAAAAAATAAATAAATAAAGAGAGCGAGAGAGAGAGAAATCGAAAAAGATCAAGAGGGAAACAAAGCGAAACGTACAAAGAACGAGCAAAAAAAAAAAAATAAAAAAAAAGGAGAAACGGATGGAAAGAGAGCGTACGAAGAATGAAGAGGAACGGGAAGAAGATGGAGAAGGAAAGGAGGGGAAAGATCGAGAAAGAAATAGGGGGGAGGGGTGACTTCCGCTCCCTTCTCTTCCTCTTCTCCTTGCGATAGTAACTTTTCTCTCTCTCTCTTTCTTTCTCTCTTTCTCTTTCTTCTCTTTCCTTCCTTCTTCTTTCCTTCCCTCCTTCCTTTCTTTTCTTTTTTCCCCCTTTCTGTCTTTTTTTCTTTTCTTTCTTTCTGTCTTTTTTTTTTTTTTTCTTTTTTTCTTTTTTTTCTTTTTTTGACGAAGTTTATGGACAGTTGCCAGAAAGCGCAGCCCTGGGGATATAAATTGTACCTTTAGGAAATTAACCAAATAATATTGATAAAAGTAAATTGATAATGATATGAATAAGATGAGTTTATTATTGTTAATCTTATGTGGATGATTTGTAAGTAACTGGAAATTAATTATACGAATGAATAAACAATAAATCATTGTGATAGTATATAATTAAAAAAATAAATAATAAAAAACACATGAAATGGTAAGTTATCGCTCTTTCATGGCCTATCTAGGATTTTTTTCAATTATTATATTAATGCATTCTGATATTATGTCGGGATTGAAACCTAAATTGTTTAAATTGATATTATTGTTTTCTTCAATTATGAAACAATCAGAGTGTAAGCCTCTATATGAATGCATGAATATTAGTTTCTCTAAATAGATAGAAGTAAAGAGTAGAAATATGTTTACATGTGTGTGTGTGTGTGTGCTGTATATATACGTATGTACATGTGCATATACATACATACATACATATACATGTGTGTATGTATATATATATATATATATATATATATATATATATATATATATATATATATATATGGTATAAATTATTTATTAATAATTATCGATATACATGAATAAAGAAAGCAAGCCAAGAAAAGAAAACACTAGTAATTAAAGAAACAATCCCCAAACAACGAAAAAAGCATTAGAAGACAAACAAAAGACCAATAACTAAAACGCAAATGAAATTAAAACAAAGACTTTTCAAGAAAACGCACAAACAAAGCCAACAAACAAACGCACATTCCCCGCCTCGCCGCCCTATCATAACCTTCTCATTTGACCTTTACCGACAAACAAGACACCTCAAAAGGAAGCGGAGATAAGATGCCCTTTTCGAGAACATTCGAGGGAGCGACAGCGAGCTTCTCGAAGACGTATAAAACTTGGAGCGTGTCTTCGATAAACAAGCGAGCATCGGGACTCTTCGTGGAGACGCCATCTTGGAGGGAAACGGGGTTATTATTTTTTTTTTTGTTGTTTTTGTGTGTGTGTATGTGTAAAATATAACGTGTATGATTAATATGATTATTTTTGCGCACGCGTGTGTAGATTATTATGATATCGCTGTATTATATGGAATTGCTTATGTTAATTGATGTGAATGGTATTAACAGATTGCAACAATTTCAACCACAGCGATGACAACAATAATAATATCAATGGCGATAGTTGAGAGGAATTTAAATATAATAGTTTTACTATGTACAAAGAAATTAAAGGGAAACAAAATATTTAGGAAAACAAACGCTGGAATAAAAAAAAATTAAAACGGCTAAATAATCAAAATCATAAATATGAAAATGATAACGATGATAATTATATTGATGATATTAACAATCATAAAAATAGTAGCAATAACGATGAGAATAATATTAGTAACAATGGTACTGATAATGATAATGATAGCACTGATAATAGTAATGATAATGATAATCTTTTTCATGATCATAATAACTAATAATGATAATGGCAATAGCAATGATAATATTAAAAATCTTAATGACAATCATCAGAATAAGATATTGATCATAAGGATACTTATAGTGATAATTATGTTAATAATGATCATATTAATACTGATAATGATAATAATAAAAAAACATATGGTAATAATGAATGCAGTAATAATAATGATATTGATGATAGTTACTATCATTTTAACTATTTTTATTATTAATATGAATAAGAATAGTAACAGTTATGTAATAAAAACAAAACCAGCACAAGTAAATGTCATGAGCTTATACTGTAAATATCTTTTTAAGATATTGTTCCTTTATAAGACTAAGATTGTCTACCAACCTATTTTGTTTGTTTGTCGTTCTTTCACTTTCTATCCTATCTCTTTTCTTCGCTTTAATGAAGACCTTTATTTACAAGTTTGAAAGTGGTTTATTTTCAAAACGTTTCGTAAGTATTCTTTTTGGAAATGAAAAGGATTAAAAAAACGAAAAGAGAGAGAGAGAGAAGAAAAAAATAATGCAAGTGATGGAATGCGAAAAGTCAGCTGTTGCGAAGATGCTGTACAAAAAAGTTTTCCTTTTTCTATTTCCTTCTCCGGTCCTTTTTCTCTTTTCTTTTTTTCCTCCATTCCTTTTTTTTTCTTTGAGGGGGGCTGGACAACTGTTGACTTCTCTCATTATCGTTCACAGTCTTCTCTTTTGTCAGTTCTATTATTTCTGAAAAGGAGCGAGTCATTGTTGAATCGAGTGAAGAATGAATATTCCATTTGTCAAATGTCAATAACAAATGGAAGTGAATTTATATGGGTGCCTGAAAACGTTCCATTACTTCTTGATAATGGTAGTGATAAAACAATTTTACAATGACATTATGTTCATTATAATTTTGAAAGCAATAGCAGTAATGATGGTAATGACGAAAGGGATAATGGCAATGATAAAGATAATGATGATAATGGCTAAAATGATAATAGTAATATTAGTATTGCTAATGATAATAATGATAATGATATGATAATGATAATATGAAAAAATATATAATCGCAAGAGTATTAAGGATGATGATAATCATAACAGTATTAATTGTAATAGTGATGATAATAATGAATAATGGTAATGATAAAAATGATAATCTTGATAGTAATGATAATAATAATGTTAATAACGATATTGATACCGAAAATAATAATAATAATGAGGAATGATTATGATTATTAAAATTATAATGGTTATAAAATCCGATATTGTATTGTTCTGATTTTCTGCTCCTCACTTTCTTTTTTTCTTTCACTTTCTTCTCATTCTTCCATTTTTCCACTTATTCTCCCTTCTTTCCCCACTTTTACGTAGATTTCGCCTTTCGCCTCACACACACACACACACACTCTCTCTCTCTCTCTCTCTCTCTCTCTCTCTCTCTCTCTCTCTCTCTCTCTCTCTCTCTCTCTCTCTCTCTCTCTCTCTCTCTCTCTCTCTCTCTCTCTGTAAAAGCCCAAATGATGGGCCCTGCAAGAGTAAGGTAGATGGCGAGCTTAGCGTTTAAGGTAGACAACCAAGATATCTTGAATCCCTTATTGAAGACTAATATTGGAGTGTGGCTGTTACTCCTTGGCTCTTTTTCCCAACACTATTCTAGATAGTTGACACATAACAACTATTACCTTAGATGTCTAGCACTTTTATCTTAACCATTTACCATTAACCATTATTCCTTGGCATCCCCAAAGGGAGTCTGCCTGTCATCTACAGTGGTCTAAGGATCGCTGTAAGTCACATAGATAGCATGTGACAACTGGTGATGAACAAGCAAGGGTTACTTCAATAGATTGGTCATGCGGAAGGGATAGACAACACAAGATTGGAATGTCTTGTGTGGCAAAAAGAGAGAAATAAGTAAGGGAAGCGCTGGTCAGGCCTATATGTATATGTATGTGTGAAGATACGTGTGAGACAAACATGTAAGATTATATAGATATGTAGAATATAGTAATATGATGTAGATATATTCGTGTTACGCACATTTTGTACAATCAGGCTAGCAGCCACGTACGACAGATTTCGGACGTGTTTGAATTAAAGTGGTATCGACTGACGTTTCCACCTGTTTTAATGATATCTAAGATATTATACTTTTGTCAGTGTTGTTGGAATGATCGATTAAGCTTGTTTACCCTAAAATTATTTTTTACATTTTCTATGTTTTCTTCGTGGATTCATAGAAAACGATAGAAATAGTATGGTATACTGTTTCAATTTGACTAAAAAGTGTATCGTTTTATTTATACAATATGTATGGTGAACATGCTAAGCGACGTTTCATCCTATAGAATCGTTAATTTTATCAAACACATTTGTTGTTATTTCTGACAATCAATTTTATATATAACGGGGAAGAATCTGAATTCCAGAAATTGCCGCGTGATATAAAATGGTATTTCCGACAATCAAAACTGATAAAATAAAATGTTATACATTACTGTCAGTTTTGGCATCAAAGAGATACAGTTGCCAGAGCAGTGATAAACAATTTAGTGAATTAGAATTATGTATAGATAATTTCCTAAAGAACATTTATGAATCATATATGTAATATATGGTGTATTCCATCACTGTTTTTCAGCTCACAATTTTATTTTTCAGCGAATACCATAATCAATACAAATTCGGATTATATAGATTGACAGCATTGACATCGATGTCACTTATGCAGTTGCATCTATGCACATCTCCTTTTCTATTTAAAATGACTCTCTCTACAGCCATATTGTGTGTAATCAAAGAACAGGATTTCCGCCATCTTGTTCTTTCTATCTATAATGAAAAATATATTTCTAGAAATCATATTATCAATAAATAAAATGTGAAGAGAAAAGAGATGTTTGTGCATCAATCTCGTCACGAGGGCTTTCCACTTCGCTAGACAGGCACTTCTCAACAGCATGACATAAAACAGAGTGTTAGGCGCTCCAAGTCTTGTATTATACTCTTATATCTATATCGATGTCGTGTTAACTTTTTATGTATGTGATATATGTTTTTTGGATGTTATATTTGTTATATATTTTATATATATACACATGTAGATAGATAGATAAAGAGAGAGAGATAGATACATACATACATAGATAGATAGAGAGAGATAGATACATACATAAATAGACAGATAGATAGCTGTACATACATACATACATAACTATGTGTGTGTGTGTGTGTGTGTGTGTGTGTGTGTGTGTGTGTGTGTGTGTGTGTGTGGTGTGTGTGTGTGTGTGTGTGTGTGTGTGTGTGTGTGTGTGTGTGTGTGTGTGTGTGTGTGTGTGTGTGTGTGTGTGTGTGTGTGTGTGTGTGTGTGTGTGTGTGTGTGTGTGTGTGTGTGTTGTGTGTGTGTGTGTGTGTGTGTGTGTGTGTGTGTGTGTGTGTGTGTGTGTGTGTGTGTGTGTGTGTGCGTGTGTATACAAATATGTACATATATGTATATATATATATATATATATATATATATATATATATATATATATATATATATATGTATATACATAACACACACACACACACACACACACACACACACACACACACACACACACACACACACACACACACATACATACATACATACATACATACATACATACATACATATGTATATGTATGTATATTAAATATATATATATATATATATATATATATATATATACATATATATATATATATATATATATATCATATATATATATATATATATATATATATATATATATATATATATATATATATATATATATATATATATATATATATATAATATATTATATATATATATATATATATATATATATGTATATATGTACATAGTATATATATATATATATATATATATATATATATATATATATATATATATATATATATATATATATATATATATATATTGCAATATATATGTGTGTGTGTGTGTGTGTGTGTGTGTGTGTGTGTGTGTGTGTGTGTGTGTGTGTGTGTGTGTGTGTGTGTGTGTGTGTGTGTGTGTGTGTGTGTGTGTGTGTGTGTGTGTGCGTGCGTGCGTGCGTGCGCCTAGATAGAAACGAATGCGTGCGCGGATATACAAGCGCGTAACTGATTGGTTATTCTATTTAGTATATTTGTCTATTTACAGATTCACCTAAACTTCGTAGACCGAGAGAGAGCTACACAGGAAGGAGCAGAGAGAACCTCTTTCTCAGAAGAAAAGCCTGGCACGGGAAAGGAAAGGGTTAAAGAACGTCGGCAAAGAATCGCCCGCAAATAGCGTCTTATAAGCTGTGGTGTTGTTGTGACGGTGCAGGCGTTTACTTGCTGGGAATTTCTCAAGAATTTTGTTGGTTCTTAAAATCATTGATAAAGACAAGTGTTTATATAAGAATATATGTTAAAGAAGAAACTATTTTTGTCTGTTTTTTACCTTTGTGTATTCAGTAATTAGTACTAATAATATTAATTTATTGATACATGCTGGTGATTTTCTTATGGTACCACAAATGTTTGTAAAATCTTCATACAGCTTTCATTAAACATTATCTGTTTGTATTTAGCTCTAATACTTTGTAATGTTGACTAAGATATATTATATTTTTATTTTGTGATCTATAACATAATGAATAGAACAATTTAACCTACTTTGTGAAAGAGTGACAAAAATACAGAAATAGTAATGATAAAAATCTCGAACTCCTTTGTATATCGTTCAGCATGAATGAGGATAAATTACATGAATAAAAAGATCTAATCTGAAAGTTCTTTAGGTCATGTATTCAGCGAAATTTTCCCTTTTGATATCGTTTCGTTACCGTTTCTGTCGTTACCACATGACAATATGTTTTTCCTTCCAGAGTAATTCTAACACACATATTTAATAAATCAATAAATTCACAGTCATAACATATAAACCTTTAAAAAGAGTCTTTATTTTATTACAAAATGAGTTACGGCTGATGACATAAAAATGAATCATAATTATAAGGTGTTCTTTATATGAAGCTCACTCAACGTCATGTAGACGGCTCGAAAGCAGCTTTTCATAAACTGGGTTGTTGTTGCGGTAGGACGAGTTGCCATGTACTATTGAAGTCGATTTTGTTGGATGACATTTCTGTTCCTATTTTCTATTCCTATTTTCTTCATAAAAGGACAAAGATAATGTCAATTGCGCTTAATATATCTCCTATATATTTATATGGTATAGTTTGCTTTACATAGTCAGAGCTGAAAGAAAATGAGAACAGAAGAATGACTCAAACATCCATATTGTCAAGTGAGGCTCAGGATTTGATGTTTCCAGGATTAGGGAGTGGCGGTATTCTTCTATTCTATTCAGTCTTACTTCCTTTTCTTTGTTTCTTTCAACGAACAAGATTTTCCTATCGCTAGAAAAAGCGTGCCATCAGCATCGCTCAATGTCTTCTTCCTAAGCGTCGTATCCAGTATAAAAAACTTGTAATATCGGAAAAAAACAACAGCACGAGAAATAAAAATCATTTTTGGACTCCTCTTCGCTCTTTGATGTTAGATTTGTAAAATAGACACGATGAAGATTTCTCAGTGATAGATAATCCCGATATTTTGACCGGATTGGCTATGCGAGCGGGGACAGGGAATCATAAGGGGAGGTTGTTGTGCAGAGAGCGCGCAGCAGGGAGTATGGTCTTGTTCTTCGTTCGAATTCTAATGGAATCTTGTATTGTTTATATTTATTATTGTTGGTCTGTTGATTTAAGATTACGTTCTGCTTGAATAGTTTTCCAATGGTAACTTAGGGTTTTCTTATGTGGAGTCCAGATATGTTTTGTGCTAATGATATAAATTGATTATATGTATATGTTGTGTGTGTGTGTGTGTGTGTGTGTGTGTGTGTGTGTGTGTGTGTGTGTGTGTGTGTGTGTGTGTGTGTGTGTGTGTGTGTGTGTGTGTGTGTGTGTGTGTGTGTGTGTGTGTGTGTGTGTGTGTGCATATGGTCTCTCTCTCTCTCTCTCTCTCTCTCTCTCTCTCTCTCTCTCTCTCTCTCTCTCTCTCTCTATATATATATATATATATATATATATATATATATATATATATATATATATATATATATATATATATATATATATATATATATATATATATATATATATCCATATATATATATATATATATATATATATATATATATATATATATATATATATATATATATATATATATATATGCATGTATATTACATACATATGTATACATATATATATATATACTATATATATATATATATATATATATATATATATATATATATATATATATATATATATATATATATATATATATATATATATATATATATATATTATATATATATATATTATTTATATATAAGTATATATATACGTAACAGACAATCTCTATCTTCTGCCTTTCTGTCCCACACAACTTTCTCAGAAGCGTTGTTTGTACAAGACGATGATAATGAGAATCCTGGTGATAATCCAGATACTTTGATAGGATTGAGAGGCTGAGTCAGGACAGGTGGTCATAAGGAGAGGTTGATGTGCTGTAGTTCTCGCGCCAGGATCATCATTCTTCAGGTGACATAATGCCAATGCCATTGATTTAGCAGTATAGTGTTATGTTATCATGGTGTCATTTTAATCGTTGCTTATTGATATCACCATGATTGGAATCTGCCATAGTAGGTGATGTCAACCTTTTTGCCATTATGGTTGAGGATGATAGTAGTAGTGATTTCAGTTTTGTTATTGTTATTACTGTTATCACTGTTAATTTTGTTGTTATGGCTGTTATTAATTTTGTTGTGTTTGTAGTTATTAGTGTTATCATTATTGGTTTTGCTATTGCTTTTATGCTAGTTATTATTATCATTATTATTAGTTTCATTTTCATTTGCATTAGATTTAGTAATATCATCATCATGATATCTGTCATCATTATTACCATTATTAGTGTTATCATTATCATGACTCTCATGATTAACGTACGTTATTGATGTACAGATAATTCCGATATCGATAATTAGCAATAATTGTTACCTATTATTATTAACATGATCATTATCATTGTTGTTGTTGTTTTTTATTAATATTATCATTACCATTATCATCATTATTAGTAGTAGTAATATTATTTTTATAATTATTATTACTATTAATAATATTAGTAGTAGTAGTAGCTATATAATTACTATCATCAATAGAAATAGTAGTAGTAGTAGAATCATTAATATTCTCTTTATTATTATAATTATTACTGATATCATCATTATCATTAACAGCATCTTCATTAATGTTATATTATTATTTTCAATATCATAAGCATTATCATCATTCACTTTTACAGTCACTTATCACTTTTACTATCATTACTTTAACTTCTATCATGATCATTATCATCATTACTATTACTGTCATTATCATTATCATTTTTATCATCACAATTATCGTTATTCCCATCATTATTATTTCAGTCACCACTATTATCATAGTCATCATCTTCATTGTAATAATAATGGTAATGGTAGTAATGATAATAATGATGATAATGATAATGGTAGTAATGATAATAATGATAACAGTAATAATGATAATATTGATTAATAACATTCCAACTATAACAGTATTAACTAAAACAACACAATAATGATGTAATAATAATAACAATGATAATAATAATGATAATGATTATAATGATTAATAATCAGTGATGATGAATATAATAATATGATATGACGATGATGATGATAATAATGATAATATAGATAATGATAATGAATAATAATGATAATGAATAATAATGATAATAATAATATAATAATAACATAATAACAACAATGATAACAATAATAATGATAAAGGAATGATGATAATGAAAATAATAATGCATGACAATAATGGTAATGATTAATGAATGATTATGATGATAATAGCAATGAAAAAATAATGATGAAATGATAAAATGATAATATAATGATAAATGGTAATAATGATAATGATAATAACAATATTGATGATTATGATGATAACGACAATACTGATAATAATAATGATCATGATAATGCAATAAATAATATAATAAAATTATGATGATAATAATATTATAACAATGATAATGATGATAATAATAATGTAATGATATGATAATAAATAAATAGATAATGATGATATTATAATGTTATAATCATGTGTTCATCATTATTATTATAATGATGATGATAATAACAATGATGATAATAATAATAATAATATAATAATAATAATAATAATAAGTAATGATAATAATAAGGATGAGAGTAATAATGATAATAGAAATGATGATCATCACATTTACGTAGACATAAAATAGAAAGAAAGAATTATATTGTACTTCTGAACACAATAATGAAGTATAAGTATTTGAAAATGCTACGAGAAAACGGTATAAGATATCTTGTGATGTTTCTCCTTTATTGTTATATGTAGCTACATCCATCTCTAACTTATGATAGTATATTCAGATCTATTTAATAATTAGTTTAATGCTTTTATAGTGTTATATTTCGTTTGAGTCGCTTACTGGATTGTTAAATAAAAGTCTTTGAATGTTTCGCCATCTCCGCGTCTGTGCGCATGCGTAGTTGTTGATGCTTCGGGTGTTGATGACACTTTTTCTCATATTTTGTTTAACTGATATCTAATTGATTATCAATATGAATTATAATTGGTTGACTTGGTATCATTGAATATAAGCATTGCTGTCCAATATTTACATCACATTTGAGTAAATGAGACAGCGTGTTATTAAAAAGAGGTTCCTCACACTCGGTACTTGGCACCTCCAACTGATGCCATGATTTACGTGTTTTTCATTCAGACACAATATCACAGTTATTCAATATAATCCTGGTATATTCCAGATTTAAGCATGGAAATCATCAATATAATTAACACAAATTCAAATATTGTATATTCAAGTGGTAATATTGGTCACTAAATACCTAGCAGGCAACTCAAACGGTTTACCATGAGGTTCCACAAATACGTACGGACGCAGTGTGTAAACTGTTGTAGGTGTGTGTGTACGCTGAGTCACAGTGTAAATATGGTTAGTAAGGTGATAGAAAATATTAGAAATCTTGAAATCGGTCACTTTAAACACAAAAGCCTAACTGGACACTGTTTAAGATTGTAGGAAGACGATAGTGAGCAAAAGTAACTACAGTTTAGCGTACTTGTCGGACCTGTTGCATCTGTTGCCGATTATTGTTTTTTTCGTAGTAATACTTCATTGGAAAAAAAAAATAACGCATATTACACAGCATGCACTCTATTGTTACTTTTACTGGGAAGAGTGAGTGTTAATTTAACGGTTTACATATGTGAATTTATCACTATCTAATGCCTTTGCCTTGAAATGTTCATGATAACTGTCTAACAGTCAAAACGATCATTTTTCACAGTCATACATAACCTACGGTATTGATAACACCCGCTACATTATTCCCATTTATTGAATAGAAGACATGCTTTTTTTCTCTATAAATGTTGATGAAAGTAGATGAGGTCATCAGTCCTTTAGTATTATAAAAGAAGCACAACGATAGATTGAGAATGTGTGCGTGATAATATGTTGTAATATCATTCATTTAATACCGTAATATCTATTCACTATCACGTTTAAGAGTCGTGTGACAGTGACGTCATGTTCACAAGATATGCTGTGAATGATGCGGGTCTTAGAATATTGTGAAAGTTTATGTACTGAGGATTTGTTTTACATATAACTGCTATTTATCACAGACGGTATTCACGTCTTCCCACCAGTATAAGGCCTAAATAAGAGTAGGCTCGTGTTATCTTATCAGGGTATTCGATAAGACTTCCAACTATTATCGAGTAAGAAGAATGAACTATTGTCACAGCTGTAGATTTCTCATTGAATTATTTTGTCTTTATTATTTAATTATTTTTGTATTTATTAGTTTTTAGTTTACTTTATCTTTTATTTTTTGTATTCATATATTTGTTTTCTTGGTATATGTATATTGCGGTGGATGTTAACTGTATAATGGAAACTATAAATCATTGAATGTGAGATGAAAAAAATTCTTTGTATTGTACTTGTGTGCAATAATTTATTAATAAGGAAGAGGACGTGTGTGTTGGTGAATTGTGTTTAAAACTATGCATTTCTTTTTCGTGCCTCTGTTCGTTCTCCTTCAATTAAGATGGATTAGTCTTTACCATCTCTCTCTCTCTCTCTCTCTCTCTCTCTCTCTCTCTCTCTCTCTCTCTCTCTCTCTCTCTCTCTCTCTCTCTCTCTCTCTCTCTCTCCATTTTTACAGCAGATTGCTATTACATTTAATTATGCTTTCATAGTTTTCTATATCGTATAATTTGTTTCAGGAAGAATCCGTGAGTCAGCATCGTCCATCCACCAGAAGCACAGCGGACATGAAAACCGAGAAGCCTTCATTTTTATAAGAGAAATCATATCATAAAAACCGTCAACATGTTTACACACAGACTCCTCTTTCCAATATTGTATTTCTTCGTTGTCCTAATCGTACTGCCGATATTCACCAGTGATAAAGTTTATTCCATGTTTTACCAAGATGACGTGCCAAAGAACACGGAGATAGATCAGATGAAACTCGAGTTCAGGAAGAAAGGAGTTCAGAAGTATTTACGGAGCTTAGATGCGGCTGCCACGCTTGAGTATCACGAGGACAAGTTATCCGAGTCGGTGGATAACCTGATCATCATCTTCGCGAGGAGGCCAAAGCACGATGACCTCCTCCTGTCACAACTCGTAGCCGAAGTAGACCGGAACATCAGACGGGAAAAGTTCTACAAAAGTGCCTTTTTCGTGTGTAACGTCACGAGGATTAACTTCCCGGAACTCGACCTCTTGTCTCGAATCTACCCCGTGCGACAAGCCAAGAACACGACAAGCTGGAAGCTCTTCAATCGCGAGGAAGTCATCAAGCACGACTTCGTGGAGTGCATCACCCACGCCCTCTCCGAGACGAACGCCAAGCACCTGACTCTCCTGAGGGATCACGTGGTGCCGTACTCCGGGTTCCTGCAGGTGCTCAACCGAGTCATCATGACGAGGCTCAACCGCACGATCAGCCGCGGGGAGCTCATGCCGGCGTACTCCTCGTGGCTCTTCCTCCACCTGCAGGAGCCCGTCCCTTTCCGCCACTACGAATTCAGCCTCAGTTGCGTCTACGAACTGATCCTCATCTCGAGCTTCGGCGGACTCCTGTTCCTCTTGGTCTTCTGGTGGGTGGAAGAGCCGCGCCACCACCACCTGGTGTCCATACGCCTCACCTACATCTTCTACGGCGTCCTCTACTTCCTCACCTTCGCCCTCATCATCGGACGCCCTTACGTCAGCGAGCTACGCCGCTTTGCCCCGGAGTTCTACCGCCTCTACGACCCTCCGGAGCCCGTCCACTTCTCCGCCATGAGCCTCCCGACCGCGAGTGCAGCCAAGCTCGTTAACTCCCTCAGCGACGTCAGGTGCTCCGTGTATGTGCCTTTCCACCGCGTGTTGGATCACATGGTCAACACGATCGAACTCCCAGGTTACGTCATATCCCCCAGTCTCGTCAAATACGTGGCTAGGACGTGAATGCAGAATGGAGACTGTGCTGGGTGACATTTAAGTGTGCCAATGTTTAAATACATAATACAGTTAATATCTAATACTTTTGTGTGATAGCAGGTCAGTAAATTATTCTTTTGTCTCTTGTTTGAGATTGTGTGATGGTGGTGCCTTTTTTGTTAGATGCGTATTGTTGTTTGTAGAATATCTAGTCGTATTTTTGGCATTATCCGACTCTGTATGGAGAAAATGAAGAAAATGCGCCATCATGATACTGTTGTCATTTTCTCAAGGAGATCTTTGTCATCTTCATTGCCATTTACTTCTGAATTTTCCTTTTATTTGGTATTTATATTACTGTTGTTTTTCTGTATCTTAAACAAGGTACTTATGACTGTTACTTACATAAAAATGTATCTGATATAATATATATTTAATATATGTGCAAATAAATGTGCTATTTTGAAATCACTTTTTTTTTATCTTTCATTTATGCAACAATGATAAGTTATTTACATTATCGACAATCATGATAATTCAGATTTATGTTTAAAACCCTATGGATCTAATAACAAACACACCTACACACACACACACATATATATAAATGCTTGTTATATATATGCATGTGTGGACATTGTAAGTGCATTGTCTGTTCACAAGTCAAAACTTCTTAAATTAAACAATATATAAAAAAAATATACAATGACATTTTCTGGATCTTGCAACTTATTCATATCTTACGATCCATTTTTCAGATTCTGGAAAATATATTCTGCATTAATGACTTTTAAAACAGCATTGATTGACATTTAATATTGCAGTATATGACTCTATTCAATTAGATAGATGTTTTACCAAACCTTTATAATTATTGGGGAATGAAACAACGAGCAATTTGTTTACTGTATTGTAATAAAAGTAAATATAACAGGGCCTTGGATACTTACGATTTGTAGTTTGCATTGTATAATGGACATTGTGTGTAAATAAAACACCATATTTCTTTCTCGACATTTCTCTAGTTCTCGCTTTCTCTTCCTCATTCCCCCTTTCCCTCTAGCCCACTCACTCCCTTTTTCTAATTCTCCCTCTCTCTCCCCCCTCACTCTCAGTCCCTCTCTCTCTCCCCTCACTCGCTGTCCCTCTCTCCCTGCGATCTCGTT
The DNA here is from genome assembly GCF_003789085.1 of Penaeus vannamei. NCBI lineage: Eukaryota > Metazoa > Arthropoda > Malacostraca > Decapoda > Penaeidae > Penaeus > Penaeus vannamei. The sequence continues at coordinate 1,572,485 of NW_020870297.1, forward strand.
ATCATCACTCTTTCACTACTACTTGAACGTTATTTCCATTCACAAAACATGCCTGACCGCAGGTGATATCATCAGGTTATACGCACAGAGTAGTACCATACCAGCTGGTACTTCAAAGGATCATATACACCTGCCATCACCTTTTCATGAATGAGTTCGACCACTGGAAGAGTAACGGGCGATAGTTAGCGTAAAACTACCTTCTTCAGTCGTTTGCCTCCGGGACAACGAGAGCGAGGTAGACATGGGTGAAGGTGGAGTGGAGATCACAGTCGTTGTGTCGTGGTTTTAGCTGAATTGTCGTTGTAGTCGTAGTGGTAGTGGCAGTAATAGTAGTCGTAGTGATAGTAAGTCGTAGTAACAGTAGTCGAACTAGATGTAATTGGAGTTGTAGTCGTAGTTTTAGTAATAGCCGTAGCAGTCCTAGTGATAGTAGTCGCAGTCCTAGTGATAGCACAAGCAGTTGTAGTGATAGTAGTAGTTGCAGCAGTCGTAGTAAAAGTAGTCGAAGTAGATGTAAGTGGCGTTGTAGTTTTAGTAATAGCCGAAAAAAAGAGTCGTTAGCAGTAGCCGTAGTAGTAGTAGTAACAGTTGCTGTAGAAGTGCCTATCTATGACTCCTTGGACCGTGCTTTGGTGTGCTCCAAGAACTTCCTTAGGGTCGTCCCAGTGGAGTCGTTAAGATCGAGATAGGATGGTTCTGAGGAGAAAGGAAAATATATAAGAGAAAATGCTTAATAACGGGTGACCAAATATTTTGAAAAAAAAAATCAGAGGCCCTAGGAAATTGTATATATATATATATATATATATATATATATATATATATATATATATATATATATATGTATATATATGTACATATATATTAACATTTATATATATATATATATATATATAATGTATATAATATATATATATCGTCTTAAAATGGCCATAAAAAAGTATTCAAATGCGAACCTTTTTCTGTCACAGGTTTTAAAATGTCTTAGATTTGCCCAAGGCACGTCTTTGTTAGCGTAAATGTATATTTAACTGCCACCCGCGAAAGCTAGTACCCTTACTGAGCGATACGACCGTTTACATATGTCTATATATATATATATATATATATATATATATATATATATATATATATATATATATGTATGTATATATGTATATATATATATATATACATATGTATATATATATACATATGTATATATATATATATGTATATGTATATATATATATATATACATACATACATATTTACGACAGATAGATATATCCATATTTATTTTGTTTCTTTTTTGACGCTATTTTGTTAATTCGCCGAGAACACGAGCATCGACATAATTACCTTAATGCAAATAGCGGATTAAAGTGAAGATATCGATGTGCATATTCGAGGTGAGAGCTTAAATCAACAACATATTTTATAAACGGAATTGGTCTGAGAACACCTTTGGGCGCGCATACCCTCCATTATTCTCTATAAAAATACTTGTGGGGGATTTTGATCTACTGTTATTATACATTTGCTATAAAATATTTAATAACGATCCATATGTATAGGAGAGATATTTTAGCAAAAGCCACAGAAACCACAATGTGTG
>NW_020870297.1:1579084-1591584 GCF_003789085.1 Penaeus vannamei
TCCAATCAATTTTTTCGTAGTGCAAGATCAATAAAAGTGCTTTGGGACGAAATACATTTACTTACAAGAAAGAAGGAACGTGCTTGAAGAAAGTTGTCTCAAGGGAACATTCTTGTATAATGTCTTGGATATAATAAACAGCGATAAAGTAATTTCACATAAGATAAAAGGACATTGTGACACATGTAGAAAAATATATGTAAATGAGTATTTTAAAAAATCACAGAGCCAGGGGTGTAATAGATGCCTTTCGGTTAAAAAAATCGCTAGAATTATATAATAAACATTGTATACAAAAATAGATCTATTAAAATATAAGATAAAAGTTTCGAAATTCTTCTCCTGGATTTAATTTTTGAGTGTGGAAATTAAATTCTTCAGATGGTACGTAGAAGGATATCGAAATTGTTGTTTTTACTTTTTGTATGTAGATTTTTTTTTTTTTTTTTTTTTTTTTTTTTACTATTGTCTAAATTTGATAGCGTTTTATCAGTAATGTCAAAAACATTAATTTTTCTATAAGAAGCAAAAATGTAGTTTAGATCTATTTCCGTTTTTTCCCCTTTTTCGGGAACCTTTTCATGTATTTTGAGAAAAGAGAAAAATAAACATCGTCAAATTTCGCTTGAACTCAAGAAACCTCTAACATATTCGTCAACTATTTCACAGTTGCTGTTCATAACAACGATAGTGATCTAAGTTACAAGTCGCCTTTCTATGATCAAGCATCCTATTCTCAACTTTCATCTCTAATCAATTAAATCTGGTATTGAATGAAAATCTTTTCTGGGGAATCTGAATGGTCCTTGATTTCAGTTGATACCATAAACTCTAACTCTATAACACGATTTTAGAGTTTTTATTGCATACTTCATTTGCATCTGTTTGTAACTTCACAAACAAATTAATATTGAAAGTAAATAATGGTATCAACACCACGGCGATTTTATCTTTTATGTAGACGCATCTCCCTCTATAAAATCTACACACATACCCAAGATCTACAGAAATTGGTCAAGTATCCCCTGCCCCGTATAAAATCTACACACATACCCAAAATCTACAGAAATTAGTCTAGTATCCCCTGTCCCTGCATCTGCAAGGAACGCCTTAGGCAAAATTCCGAACTTACAACGCTGGTGTGGTCTGGATCTCCATGTCAGACTTCTGTGGCTTCGCTGTCTGGACCTCCGTGTGATCCCTGGCAGTTGGTGTTGTCTGAACCTCGAATGTGTTCACATGCCCACTCTGAGGCTCGTCTGGTTGGCTGGCGTGCCCTGGTCTCTCCGGGGTCTCGACTGGCGGGAGGTCGACGGCAGCGCCAGGTGTGTTTTCCGGCCTTTGGGACCGACTGGTTTGTGGGCGCATGGAAGGTATACATGTTCTGTGTTAGGCTCTTGGTGTCTCGCTCGTTTTCGTTTATTTTTGCTCGTTTTCTTTTTTTCATGTATGGGTGACTCTATTAAATGTTATAATGAGATTCAGGAGACTGTTGGGTGTGCCACGTTGTCCGTTCGGGGAAGATGAAATGGTGTGTAAGGAGGTTTCAGAGGAGCCTCTGGTATGTCAAGAAATACGAGGCTTGAATCGTCAAAATTTTACTTGACTGGTCACAATTAAACAAGTTAATCCCTATATATGAAAGTAGGGTATATGCTGTAAAGATTATGATGTGCACAAGCAAGCAGGCATAAGTAAGCATGTGAGAGCATCAAGCAGGCGAGGTACAGAAGCAGAAAAAAATATGTATTCAGTATAAGCTCATAGTTTTATCTGTAGTAATGGTAATCTAACAGAATTTCGAAGCAAAACCCCTATGACTTTACTCATTAAAGCCATCTGTTTACTGTAATTCTACATCATTTCCTGTGTGCAAGAAATGGCCGAGTTACCATTCACTAGCAGTGCAGGACTTGACCTCCGGTTAACAAGATTGCCAGCCGAGCACAACCAGTGCACCGCACTCTCTCTCTCTTTACTTATTTATTTATATATATTTATATATGTATATATATGCATATTCACATATATTCACACAGCACACTGGTTCTAGTTTGTAACTATGTCTTCATTTATATCTTTGCAGATGCTTGCGCTTCCATGAGACTTCAGCCATGTCTGCTTCATTAAAGCTCAACGTACTTAAAACAGTAATTAATTCACGTTATGCAAGTCCTTGAAGCCCGGCGGTCAAGTGTAAGTAGATGACTGAAAAGTAATCTTCAACTGTAAAGCTTGGAGAAACACGGTCATTGCCAAAGTAGTAATAGCGGGGAGTAGCAGAACCAATATAATGGCTGTAAGACCAATATAAGGTTGTAAGTTGTGATATGGTAAGCGTGTTTTGATTTTGGGATTCTCTGCTGGATTTGTAATTTTGATAAAAATGTAATGGAATCTAAAGAATTAACAAGAGTTACACGTGATAAATTCGCAGGAAATCACAGATTATAGGGGCAGTTATAATAAAAGATAAAAACACCGAAGGAAAACACGATAAACAGAATAAGAAATAACAAAATCATTCACCAAAACTTTTCCCAAAAAGGATTAGATAACATGAATCAACTGTTTTGTCCATAATTTTATTCATGCCAAAAAGGTCATTCACATCACCCTATTGTCATGCATATAAGGTATCAACATATTCATCAGGCAGATCATGCAGGTAGCAACATAGCAACATAATGGATGCAAATCAATATTGCTCACATCTGCCTTCGTCATCCATCCACAATCATCAAAAAAACTCTTCAGACAATTGGTATCAACACAAGTGGGGAGGAAAAAGATCCAAAAGTATGGGTAAAATTCGAAAAATAAAAATAATTGGAAAATTCAAAATTCCAAAAAATCGAAATGCATAAAAATTCTAAAACAAGAAAAAGGATGTGTCAATGAAATATCAAAAAATACTTAAGAGAGAGAAAAAATGGGTTGGGGGTGTCACAAAAATATAGATGTATGCAAAAATATAAACAGAAATATGTACAAAAACGACACAGCCCCTAAGGTATGGGCTGTGAATAATACATTATATATATATATATATATATATATATATATATATATATATATATATACACATATTGTAACAAAACTTTTGTTCGTTATTCTTACACTAAACCACAAAAATGCACCGAATTTTGCCGTCATCAATTTTCCAAAAAGGAAAAGAAAACGGAACTCACACTAACCCACATAAAAAGCCTCAAGTGTTTTATGTGTCAAGGAAAGCTTAGCCGCTGTGGAAGCATTTTAAGCGGGTATTACACAATGTTGAAAAATGTAGAACCTGCATCACGATCTTTGAGTTAATCATATTAAATACTTATAAATATCTTCCTCTTTGCTTTTATAATATTTTCCTTTAAACCGGGAAAATGTTACATAAATAACTAAGCTATTTATATCTTAAGAAAAGTACAATATTTCTCTTATTATTAGATATTTGAGACTATCAATATTGGCTATTCATGTCACAACTAATTGGTCCCATCTAGTTACTTATAAGTAGGCTTAATAATAACAGTAACTTAAATATTGGGTGATACCCGCTGTGTTATGGAAGCTGTGTTTCTCTTTTCCTAACAATGGAAGCATATTACCCTGAAAGTTAATAATTGCAATTTGTAATATGCCATTCTGTTATTTTTTCTTTGATATTGTATAGCAAAACATAATGGCAGTAGCAATAATGGCAGTAGTAATATTAACAGTAATAATGATAATAAACCTAATGATGGTAATAGTCATAATAATGATAATGATAATAAAATGTCAATGATAAAGATGTTGATGATAAAAGTAATTATGAGAATGAGAATGATGCTAATTATCATAACATTGGAAATAATAATAATAATTGAAACTATCATCATTATCAATATTATCATTAGCATCACTACTATCATTAATATCATTCATTACTACCATTACGATCATTGCCATTAGCACTGATACCATTATCATCATCCCTACAATAACAATAATACCAAGACCAACAGCAAAACATAAAATATAGTAAGACGACCAGCGCGCCTACCGGTTATAGCCCTTCTGAGGAACTGGGACTGCCGGTGTCAACGGCTTCGGTCGTTTCCGGTCGTCACTTGTCCTGGGCATTTTGACAGGAGTGGTCGGTCTATTAGGAAGAAGGGGGGAGTGGTTAGTGCTCCAGAACGTTTGTTTACGCGTTTCCTCGGCACTGCTGTCTCTGGGCACCGTTGGTAACAGCTGTCTCGGGAGGTTGTGGGTGAGTTCGGGGGGTGTTTTGTGAGTAAGGGGGGGGAGGGGGGTTCGGCTCAACTGTTTTGTTAACTGGTTGAGTGGTTGGGTTTGGGTGTATAGTTGTGGATAGCTGAAGTTGCGATCGGGTGTTTATTTTATGTTTATTTGCACTTGGATAATGATGAGATAATTACAACAATTGTGGTATAATTCAAAAATAATTTTTCGTCTAACAAATGTGTTGTGAACTCATCATTGGACTCTAAATATAGTTAAAAGGTCTGCAAATTAGCAATTCATAGTTTTTTTGTTTGTTATTTGAGGATTTTTAGATTGTAGCAGTTATGAGAATGCTGACAAACCTATCATAGTTTATAGAATGTCCTCTGATTAATCTTATATATCTAAGTTATAGATGAATCACTCACAAAACTTAGGCACTTCACACGAAAGCTTGTACACAGATGAGTGGAGCGAAATTAATGTCAAATCGTAATAACACCACATTAATAATGACAGCATATTTCCTCATACAACTAATGAGTGCATAGTTTACACCATCATCAAGGTTTGAAACTATAAAGCTGGTGAATGGGCTCTTGCAACTATAGATATCCACAACTGTACATAGAAAGACATATACCTGTCTTGTAAGAAAATCCGAAAAAAAGTACTTACAGGAACTGTCCTTTTTGTTCACTGAGAAAGATCTACATTAATTTCCGTATTTCGTTCCATAGAGGCACACGTTGGATATCATCCTAACTGTTTTTGGAATAGGATTATTGTAGTATTTACACTTGTCATAGTTTTTTTTTTTCTTAATATCTAGATAGGGGTGCAAATAAGACTAAAAATCTGACACACACATCAATCCTGTCACACTGGATCGTGGGTCAGTCATCTCCCTTTCAGTAAATAGTCTAAAAAAAACATGATTTTACAAACTAAATCACTCATGTGACAAACTGCTGCAATTAATAAGATAGTAGTCTTTTAAGATTTGTGATTTAAAAAAGAGTAAATAGTACAGGCTCTTGGCAATACATAGGATTAGTATCTGGATGTCTGTGTGATTATTAACTGATTGTTCTCCTTACGCATCAAAGAACTTGTTAGGTGCTCTGGCTGCTAGGAGCCTCGAGTCCGACTTGAGGTTGAGGCCGAAGTCGTTGTCCTGGTTTGAAAATCTGTGGAAGGGGGAGAGGCAGAAGGGGGATTTGTGAATGGAAGTGGTTTTAAAGCTTTATGAATGGCTGTGCGTTTTGTGAATGGCTGAATATAAAAGTTGTGTATCTCTCTAAGCCTGTTACGGTTCTTAGATATCTATTAGGTTGTGAATTTTCTCTGATATATTTTGAAATGTGAGAAACTACGAGCTTGTATCCCATGTCGGTGATAATACGTGTTAAACTCTCTCTCTCTCTCTCTCTCTCTCTCTCTCTCTCTCTCTCTCTTTCTCTCTCTCTCTCTCTCTCTCTCTCTCTCTCTCTCTCTCTCTCTCTCTCTTCTGTTTCTCACTAACCCCTTCCTCCCCCTCCAATGCTCACCCTACCACCCCTTCCTTCAGCTCTCTACCTCTACCACTCCTAGCCCCTAGTCACCCACCCACCCATAAACACACCCACACACCCAAGAGCACACCCACACACCCCACCCACAAACCCAAGAGCACACCCACAAACCTACTCACCTACCCACGCACTCACCCACACACCCACAGACAAATCATTCACACACACACTCACTCACAAACCCATTCACTAACCCACAAACCCCTCACACACCCACTGACAAATCATTCACACACACAACACACACACACACTCACTCACCAACAAACCTCTCACACCACAACAAATCATTCACACACTCACCACCCACAAACCCACTCTCACCCACCTCTTCTTCCCGTCCTGCTGACTGTTGGACTGCTGCATTTGGCGGGTGTTGTGCCTGGAGGAGGTGGGCAGAGACGACGCGGCTTCGTCAGCAGCTGCCAAAGTCCTCGCCCTCTGCACCTTCTTCTTCTCGGCGGCCTCCTGCTGTAGCCGCTCCATGTGCTTCAGCTGGGCCTCGCGACGGCGGGTTTGCTGGGGGGTAGGGAGGAAAAGATAGGTAAGGAGAAAGGGAGGGAGAGGGTATGGAGAAAGAGAGAGAGGGATAGGGATAGGAAGAGAGAGAGAGAGAGAGAGAGAGAGAAGAGAGAGAAGAGAGAGAGAGAGAGAGAGAGAGAGGGAGGGAGGGAGGGAGGAGGGAGGAGGGAGGGAGGGAGGGAGGGAGAGAGAGAGGGATAGAGAGAGAGAGATAGAGGAGAATCTATGGTCATGCATATCTATCACAACAAAAGATTTATGATGATGATGCACAGTAAAGACAATAACGCTAGGCTTTACCATTTCAACAATATCAATCACAATACCTAAACCACACTAATCACAGAGAGAGAGAAAGAGAGAAAGAGAGAGAGAGAGAGAGAGAGAGAGAGAGAGAGAGAGAGAGAGAGAGAGAGAGAGAGAGAAAGTACCTAATAACAAATGCCTCTTTTACCTCTTCCTCTTTCCTCCTCCTCTTCTCCTGCTCTGCCTCATACTCCGCTTTCATCCTCTCCTGTTGCCTCTTCATATTCTCCTCCATCAGCCTGTCCTCCAATTCCTCCTTCTTCCTCTTCTCTTCGTCCAGCTGTTTCTTCATCTGCGCCTGCCAGTTGAGTTCTCCCTGAAGCTGCTCTGCGCGACCTCTCATCTGCGCGTCTCTTTCCTCCGAGGTCTTAGGTCACAGGGGGTCAAAGGAGGTCAAAAGGTCAGAAGCGTTGCTATGGTAATTTGGGTTTTGTTTGGTCACGTGACTGAGATATTTTTTTTGAATGGTCATAAGCGGGAATCATGGACTCAATGAAGCGGCATTTTTTATTTATTTACTTTTCTTTCTTTTTTTTGTAATTAATTGATGAATTTTAAGAATACACGAAATTAGATGTTTATCATATTTACGCGAAAGAAAATGGATTTAAAGGTAACTTACCTGAAAATAATCACCCACATCGAAAATTCTCTAAAACGTCATGTGTTTAATATAGCAATCACAGTTGCACTCAAAACTAAGGTTTATAACCACCTTTTCTACTTCAAACCAATCAAAATATTAATAGACAGACAATAAAATACTACTTTTAGGAAAGAAAGAAAATCTGCGAGGAACCACTTACCATATTTGGATGCAGACGAAATCCTCGACCACCTCCCCCTCCTCCTCCTCCTCCTCCTCCTCCTCTCCTCCTCCACCACCAAACGAGGGCTCATATCCACTGTAAGTAGAACTATGCATTATTTTCTGTCCAGTGCTTTTTTTTTCTTTACCTTTTTCCTTTCTTTTTTGTCTTTTTTTTGTCTTTTTGTTCTTGCGTTTCTTTCTTTTTTATTTATTTATTTATTTATTTTTTATTATTTTTTTTTTTTACGAATTATGAAATGGACGTGGAATGATGCATGAGTGCATTGCTTTGTTTACACCAAGAGGAGAGCTCATGTGACCTATCTCCACCTAGTTTTACATATATATATATATATATATATATATATATATATATATATATATATATAAGATTCAAAGTAAACTATATCGAAGTTTTGACAAAATAAACTATACTGAAGCCTATCCAAATAAACTGCATTTGAACCTTTTCTTAAGAATGAATATACTGGAGCCTTCTGTACAAATTTATCTATATTTAGGCCTTAAAAGTAAGCTATATATAGGCCTTCCTTTCAAAGAATCCTATATCTAGGGTTTTCTTTCAAAGTAAACTGTAAACAAACCTCCCTTTCAAAAATACCTACATCAAAGGCTACCCTTCAACACCACCTATACCAAGGCCTTCCCTTCAAAATAATCTATATGAAAGGCTCCCCTTTAAAGGTAACCGAATCTAACCCTTATGTACACGAATGCAATATAACGAAGAAAAGAACATCCAGCCAAACTAAGATGAAATGCTCATATAACGTTAAATTCCGCAGCGTTTCTGATAGTAAATTTCTTTAGGTGGATAATGTTATTACTGACGCTTTCCAGTGTCAACACCTGCGCCACTGTTATCTTTGTTATCTAGTTCAGTTATTCAAATGCACCCAATGTTGCAGAGATAAAGTAGGTGTTTGGTTTAAAACACGGATATCTCTACTAGATATATCTATGTATATAAATTTGATTGTATAAACACATATATATTTATTATATGTATCTATATATAACTTATTTCCATATATATGTATACACACACACACATATATATACCCCATCTATCTGTGTGTGTGTGTGTGTGTGTGTGTGTGTGTGTGTGTGTGTGTGTGTGTGTGTGTGTGTGTGTGTGTGTGTGTTTTTGTATGTGTGTGTGCTATAGACTGGCCCGTTTTTCTTTAGTCATAGGGCCACCGCCAAATACAAGAAAATGAATTTTTCTCCTACAGCTATATACATCTACAAGTACACATACTGCAATACTAATACAAATTGTCTGACGTTCCCGGAAGGACTATATTCCTATTATTATTTGAGTTCCTAGAAGAGTGGTACTATTATCATTACTTTTCCAGATCTCCAAGAACACGTAGCTGTAAAGTGCATCGCATGTTAGTTGGACTTTAGTTATGCAAAACTTGTGTCTAATTTCTAAAGTTCGGTGTATATAGTTTACTTCTTTGTGATATAATGCATATTGTTGTGTTTGTATGTTTGAATGTGCCCTGTGTGTGTGTGTGTGTGTGTGTGTGTGTGTGTGTGTGTGTGTGTGTGTGTGTGTGTGTGTGTGTGTGTGCGCGCGCGCGTGCGCGCATAACACCAATCATAAGAACAACGAATCCAGTATCACCACCATACCCTGCACCACCATAACCACCATAGCCACCTCCACCGCCAGCACCATAACCGCCGTTGCCGTAACCACCACCTCCGTAACCGCCACCATAACCGCCGCCGTAACTGCCATAACCGCCATAACCGCCGCCGTAGCCTGCCCCGGCTCCTTTAACGGTCGTGGCAGTTTCGTTAACCGTTATCGGCTTGCGGTTGGCGTAGTCTGTGCCGCCGTAGCTGTTGCGCCGCTCTGTGGGAGGGGGGGGGGGTAAGGGAGATGGATGGAGAGATGGGGAGATGGAAGGGAAGAGGAAGAGGGATGGAGGAGATGGGGAGATAGGAAAGAGGAGAGGATGGAGGAGATGGAAAAGAGAGATGGGGAGATGGAGGGAGAGGGAGAGGGAAATGGGATAGAGGGAGATGGAAGAGGGATGGGGAGATGGAGGGAAGAGGGAGAGGGATGGGGTGGGAGAGATGGGGAGAAGGAGAGGGCGGGGGAGCGGAGAGGTGTTAGAGAGATGGGATGAGGAGAGGAGGCGAGTAATGGAGAGGGATGGAGAGAGGAAGGATAGATTGGGGACGAAGGAAAGGAGAGGGAGACGGAGAGGTGGAGGGAGATGGGATGTGAAAAGGAGAAGGAGAGATGTGATTGGAAAAGGAAAGAAAAATAAGAAGAGAGAGAGAGAGGAAAGGAAAGAAGAGGTTAAGAGAAGAGAAAAAGTAATATAAGGATATAGGTGATGGGGAAAAAGAGAGGAAGAGAGGGAACGGATGAAAGTGAGGAATAAAAAAAAGACAAATAGACAGAGAAGTGAAAATTATGGGGAAAGAAGTATACGAAGAGAGAGAGAGAGTGAGAGATTACGAACACGACAAGTGTAAGAATAGGAAAAGGGAGAAGGATGGGGGAAAAGGAGAACGGAGATGGGATTGAACCGGAGGACAGACAGGGAATAAGTGAGAAAAAAGCACAGGGTGAGAATGGATACCGAAACAGAAGAAATAAGGATGAGAGAGAGAGGAAGAAGGGAAATTAATTAAATTTGGAGCTAAAAAAAATGTTTTATCACTTTGGTTTTCATATACTCGGTAGCTTAATTCTATTACATAATACGGCGTGTCCGAGGCGCGAAAAGACGAGGGGAGAGACAAGGAAAAAGAAACAATAAAAAAGAAAAACAAAACAAAATAATCGGTAACGGAAGAAGAAACATAAGAAGACACGAAAGAAATTGGAGAAAAAGAAAAAATGATAAAAGAAATTAACATAAACATAAATAGTATGGAAAAGTAAAACAGATAAAAAATAGAGAAAAACAAACAAAACCCAAAAAGAAGGATAAAACAAATTAAGATAAACAAAACAGTAGGAAAAGTAAACCAGATAAAAAAGGAGACAAAAGATAATCAAAAAAATACAAAACGACAAAACATTAGGAAAAGTAAAGCAGATAAAAAAGGGGAAAGAAAAGATGATGAAAACAACCCAAAACGACAGAGAGGAAGAGGCAGACCCGAACAGCACCGAACACGCACGCCGCCCCCGCAGCCGAGATCCTCACCGACGCCTCTCGCAGGAGCAGCTTCAGGATCTTGGAAGGAGGGCTCGTAGGTCGTCGGGATCCCCATGGCGGCATAGATCCTCTCATCTTCCTCTCTCTCTCTCCTCTTCGCCGCTTCTCTCTCGGCCACTTGCCTCTTCAGGTCTTCCAGCGCCTGTCGGCTCCGCTCTTGTCGGAGGGTGTCCCGCGTCCCTGCTTCAGGAGTGGGCGGGCTTTCAGAGGGGGTTGTCATTGTGGGTTTTCGGAAAGCGGGTTTTTATGATTTTTGTGAGTGGGTGGGTTGTCATTGTGGGTTTTCGAAAAGCGGATTTTTTTTCGTTTTTTCCCGTTTTCTTTATTATTGCTATTACTATCTTTCTATGATTTTACGTTTAATAATACTGGGGTAGATTTCTTTTGTTTTCGATATATATATATTTTTTGCTTTCTTTTCTTTATCGTTATAAATTATCCTTCTGTTATTTCACGTTTAATGATATTGCGGTATATATATATATATATATAATATATATAATATATATATATATATATATATATATATATATATATATTTATATTTATATATATATTTTGGATTTCTTTTTTTAATCGTTATTACTTCTATTACTTAACGTTTTATGATATGAGGTAGATTTCTTTTTCTTTCTTTATTGACTAATATGCAAGATGTATATACAAAGTTCTGATGGTATGAAAAATATAACTAAAGACAAACCCCCAAAAATAATCTCAAATATGCTACGACACATAATAAACAAAAACCAAAATAAACAAATAATGACAAAAAAAAAAAAAAAAAAACATATACCCAGCTTATACTGACCTGTATTATCGAAAATGGAAGATGTAGTGGCAATGTACTTATTCTGTGCCGCTCTGAACCTAGCGTTGTTTATCCACCCGTCGTCATACTGCAACATGTAAACAACCGAACCTCATTTAAACTATTTAATAGAATCTACTGTAATAGGAAAGAGGAAAGAGGAAGGTCTCGGAATTCTGTATTCTGTATCAGCGTTGTGAGGAGAATCTACTCTATACGGGGTGTGTTTTTTTAGGTTTATATGTAAAAATATATATATATATGAATATACATACATATACATATATATATATATATATATATACATATACATACATACATATATATATAAACATATATACATACATACATATATATACATAAATTAAATACATACATATATATATACATATATATACATACATACATACATATATATAATATATATACATATATACATACATATATATGTATAAACAGACACACAATTGATGTGTATATATAAACAAATACATATACATATATATATCTATATAATATAGTGAAAAGTTTCTACTGTGTCGAGATAAGACAGCTACTATTTTTACAAATACGCTAACGCAATTAATTAAGAGTATTGAAACGCATGCATAAAGAGAGGTTATTCGGTCCACTTAAGATGTCATACAGCGAGCTACTGTGACAAATATAAAGAGAGATAAACTGTTTTACATGGCAGCGCAGAACCACCTCAAAGTCACGTGCAAACTGAGGAATATCGATCCTCAGAGAAGAGCAACGAGTTTTGAAACCGTTACTGCAACGCATGCAAAAGAGGAAACGTTTTTTTTTTTTTTTTTTTTTTTTTTTGAAAAGGGGAAGAGCATAAATTCGGTATCCTTTTTTTTATTTGGTAGCTGGAAAGGATAGTAACTCGAAGGAATATCATATCTGCTATAGTACATGCAGAAAAAAGGGGAAATATGAACTTTAAAGATTGGAAGTATTGCAAGCATTCGGACACTGCGAAAGAGAGCAACGCACCTAAAACTTTTTCTTTTTGTGAAAAAGGC
>NW_020870297.1:1598711-1618711 GCF_003789085.1 Penaeus vannamei
GGAAGAGAGGAGGAGAGAGAGAGAGAGAGAGAGAGAGAACGAGAGGAGGGGAGAGGGGGTGGAGAGAGGGGAAAGAGAAGTGAGAGGGTGAGATGAGAGAGTGAGAGGGGAGAGATGAGAGAGTGAGAGGGAGAGTGAGAAAGAGAGTGAGAGAGTGAGAGAGAGAAGAGAGAGAGAGAGAGAGAGAGAGAGAGAAGGAGAGGAGAGAGAGAGGAGAGAGAGAGAGAGAGAGAGAGGAGAAGAGGAGAGAGAGAGAGAGAGAGAGAGAGAGAGAGAGAGAGGGAGGGAGGAGAGAGAGGAGGAGAAGGGAGGAGGAGAGGGGAGAAGGGAGAGAGAGAGAAGAGAGGAGAGAGAGAGAGAGAGAGAGGAGAGAGAGGAGAGAGAGGAGAGAGAGAGAGAGAGAGAGAGAGAGAGAGAGAGAGAGAGAGAGAGAGAGAGAGAGAGAAGAGAGGACTGCTGACTACCAGGCAGATAGACAGGCAGACAGACTTACATACAGCAAACAAAGAAAAAAATTATTCCGTAATACATATAACTTTACACAGATTCCTACGACATAAACATATCCATTCCAGATTTCATTTGGGCTCCATCTGGTACACTTTCCACGCAGCCAAATAATACAACGCAAACTTTGCTTACAATGGATAGAACGACAGAAATAAGGCACTTTTCATCAATAACATTTCCTTCTCAAGTTAATAATAAGAAAGTTGTGCAACACGTAATAATCTATACATTTATAAGGAAATGCAACGACACTTTCATGAAGGAAGGGAAAAACTACACTCCCTGGTAATTAAAATGATCTGCGAAGATATAGAATAACGTCAGAAATTAAGAAAATGGGTTGTGACTCATGCTACCGCGACTGGAGGGAGGGGGGGGGAGTCGGGGGGGGGGGAAGTTAGAGTTCACATTTAGCGAAGTTTGTTGATTTCCGAGGACTGGCTGGAGTAATTGTGGCTTAGGGCGTGAGTAATATCATTTGCGATGGAAAAATAATATTCGCGTATATTATAATGTAGATAATAATCATTGAAACAAGGAGAAATAATTGCAAGGTTGGATGGTTGTGCGAAATAAATAAAAAATCCGAATTTTCTACTTTATATATATTTCATGCGTAACTAAGTAAAATCGACTTTTTTTTTTTTTTTTTTTTTTTTTTTACTTAATATGTTTTATGTTTTACCTGTGGCGCTCGTGACTAAATATGAGGAATGTTTATCTACAAATCGCTGTTGCCAATCACGCCTGACATCACTAGGCACAACTACCTGGACAGTCGAAGTACAAGTTGTCTTTCTCACTTCCTCTTAATCATTCTTAATCGTTCTTAATCATTCCTATGTTTTATTCGCTGCATTTTTCGATTAATAAGTATAAGATTATTCATGCAAATAGTGTAATATATTTCCGAATGCATATATCGCTTTATTTAATGCAGAATATGTATTTTCAAGGTTTAGGCACAAACTGCAAACAAGCGAGTAGGTCGTACAGTTGTAAACCGAGCAGAAATAGTCCGGGTAACGATGAACAAAACACAAAATACGATAAAATTTCGTTCAATGCTCGAGTGATGGTAAATAGAACACAAAATACACTAAAGTTCTGTACAAAGCTCGGATAACGCTGCACAGACCACGAAACAAAGTAACATCTCGTACAAAACTCGGTTAAGGATACACAGGAACCCAAAAAACAGAAAAAAATTCTATACGGTTGAACACGACCCACCAAGGAGACGAACCCCCCCGCACGAAGCAGTGTCCGTGCGACCACTTCCGCGACCGCAATGACACTGGCTCGCTCGCTCGCTCGCTCTCTCGACCCCGATCTCGACGCCGCGCCTCTGGTCACGTGGTTTCGATGTTCTGATAACTTTCCTGTTTTTTTCGGTGCATGTGGATGATTTGAGATTGAGGGAGGGAGGGTGGGAAGGAGGGAGAGGGAGGGAGGGAATAAGGGTAGGGGGGAGGGAATGAGAGGGAGAAGGAGTGAGTGTATATGTATGAGAGAAAGAGGGGGTAGGAAGAGGGGGGAGAGAGAGTGTTTGTGTGTAAGAGAGATAGAGAGAAAAATAAAGAGGGAGGAGAGAGAGAGACAGAGAGAATATCTTGGTAGAGAATATCTTACATCGATTTCCGCAAAGGTCAATCCGTATTTTGTATACCTCATTGTCACTAAGGTCGTTTTTTCTTCTTTTTTCATTTCCGATCGGGTAATTGAGGTCAGGTTCTATATCATTTTCTTCGCTGCATGTCAAGCATTCCTCGGGAACAATACCCTTTAACAACAACAAAAAAAGAGAAAAATCTGGGACGATAAACAATTCCGTAAAAAATGATGGATTTTACACGCCTCCCCAATGGAAAACAACGACCACCGCAAAATCATATGTTTCCGCGCCATTCAACGGCGTTCGCGTATGAGTCAGCGGATTCACGCGCCAAAAATAACTCCTCCGACCGCCATTTTACCCCCAGCAACACAGAATCAACCTCCTCGGAGAATAAAAGGACGAAAAAGAGCCTTGCAAACTCCCCAAAGACAATACCAAAATGCAAACAATTAAATGACCTTATTATATGAAACACAGAAGTAAACAAAACACTTACCGTAGATAAACTGGCCTTTCAATATGGCCTACTGTATACATCGCTCGAGAAGAGAAACCCACGTACAAACCAGAGATACTAGCAACAAGAAGTGTAATCTGTAATCTAAGGCGTGTGACAGGAAGCTCCAAAGGTTGTCATAAACTATTCACGATTGACATTTCTAAGGGGGGTAGGGGGAGGGGTGTGTGGAAGGAAGAGGAGGAAGGGGTAGGGGGGAGGGGTACCATAAAAGGTTAGGTTGAGCAGGTAGGAATTTAAATGTTCTAAAGTTCGAGCCTAAAGTTTGTTGTTGTTGTTTTCTGTATGAAAGTATAAACCTTGATGTGCTTTTATTTCTGCATGTAGGCTAACATTTGTGTAATATCGATCAAGGTTTAAGTGAATTGAAGGAAATTATGAAACGATGATAAGGTAAAATAATGTTGAATCGACAAGAAACATTAAGTTTCTGTAACTTTTTCTACCTTAAAATCCCACGAGCGATTGTCATATATGTGCATGCACGTGCAATATTGGTTATAATGATAACAACAATATATAATGATAATAAATTCAATGCGGAAAATAGATGTAATGATAATAACAGAAATTATTATAACTATAATCATAATCATTATTACTATTGGCATTATCATCATTATTGCCATTAGTAGTAGTAGCAATATCACTGTTACTGTTATTATCATCATCATCATCAGTATTACATTTTTTATGCTTTTGTTCTTTTCATCATTATCATTATTTATAATATCATTATTGCCAGTATCAATGCTGATTATATTGATGTGAATATCAATATCAACATTAATTTACTACTATTGTGATTATCAGCAATATTATCATTACTATCTTGACCATTATTACTGTTATCACTATTCTGATCATTGTCATTATCATAATCATTATCATTATCATCATCATCATTCCGCCTCATCATCATTAACATCATTACTGTTATAACCACGATAATGATACAAATAAAATAGTAAAAATGATGCTAATTGATAACACCAACACTAATGACACCATTATCCTCCTTATAAAAAAAAAGATAGTAATGATAACAAGAATACCTAGAAGCAGAGACCGCATACCTCCAACATGGCGATATGATGATAATAATTCACGCGGAAAAAGTGTCCTTTCTCTCGCAATGCTAAACATTATAATAGTTACCCCCATCATCACGACAATAGGGGTAACTGATGCAATCATTATAATAATTCATGGATCACCACCATCTAAGTTGGGCGAAGATATACGAGCTGGTAAAAATTCATAAAAATTTTATATTTTTGGTTATAGTGCTAACCAACAAACTAACTAACCAACGCTACCAAAAAATATCCTCCTTGGTGGAAATAATGATGTAATTATTTTATTATCATGAAGAAAAGGAAGAGAAAAGGGGATAAGAGAATGAGCAGAATAAAGAGGAAGAAGGGAATGAGAAAGAGAAGAAGGAAAAGGAGAACGAGGAGACAGAAAAGGTAAATGGAGAATGAGAAAGAGAGAGAAAAATAAAGAGGAGACAAAAGACGAGGAGAGGAAGTGGGAGAAAGAGAAGAAGGAGAAAGAGGAAAAGTAGATGGGGGTATAGAAGTAGATGGAAGCAAAAGACGAGGAGAGGAAGTGGGAGAAAGAGAAGAAGGAGAAAGAGGAAAAGTACCAAGAGGTTAAAGAGGCAGAGGATAAAGCAAGGAGGAAGAAAAAGCAGAAAAAGATGCAGAAGGATGAGGAGGAGAAGAAGAAAGAAAAGGAGGAAAAGGAAAAGAAGAAGAAGGAAAGGAGGAGAAGAAAATAAGAAGGAGGAGGAAGGTGGGGGGAAGTGGAGAGAGAAGCAGAAAAAAAAATCAAAAGAGAAAACAGACGAAATTAGAAGGAAAAAGACGGTTGGAAGAGGAAGAGAAAAATGCCTAAAGCAAACATCAAAAGCACTTACCTTTGCATTTTCAGTCCCTGTGATGACGTCACCAACTACGTCACTCCCCCTCTTCCCCCTCGACCTGCAGGAACGCAACAGGAAATCAATATAAAGGGGCAATAACATGCATTTATAACACGTGGACCAACTTCCCCGAAGCCGTGAGGCCCCAGCACTGGATTATGTATGTATGTATGTATGTATGTATGTATTTATAAATGATAATACATGCATACATATACATACACACATATACACTTATACATACATTATATACATATAAAAATAAAACATATATCTATATTCATATAACACATATATGATATATATGTATATATATATATATATGTATGTATATATATAGATATATAGATACACATATACATACATACACACATACACACATATACACATACACTCACATACTTATACGCACATCGACCAGTATTTCGATAATTTGATAACTATATAACCCGACCTTTACCTATTTCGTCTCTTCATCAGTATTATCACCGTCTTATCAATGTATCTATTATATGACCATTATCCCATAAGCCTGTTTACCCATCAATGTCAGTCAGTCACTCAGCCAATCAGTCAGTCAGTCAGTCAACGGTTCGATCAATCAGACCCCATTCAATGACCTAACCACGTAATCACCAGTCCATTCAAGATGTCCATCAATAGACACCATTGCTGTCCTACCATTAATATCATAAGACATGAATCGTATAAGCTCTGAGTGTGTAGAGATTGGCAATGGATAGAGAGAGACGGAGGAGAGAGAGGGACGAGGAAGAGAGGAGAAGCAGGGAGGAAGGGAGAAAGAGAGAGAGAGAGAGAGAGAGAGAGAGAGAGAGAGAGAAGAGAGAGAGAGAGAGAGAGAGAGAGAGAGAGAGAGAGAGAGAGAGAGAGAGAGAGAGAGGGAGGAGAGAGAGAGAGAGAGGAAAAAGGGATGTGCAGATGAGTGGACATGAATCGTATAAGCTCTGAGTGTGTAGAGATTGGCAATGGATTTATCTTTATCGACAAGTGTGTACGTTTTGGTATAAATATCCTGTAGTTTATGGTACCGTTATAACTAATCGTTATATGCTTGGGTCGTTATGGTTAAGGCTAGATGTCGATGTCACAAGCGTGTAAAAAAATGTGAAAAATCGTGATTGTATTGGGGCGTACAGGTATGTATGGAATATTTGGAACGCTAAGTGGCAAGGTAAAGGTATTCAATGTACAATTGATAAAAGAGACATCTACTTTACATATATTTATATATATGTATATATCTATATTTGTACATATGTATATATATATCTATTCGTACACACACACACACACACACACACACACACACACACACACACACACAACAACACACACACACACACACACACACACACACATACACACACACACACACACACACATACACACAC
Source organism: Penaeus vannamei (assembly GCF_003789085.1). Lineage (NCBI taxonomy): Eukaryota > Metazoa > Arthropoda > Malacostraca > Decapoda > Penaeidae > Penaeus > Penaeus vannamei. The sequence continues at coordinate 1,604,699 of NW_020870297.1, forward strand.
ACACACACACACATATATATATATATATATATATATATATATATATATATATATATATATATATATATATGTGTGTGTGTGTGTGTGTGTGTGATTATATGTATATATATGTAATATGTATATATATGCATATGTATTGTATATATATGGAAGAGCATAAATTTACTCTATTTCACTTCAATATATACTTCAGATAAAGGGCGTGGCACATGCAACTCGCCTCCCCAAAATGGCTAACTATATCCCAGGGGTATCCCATGCTCCCCCCCCCCCCAGCTTACCCTCACTCTCATGAACACGCTCTTAAAGACAAAGACGATACACCTATATGTAGGTAGTCTAATTCAATGATTATCAATTTTATAGTCAATATGCCACTGGTAAGCCGGCATCTAGGTCAATGCACTCATCAATGTTTTATTTTCCTTCATTCTTTCAAATGCTTTTTGTAAAATTCTACAGACTGACTTCGACGCAGGCAGGGGAAGGGATACGTAGATAAGAAACTCTAAGGATGTGGTACGCTGCACTTCATTACAAATCAGTGGTTTTCAGGAGGGAAATATCACGTCGGTGGCATAAAATTTGTCTTTTCTTTTGTCATGTTTCTTGTCTCATATTATGATGAAAAAAATTACACAGACGATTTCGGTTATTAGGATTCCTAGACATGGAAATATATTTTTTCTTGAGGGTAAGGTGACAGACTTACGTTGGGTAAGATTAGCATTAAAAATGTTCATATGGAACTACGCCCAACATTAGGAAGAGTTTTTTTATATTTTGTTTTCGTAAATTTTCAGAATAAAAAATGAAATAAAATATTTTGTACAAACCAAACTGCACCCATGTTGTGATAATGCATTCCCAACCAATATATTGTTCACACTATTTTTTTTAATACCTACAACAATACACAATAATTTCATAATTTCCCTTACACAAATACCCAACAAGACTGAAAAAACAGGAACATGACTTACTTTAACAAAACCGCTTCTTGCACCCATTGTCTCCAAATGTAACCACAACAAACAACAAACTAAACTGCATTTTCAAACAGTTTTAGGATAAAAAGCTTCGACAGTTATAAAAGATTCCAAATTTCCACACTCAAAAGGCCAAGAGTTGACAAGAGTTCTTCGTTTTAGCAGACACTCCGCAGATATTGAACTGGATCGCCAGCTCGCTTGTTTGCTACTAGAACAATTCCACAATGGTTCTTGTGCATGTCTGTTCTTAATAAGTAATTAGCCAATCATCCCTCTGGCATTGACCTACTTGGGATAAAACTATCCCTTCGTACATGATAAGGATCAAGGGTTGTTCATGTCGAAACGTCTTTTTTTTAACACAGTAATTGCACACTTTGTAACAAACTGTAAAATGAAGAACGATTTTTAAAAGCGAGTGTTATTTTTCCTACGTTTGGCAGCGCCGTCCGCGGGAACACTTGTTGGTCGTCACGGCAGCGAGACGTAGCAACACTTGTAAACACAAATGAGCAGCGAAAAGCTATGAAAATATCGCTCATCGGCTCATGCTTGGACATAAGGAGCTGAACGAAGTATTTTGGAATTGGCGCTCGGAGGAACAGACGCAAATATCTGGGAAGGGTTCGTGGTCGGTTTATTTAGGACACTAAATTCGCTTTATTTCGACCCGAAAGATTTCCACAATTAATGATTCCTCTCTAATCTTATCTAATCGCTGAGAATCGAATCTTAATGAAGCTTGTGTGAATCTAATCCATAGATTGATTGGAATACGGAATCTGTATCGACGCCAGATTTATCCATAATGATTTATGTTTATATTGCTAAGCGACCATTAGACGTGAACCAAACATTCCAGGAAATCATATGGGGGCGAAAGAGGGGCGTGTGTGTGTGTGGTGTGGTGTGTGTGTGTGTGTGTGTGTGTGTGTGCGCGCATTTTTGTGTGTTTTGTTTTGATTTTTATTGTTTGTGTGTAAGTGTGAGTGCTTGCGCGTGTGTGTGAGTGTGTGCTTTTGTGTGTGTTTATGTGTACATAAATATACAAAATTGATATACATAAACGTCTGTTTCTGATTACATACATATATAACCCTTCTTCACGTGGATTGCCAGCGCCGTAAACCACAATCTCTCAAATTTATTAGACAAGCGATAATTGCCTGACGAAAGCCTGCTAAATATTATCCCGTGAGGAGAAACGACCCGCCCACACGCCCACGTTTCTTAAGATAATCTATTTGGATGTATTTTTTATGTGTTTTTACTCATTTGTCGATCTATTCGTCATATATTGCGAAAGAGAGGAAGAGAGAGAGAGAGAGAAATACCTTTATTTGGGTGGATGTCCTTTCACGAGTGGGTGGATGGATGCATGGGTAGGTGGATAGATGGATGGGTAGGTGGATAGATGAATGGGTGGGTGGGTGGATGGATGGATGGATGGATGGATGTATTGATGGATGTATGGATGGGTGGTTAGGTGGGTGTGTGTGTGTGTGTGTGTTTGGATGGATGGGTGGGTGAGTGGATGGATGGGTGGGTGGATCAGATGGATTGGAGGGTGGAAGAATAGACACTTGGATGCCTGGATAGAGGTATCAATAGATGGATAGACAGAGGTATTAACAGATGACTTGATGGCTAGGTGGAGGTGTGGATAGAGGAACGGTTGGATGGGTGGGTGGATAAGTGGATGGATAGACAGATGGAAGTATAGGCGATTGGGTGGATGGGCAACATTCTTCGATTTCCAGATCAATCTTAAATTATCCGATTATGTGCTGGATGTCTTCGAAACACAGAAACTCCAGCACATTAACTCGTTCTTCAATTAAATCAAGCAAATATGTAAACTTGAGTGAAACAAAGTCTACATTCGACGGTGTTCAAATTGCATTCACATCAACATCAGGCGAATTTCATATCAACATAGAATGAAAATCATATAAACCTAAAGCGAAATTCACATCAACATAAATAGAAGTTCACATCAACTTGGAAGAAAATTCACGTCAGCATCAAACGGAATTCACATCAATATAAACCGAAATTCACTTCAATATAAAACGAAATTCACATCACAGAAAATTCATATCAATATATAACGAAATTCACATCATCAACATAAACCGAAATTCAAATCAACATAAACCGAAATTCACATCAACACAAACCGAAATTCAAATCAACATAAACCGAAATTCACATCAACATAAAACGGAATTCAATTCAACATATTTAAAACGGAATTTCAAATCAACATAAACCGAAATTCACATCAACAAACATAAACGGATTCAATTCAACAAAACCGAAAATTCACTAATAAAACCGAAATTCAACATCAACGAACAATCAACATAAAGGAAATTCACATCATAAAACGGAATTCAATTCAACACATAAACGGAATTCATTTCAACATAAAACGGAATTCAATTCAAACATAAAACGATCATTCAATTTAAAACGGAATTAAACAACATTAAAAACGGAATTCAATTCACATAAAACGGAATTTCAATTTCAACATAAAACGGAATTCAATTCAACATAAAACGGAATTCAATTCAACATAAACGGAATTCAATCAACATAAAACGGAATTCAATTCAACATAAAACGGAATTCAATTCAACATAAAACGGAATTCAATTCAACATAAAACGGAATTCAATTCAACATAAACGGAATTCAATTCAACATAAAACGGACATTCAATTCAACATAAAGCGGATTCAATTCAACATAAAACGGAATTCAATTCAACATTAAAACAGGATATTCATTCAACATATACAACGGAATTCACATTCAACTAAACCGAGAATTCAATCTCTTCAACATTTAAAACGGAATTCAAGACCTTTCAACCTCATTAAACGGAACTATCAATTTCAACAGAAAGAACGGAATTCAATTCAACATTAAAACGAGATTCGAAATTCCGCATACATACGGATTTCAATTCCAACATTAAAAACGGAATTCAATTTAACATCCAGAACGGATTCACATTCATACATAAAATGCGGAATTGCAATTCAACTAAAACGGAATTCACATTTCAACGCATAAAACGGATTTCATGCCGTTCATCACGTAACAAAGGAATTCAATCTTCAACATTTCTACGAACTCGCCGGAGACTGTCAATTCACATTGAAAAACGGCAAGTCAATTGCAACATAAACTCAGAATTTCATTAAATTCAACATCTGTAAAAGCCAGGAATTCAATTTCAACACTATAGCATTCGGATATTCCATTGCAACATAAAACCGGTTAATTCAATTCAACATATATAAACGGAATTCAACCCTTCAAACAATAAAACGAGGAATTCACAATCACACATAAAAACGGAGATTCAATTCCAACATAAAACGGGACATTCAATTCGAATTCACATCAAACCGAAATCACTTCAACATAAACGATTCAATTCAACATAAAACGGAATTCAATTCAACATAAAACGGAATTCATTCAACATAAAACGGGATTCAATTCAACATAAAACGGGATTCAATTCAAACATAAAACGGAAATTCAATTCAAACATAAAACGGAATTCAATTCAACATAAAACGGACATTCCATCAACATTTAAAACGGAATTCAATTCAACATAAAACGGATCTCAATTCAACATTAAAACGGAATGTCAACTGTCAACATAAACGGGGAATTCAATCCAAGCATAAAACAGGAATTCGATTCAACATGAAACGGAATATCATTCAACACTAAAATCGTTAATTCAACTTCAACATAAACGGGCACATGCAACTTTCCAAACATAGAAAAACGGAATTACAATTTCAACATAAAACGGAATTCAATCTCAAACATAAAACGGTATCAATTCAGAACATAAACGAGAATTCAAGCTTCACTAAAACGGATTACAAGTTCAACATTAAAGCGCGAATTCAATTCAAATAAAGACGGTATTCAATGTTCAACACTAAAAAACCTGGAATTCAATCGTACACAATTACCAAACGAATTCATTCACATATATAAATGCGGATTCAACCTTCAACATAAACGGAACTTCAATCCTCACCAGTTAAACGAGTTTCAATTCGCAACATTTTAAAGCGGAATTCAATTTCTAACATTAAAATCGGAGCAGAATTCCAATTCACAACATCAAACGGAAATTTTCAGTTCAACCTATAAAAACGGAAATTTACAATTTCACACGTTAGACACTCGAGAATTAATTTCAACATAAACGGAATTCAACTTCTAAACATAAAAACGGAAACTTCAAATTCAACATTTAAAACGGAATTCAAATTCAACATACACACGGAATTCAGAAATGCCAACATAAAACGGAATTCAGATTTCACAGGACAAATACGGAATTCGATTCAACATAAACGGGAATTCAATTCAACACTAAAAACAGGAATTCAATTCACATAAACGGAATTCAATTCACATTTTAAAAACGGATTCAAATTCACGAACATTAAAACTGGAATTCAAATTCCAACACATTAAACCGTGGCAAGGTTCCAATTCACATAAAACGGATTCAATGTCAACATAAAACGAAATTACCTATCACACTAAAAACGGGATTCAATTCAACATAAACGGGATTTCAATCAACATAAAAGGGATTCCAATTCAACATTTAAACGGGCGATTACAATTCAACTAAACCGAAATGTACATAGAACATAACTACCAGAAATTTACATCAACATACAACGGGATTCAATTTCAACATTAACAACTAGGGGATTCGCAGGCATTCAACATACAAACGGGATTCAATTTCAACATTAAAGAAGGATTCAACTCAATCTAAAGAGCGGATTCAACATTCAAGTAAAACGGGGATTCATACAATTCATACATAAAACGGGCGCAATTCAATTCGAACATTATAACCGAAATTTCACCATCAGCATAAACCGTCAATTCACGATTCAACATTAAACCGAATTCACATCAATTAAAAGCGGGATTCAAATTCAAATTAAGACCCGAAATTCACATCACACACATAAACGGATTCAATTTCAAACATAAACCGGAAATTCAACAGAACCATTAAAACGGAATTCAATTACATAAACCGAAATTCACATCAACATAAAACGGGATTCAACTTCAACATAAAACGCGATTCAATTCAACATAACGGGATTTCAATTCAACATAAAACGGGATTCAATTCAACATAAACCGAAATTCACATCAACATAAACCGAAATTCACATCAACATAAAACGGGATTCAATTCAACATAAAACGGGATTCAATTCAACATAAAACGGGATTCAATTCAACATAAAACGGGATTCAATTCAACATAAAACGGGATTCAATTCAACATAAAACAATTCATTCAACATAAAACGGATTCAATCAACATAAACGGAAATCACATCAACATAAAACGGGGCATAAACGGGATTCATTCAACATAAAACGGATTCAATTCAACATAAACGATTCATCAACATAAACGGGATTCAATCAACATAAACCGAAATCACATCAACATAAACGAAATTCACAATCAACATAAAACGGGATTCAAAAACATAAAAGGATTCAATTCAACATAAACCGAAATTCACATCAACAAAACGCAATTCACATTCAACATAAAACGGATTCATTCAACATAAAACGGATTCAATTCAACATAAACGGGATTCAATTCAACATAAAACGGGATTCAATTCACATAAAACGGGATTCAATTCAACATAAAACGGGATTCAATTCAACATAAAACGGGATTCAATTCAACATAAAACGGGATTCAATTCAACATAAAACGATTCAATTCAAACATAAACGGGATTCAATTCAACATAAAACGGGATTCATTCAACATAAACGGGATTCATTCAACATAAAACGGATTCCATTCAACATAAAACAATTCAACATCAACATAACGGGACAAATTTCAACATAAAACGGGATTCAATTCAACATAAAACGGGATTCAAATTCAACATAAAACGGATTCAATTCAACATAACGAAATTCAATCAACATAAACCGAAATTCACATCAACATAAAACGCGGATCAATTCAACATAACAACATGGATCAATCAACATGAAACCGAAATTCACATCCCAAACCGAAATTCACATCAACATAATACCAGAATTGCAACATCAACATAAACGGATTCAATTCAACCATAAAAACAGGTGGAANAACATAAACGGAATTCAATTCAACATAAAACGGAATTCAATTTAAAACGAATTCAATTCACATAAAACGGAATTCAATTCAACATTAAAACGAATTCATTCAACATAAAACGGAATTCAATCAACATAAAAACAACAATTCAACAAACGGAATTCAATTCAACATAAAACGGAATTCAATTCAACATAAAACGGAATTCAATTCAACATAAAACGAATTCAAATTCAAACATAAAACGGAATTCAATTCAACATAAAACGGAATTCACATCAACATAAAACGGAATTCAATTCAACATAAAACGGAATTCAATTCAACATAAAACGAATTCAATTCAACAATAAACGGTCAATTCAACATAAAACGGAATCAATTCAACATTAAAACGGAATTCAATCAACATAAAACAATTCAATTCACATAAAACGGAATTCAATTCACATTAAACGGAAAATTCAACATAAAACAATTCAACATAAAACGGAATTCAATTCAACATAAAACGGAATTCAATTCAACATAAAACGGAATTCAAATCAACATAAAACGGAATTCAATTCAACATAAAACGGAATTCCAATTCACAAAAACGAATTCAATTCAACATAAAACGGATTCAATTCAACATAAAACGAATTCAATCAACATAAAACGAATTCAATTCAACATAAACGGAATTCAATTCAACATAAAACGGAATTCAATTCAACATAAAACGGAATTCAATTCAACATAAAACGGAATTCAATTCAACATAAAACGGAATTCAATTCAACAAAAACGGAATTCAATTCAACATTAAAACGGAATTCAATTTCAACATAAAACGGAATTCAATTCAACATAAACGGAATTCAATTCAAACATAAAACAATTTTCAATTCAACATAAAACGGAATTCAAATTCAACATAAAACGGAATTCAATTCAACATAAAACGGAATTCAATTCAACATAAAACGGAATTCAATTCAACATAAAACGGAATTCAATTCAACATATTCAATTAAAAACGGAACGGATTCAATTCAACATAAAACGGAATTCAATTCAATTCAATTCAATAAAACGGATTCAACATAAAACGGAATTCAATTCAACATAACGGAATTCAATTCAACATAAAAACGGAATTCAATTCAACATTAAACGGATTTCAATTCAAATCGGAATTCAATCATAAAACGGAATTCAATTTCAACATAAAACGGAATTCAATTCAACATAAAACGGAATTCAATTCAACATAAAACGGAATTCAATTCAACATAAAACGGAATTCAATTCAACATAAAACGGAATTCAATTCAACATAAAACCGAAATTCAATCAACATAAAACGGGATTCAATTCAACATAAAACGGAATTCAATTCAACAATAAAACATTCAATCAAACATAAAACGGATTCAATTCAACATTAAAAATTCAATTCAACATAAACCGACAATCAACATAAAACGGGATTCAAATTCAACATAAACGGGATCACACATCAACATAAAACGGAAAATTCAACATAAACGGATTCAATTCAACATAAAGGATTCATTCAACATAAACGATTCAATTCAACATAAAACGGATTCAATTCAACATAAAAATTCAATTCAACATAAACCGATTCAATTCAACATAAACGAATTCATTCAACATAAAACGGATTCAATTCAACATAAACGAAATTCACATCAACTAAAACGGATTCACATCAACATAAACCGAAATTCACATCAACATAAAACGGGATTCAATTCAACATAAAACGAATTCACATCAACATAAAACGGGATTCAATTCAACATAAAACGGGATTCAATTCAACATAAAACGGGATTCAATTCAACATAAAACGGGATTCAATTCAACATAAACCGAAATTCACATCAACATAAACCGAAATTCACATCAACATAAAACGGGATTCAATTCAACATAAAACGGGATTCACATCAAATGATTCAACATTCATTCAAACATAAACGGGATTCAATTCAACATAAAACGGGATTCAATCAATAAAACATCAAACATAAAATTCAACATAAACCGAAATTCACATCAACATAAACCGAAATTCACATCAACATAAAACGCACAATCAACATAAAAACGGGATTCAATTCAAACATAAAACGGGATTCAATTCAACATAAAACCAAAATTCAACATAAACGATTCAATTCAACATAAAACGGGATTCAATTCAACATAAAACGGATTCAATTCAACATAAACGGATTCAATTCAACATAAAACGGGATTCAATTCAACATAAACCGAAATTCACATCAACATAAAACGGGATTCAATTCAACATAAAACGGGATTCAATTCAACATAAACCGAAATCCACATCAACACAAATCGAAATTCACATCAACATAAACGAAATTCAAACATTAAAACGGATTCAATTCAACATAAAACGGGATTCAATTCAACATAAAACGGGATTCAATTCAACATAAAACGGGATTCAATTCAACATAAAACGGGATTCAATTCAACATAAAACGGGATTCAATTCAACATAAACGGATTCAATTCAACATAAAACCACAATTCAACATAAAACGGGATTCAATTCAACATAAAACGGGATTCAATTCAACATAAAACGGGATTCAATTCAACATAAAACGGGATTCACATCAACATAAAACGGGATTCAATTCAACATAAACGGGATTCAATCAACATTAAAACGGGATCAATTCAAACATAAAACGGGATTCAATTCAACATAAACCGAAATTCACATCAACATAAAACGGGATTCAATTCAACATAAAACGGGATTCAATTCAACATAAACCGAAATCCACATCAACACAAATCGAAATTCACATCAACATAAACCGAAATTCACATCAACATAAAACGGGATTCAATTCAATAAAAATTCAATTCAACATAAAACGGGGAAATTCACATCAACATAAAACGGATTCAATTCAACATAAAAATTCAATTCAACATAAAACGGAATTCAATTCAACATAAAACGGAATTCAATTCAACATAAAACGGAATTCAATTCAACATAAAACGGAATTCAATTCACATAAAACGGGATTCAATTCAACATAAAACGGGATTCAATTCAACATAAAACGGGATTCAATTCAACATAAACCGAAATTCACATCAACATAAAACGGGATTCAATTCAACATAAAACGGGATTCAAACAACCGGGGATTCATTCAACATAAAACGGAATTCAATTCAACATAAACATTCAACATAAAACGGGATTCAATTCACATAAAACGGGATTCAATTCAACATAAACCGAATTCACATCAACATAAAACGGGATTCAATTCAACATAAAACGATTCAATTCAACATAAACCGAAATTCACATCAACATAAAACGGATTCAATTCAACATAAAACGGGATTCAATTCAACATAAACCGAAATTCACATCAACATAAAACGGGATTCAATTCAACATAAAACGGGATTCAATTCAACATAAACCGAAATTCACATCAACATAAAACGGGATTCAATTCAACATAAAAACGGGATTCAATTCAACATAAACCGAAATTCACATCAACATAAAACGGATTCAATTCACATAAACGGGATTCAATTCAACATAAAACGGGATTTCAACATAAAACGGGATTCAAACATAAAACGGGATTCAATCAACATAAGATCAATCAACATAAAACATAAGACGAAATTCACATCACAAAAAATCACAACAACATATAATGAAATTCACATTTAAATTATTTCACATCAATATAAAATGAAATTCACATCAACACAAAACCAAGAATACGCTCAGTGCATGGCAAGCAAAATGCAATCCCTGTCATGCACTCAAGTAATTATTATCATTTTTCTTCTTCTTTTTTTTATCAACTTACAGATCTTATGTTTCAGCTTCAGTAGTCACGGCAGCTGAAGGCGAGAGGTCAGGGGAGGGGGTATGAGGAGGGGTGGGTATAGGGGTATGTGAAGGGTGGGTTAGTGGGTTGGATTAGGTGGGATTAGGGGTGATTGGGGTGGGTTAGGTGGATTGGGTAGGCTAGGGTTGGGTGGGGTGGATTAGGTGGTTTAGTTGGGTTTGAGGTGGGTTAGTTGCATAAGGTGGGTTGGAGGGGATAAGGTGGGCTTGGGGTGGATTAGGTGGATTAAGTGGGTTGGGGTGGATAAGGTATGCTCGGGGTGGATTAGGTGGGCTCGGATTGGGGTGGCTTGGATGTTAGTTGGATAAGGTGGGACGGGTTAGGGAAAATGGAGGTTATTTTGGTATTTAAAAAATGGGAAGATTGTATTTTTGGGGAAATAATGGCAGAAAATCATGATAGATTGATGGCGAACATAAAAAGGATGAGTTTATAAAAAAAAATATATACATATATAAAAAAACACACAGACACAAAGACAAACGTTCATACATGTACGCAGAACACACGCTCATACACACATACAGACACAAAGACAAACACTCACACATGTACGCAGAACACAGACACGTTCATACACACATATTCAGACACAGAAAAACACTCACACATGTACGCAGAACACAGACACGCTCATACACACATATTCAGACGCAGAAAAACACTCACACATGTACGCAGAACACACGCTCATACACACATGCACAGACGTTGAGAGGGAAGAGGGTCTGAGAAAGAAAAAAATAATCTTCTGATATAAAGAAGGGGGCGCGGTGACTTGAGCAACCCCACCCCCCCCCCCCCCTCCCCTCCCCCACCCATGCACAATTTTCATACATCTCTCTCTATCTATCCATCGCTCTCTTTCTCTGCTATATATATCTATCTATATCTGCTTGCATCGTCTATCACTCTTTATCTACCTACATAATTCTCTCTCTCAATTTACCTGTCTGTCTATCTACCTAACTCTCTCTCTCTCTCTCTCTCTCTCTCTCTCTCTCTCTCTCTCTCTCTCTCTTCTCTCTCTCTCTCTCTCTCTCTCTCTCTCTCTCTCTCTCTCTCTCTCTCTCTCTCTCTCCTCCCCTTCTTCCTCCCTCTCTCTCAACACTCTATTTCTCTTATCTCCCTCCACATTCTCCTTCTCCAACTCTCTATCCCCTTCTCCCTCTACCCCATTACCCCCTCCCCCCCTACCCACTCCCCTCTCCCTCCTTCATCATGATGTTAGAAAGATAGCAAAGACACGTTCGCTCCATTCTCTATGTTGTCCTCGCTCATGACCACATATGTTGTAAGTCACGTGCACAGTGTCATGTCTGCACGGGAACGAGGTCAAGGTGAATAGACTTTTCATTGATTAATTTTCGGTTTCTTTTACTCTCGTAGAAACCTACTTCTTGTTAGATGTATATTTCAGAAATGGTGATGATGATAGTGATTAATCATAATGGTAATAATGATGGTGATATTGATGATAATAAAGATGATAATGGTAATCATAATGGCAATAATGATGGTGATATTGATGATAATAAAGATGATAATGATAACGGTAATATTGATTTTGATATCGATAATAATCAAGATGATTATGATGATAATGATAATCATAACAATGGTAGTAATAGTAATAATAAGAATAAGAATAATGAAAGCAATAGCAATGATTATAAAAATGATAAAGATGATGAGAATTATTAGAATTATTGTTATCATTATTACTATTACTACCTTTGTACTACTATTGATAGTGATAATGACTGTAATCATTATTGTTATCTTTATCATTATTACTATTATCATACTGCTACTACTATTAATGATGATAAAGATCATGAAAATGACAAAAATGATAATAATAATATATATAACAATAGTAACAACAACAACAACAATAATAATAAAAATAATAATAATAATAACAACAGTACAAATAGCAAAGAAAATAGTAATGATAGTAATGAGAATGAAAGAGAGATGGAAATGGATTAATATGATATGATGAAATGTAAAATTATATAATATATGACAATGAAAATGACAATGATAATGGCAGCAGCAATGATTATGATAATAATAATGATTAGGATAAGAATAATAAAAAATATAATGGTAATAATGACGATATTAATACTTATACTAGCACTGATGACGATGATGATAGCAATAATAACAATGATAATGATAATAATAATAATGATAATGGTGGTGATGATGATGATAATGATAATAATAATAAAGTGAAAATAGTGATAATAATAATGCTGATAACAATAATGATAATGGTAGTAACAATGATGATATAAACAACAATGATAATAATGATAATAACAATAATAATGATAATGATAATAGTAATAAACACAATAATAACATTGATAATAAAAATAGAAGTAACAATAATAATAATAACAAAGATGAAAATAATGATGATGATGATGTTGGAAGTGGTGATGATAATAACAATAACAATAAATAATGACAATAACAATGATCATAATAATAGTAACAATAATGATAATGATTATTATTATTATCACTATTAGGATGATGATAATAATAGCAATAATACAAATAATAATGATAATGATAATGTCCGGTAAAACACTATCATGATATTATGGAAGAAATCCCACAACGCACAAACTTGATTTATTGAAAATGAATTAAAAGTTTCGAAATCCTTCTGCATTTCATCTTTAGGGATACGGGAGAAGGAGGGACTATAAAAGAGAGACAGAAGAGTCAACGTGGCGAACACAGGGCAGTAGAGAACAGGTCAACGGAAGCGAAGAGAGGTCAGGTCAGGTCGAACGATCAACAGGTCTTTGCGAAGGGTGGCCGACATAGAGATAACGGAGGATGT
>NW_020870297.1:1631211-1633711 GCF_003789085.1 Penaeus vannamei
CACTACCTTCCCCAAAACTACCCGATTACACAGCACCTTACCCAAAACTACCCATTTGGCCTTACCTTCCCGGGCTTTCCAGGACCTGTACCTCTGGGTGGAGCTTGCGTGGTGAGTGAGCAGTGTTCAGCAGCCATTCCGTTTGCTGAGTGTGACCCGATAACGGCAACATGTACCTGCCCTTCTGACATGTACCAGGACAGCAACCGGTGCAAGTACGGTACGTGATTGAGGGATGGTTAGGTGTTGGTTGAAATGGATGGAAGTGATTGACGCTAGGCTAACCTCTTTTTGATAGCGTAGTTATTAGGATAAAATGGATGTTTTAGACATGTTCGTTATAATTATCTTTGTGGCGACCTTTCAGTACTTTTTGAAAACTATAGTTTAGTTATCTTACAGGTTTCGAGCATGTCAGCGAACGAGTATGAATATGCGCACATAAATAAACTAGGAGAGAAAAAAAGAGAAAGATTAAGAAAATCAAGAAAATAAAAATTTTGACCTCATTTCAGAAAGACAAAAAAGTAAGATTAAGAAAATCAAGTACAAAACAAAATCTAATTTGGCGTCAATCCAGAAAAAAAGTAAGATTACGAAAATCGAGTACAAAACAAAATCTAATTTGACCTCATTCCAGAAAGACAACAACATAAAATGTAAGATTTTAAAAAATCAAGAACAAAACAAAATCTAATTTGACCTTGTTCCAGAAAGACAATAATAATAATAATAAAAATAATAATAATAATCATCATCATCATCATAAGATTAAGAAAATCAAGTAAAAAATAAAATCAAATTCGACCTCATCCCAGAAAAAAATTGACCCATACCTCTCTGATTCCCCAACAGACTTTGCGGCCGCGGGCTTCACCCTCTACAACGGCCGGTGGACCTACGTTCGCCCAGGCCTCCTCGTGATTTCTTGGGATGGCGCTCTGCAGTTCTGCTACGACAAATACGCCACCATGTTCATCCCCAGAAGCTCATCGGAATGGTCGTGGATGATGAGTCAAGTGGGCATCATCGACTTCGGAATTTACGTGCCCATAAATGACAAGGATGCGGAGGGCGTGCTCGTGTGGAACGGCGGAACGTGTGGGTATCCCTGTCTTGCTTGTGATATTGATTTTTTTTGTTTTAATGTTGTGTGTTATGTATCTATATATCTCTTGTGTGTTATATATCTGTTTATATCTTGTGTGTTTTATATCTATTTATATCTTGTGTGTTATATGTGTACTTATATCTTGGTGTATGTTATATATATCTAATTATATCTTGTGTGTTATATATCGATTTATATCTGGTGTATTATTATATCTTTATATCTTGTGTTAAATATCTATTTGCATCTTGTGCCATACATTTTTATTAAGTTGTGCGTTATACATTTATTGTTCCTTCATTGTCTGGTATATGTATATTTCAATTTCTCATTTCCTTCCTTCCTTATATATTCCATTTTCTTAGTTCTTGATTTTGGTGTCTTCTCTCAATTCAGTAACCTCCAAAACAATAACTCACAACAGATATAATAACAGCTTTGGTCTCTCCCCAGCCATAGCCGGCGACACCGTGGTAGCCTGGCAAGGGGGCACTGTGGGCATCGGCAACCTGGACGACCTAGACTGTGCGGGTGTAACCAAAGTGCCCTTCATTCCTGACGAAGCCACGATGGGACCCTGCTTCTTCCCCTTGAATTTCGTGACTGTTTGTGAAGCCATGCCCGAGGTTTTGTAAGGGGGTGGGGGGGGAGGGAGGGTTTGAAGGGGGTGGGGGGTGGGAGGGAGGGTTTGAAGGGGAAGGGGGTGAGGAGGGTTTGGAGGGGGAAGAAGGGTGATGGTGAGGGGGGGGTTGAAGGGGGGAGGGTTTGAAGGGGGAAGAGGGGGAGGGAGGGAGGGAGTGGGGTTAGGAGGGAAGTTTGAAGGGGAAGAGAGGTGAAGGAGGGAGGGTTGGAAGGGGGAGAGAGGGTGAATGAGGGAGGGGATAGAGAGGGTAGGTTGGAAGGATAACAGGGGAAAGGAAGAAAGGAATAGAGAGGAGGGAAAGAGGGAGGGATGGTGGATGGAAAATGGGAAGGAAAGGAGGGAGATGTAAGGCAAGGGTAAGAAGAAAGAGATGAAGGAAGGGGAGAAGGAGAATGGGAGGATAGTGAAAAAGGGAGATAGAAGAAAATAGAAGGAGAGAAAGGGGGAGGGGAACAGAGGAAGGGAAGTAGATAAAAAAAAAAATGTCTAGCTTGCAAAGATGCACAGCACTCTATTGCGACCACGGTAATAGAGAAATAAAAATATAACTAATATGGAAATATAAATTATTGGAACCAAACATGCATATAAAAATATAGAGAGAAATTACAAGACATACTTTCTCATACATTCTCGCTTTTCAATAAAAAATGAGACAAGCAAAAGTGAGTATGTAAGGACAGGCACACGGAAGCCTGGGTCAAATAGGTCATTACAGGTCAAGATGGTTTACTTAAGTAGCCTGA
>NW_020870297.1:1641211-1653886 GCF_003789085.1 Penaeus vannamei
GCAGAATAGGTAATTTTCTATATTACCTTCGCCTCTCCGATATCAACGATTTTGGTATCGTTGGATTCCTCTCACTCTGCACAATCCAAATATGTAGGTTTTATTGCACGGAAACCCCCCGTCAGCGACAAACCTGGCCCCGATAGCAGGGGCGACGATGTCGGAGCGGCGGACGTAATATAGGAAATTACCCTAATAATATAACCCACAGTGAAAATAACTATGGTTATTCACATGAATTTTCATTGCAGGGGGCTGTGTCCCCTGCAATGGAAATGGAAAACCGCCCCCCACCCCCGCCGAGATCTCAAAATATCCCCCACGTATTCACGGCAGGATAGAGCGCACACGAACTAGATGCATCGAAAAGGCGCAAAACCCGCCGAGCCGATGAGGGCGAGTCACCGCCGCTCTTCTGTTCATGGTATATATACCTTGTTCATCCTGATTATACTACAATCGTCTCTGTATACAATCTTGACTATGTCAAGGTTAGTATGCTGATTCAGTGGTAATGTTACGAGGTAAATGTAATACGTCCGCCGCTCCGAGATCGCCGATAACTGTGTAACGCTCTAGCCTGCCGGGAATACGTGGTGGAGGTTTGTTTCCTCGGCGGGGGTCGGGTGGCGGGAGCCCCCCCTGGGGGTGTCGCAGGGGGCACAGCCCCCGCAATGGAAAGTCATGTGAATAACCATGGTTATTTTCACTGTGGGTTATATTATTAGTGTTATTTAACCCCGCATTTTCCCTGGAACCTTTCATGCCCTCCCCTGCTATCGGGGCCAAGTTTGTCGCTAACGGGAGGTTTCCGCGCAATAAAAAAAAACATATATTTGCAATGTGGACAGTGAGAGGAATCCAACGACACTAAAATCGTCAATATCAGAGAGGCGAAGATAATATAGAAAATTACCGCAGAATATTACCAGTAGTAGTAGTAGCAATAACAGTAATAATGATACTACTAATAATGAAAATAAGAAATAAAAACAAAAACAGTTATCACGATAGTTACTATGCTGACCACAAAGCCAATAAGATCATTCAACAACAACAAACGCAAATAATGACACCAAAACACACACACATTTCCCCCACCCTTATACTGTACTAACACGCTTACCACACCTTACAGTACATTACAGCATCACATCCGGGACTGTATCCGGCAGATCTCATGATATCCGTGATGTGAAGTTGGGAGTTTCCGTTATTAAAAGGCTTTGTGATGTTGTCTGGTTCCATTTTCTTTAATGCGCTTTCCGCTCTTCGTCTTTCTGTTTTGTTTTTATTTTCCTTGTTTATCGTCATTGCAGTTATTCTGTTTGTATTTAGATTTTTCTGTGTATGATAGCGGATAATGTGTTTGACTGATATTATATGATTTAAGTTAGTTGTTCCTAAATTTCTTTTTTTTTATCTTTTTCTCAGCCTCTCGTGAAATACATGCGGTCTTCCTGCTTCCAGCCATTTCTAAACCATTTTATAGGAAGGAAAACGCAGCATTATTTATTTTTATTTATTTATTTATTATTATTATTTTTTTTTTTTTTTTTTTTGCAAACTCTCAATGCAAATAAATCCTATATGGGAATTGATAGTTGTGGTGCCTCTTGCTGATATATCAAAAAAAAATCTTTCGATCTACAAATTGGGAGCCATTTATTTAAAACATTCAATTGATTTGTACGTTTATTGGCGCTGCAGATTTTATACGTGATTCTGACAATCACTTTTTAGACTTTAAATGAACATACAGATAATGGAGAGAATCAAAATTAGATGTTCACTTTTGACACATTATTTGATTATTTGTTTGGCAGTTTATACTTATGTAGGCTTATGCGTTTTATCATACTGTCATTGTCATATTTCACATTATTCCATTTGAACAACGTGGTATTCAGCGGTGCATGTGGGGATTGCGCCATCGGATTTACGTAATAGCAGTGACATTAAGTAAATAATGTCCCCAAAGAGGAAATAACGTCGAAAATATGAAAAAAAATATATATCACACAATAGTTTAAAGTGACAAAGCCATTAGAATAAAAATGAAAATAAAAACATAATCAGAAATTATAATATCCCATCCTTAGAATATAACAACGAACTCCACCAAAACAACAACGAAAAAAATCCTAAAAATCCAACAACGAACGTCAACAATCAATGACGTCATCATGAAATAGTGACGTCACCGCGTTCGAGAAAAGCCCGCGCGTCCGCCATTTGCATCGCCCAGCCCCTTCATTCAGCCAACTCCCTTATTCCGGACATGTACCGTACAGCGGCTTCCGGAAAGGAGGGAAAAGGCGTTCTCTAACCGGATCTCGTATTTCCGGCCCCTCCGTAGACGAAAGATCTTTGTTTTTTATTCAGATTTCTGTTTTTAAAGAGATGGCGGTGGTGGGAGGAGGAAGGAAAGAATGCGTGTTTGTATCTTTCTCTCTATTCTCTTTCTTTATCGTCCGGTCTTCCGCATTCCTTTGCGGGCGGAGTTCCTTTCCTGCATTCATTCGTATTATATGATTATTATTATTATTATTGTTGTTGTTGTCATTATTATCATTATTATCATTATAATTCTATTATATATTATTGTTATTATTATTACTACTATTATTATTATTATTATTATATTATTATTTTATATTATTATTATTATTATTATCATTAATCATTATCATTATTATTATCATATTTCATCATTATTATTATATATTTATTATTTTAAATTATATTATTATTTTATCATTATTTATTATTATTACTGCTACTACTACTATTTATTATTGTTAGTAGTAGTAGTAGTATTTTTATCAATATAATCAAGATTACTAATATCTTTATTTTTTTATGATGATCATTATCAAATAATTTCTTTATATGATATATATATATATATTATATATTATATATATATATATATATATATATATATATATATATATATATATATATATATATATATATATATATATATATATATATAATATATATATATATATATATACATATATATATGATAGATTTATTGATGAAAGTAGTTTCGGAATCGTCCTCGATTCCATTTCCGAAGATGGAATCGAGGACGATTCCGAACTGTGTCTCACTTTCATCAATAAATCTAGTTTGTACATTGTGGGTTTTTCTTCCATATTATCAACACGGTATTGTGTTTTTTCGTTGCATATATATATGTATGTATATATATGTATATATTTTTTTTTTTCTTTTCCTTTTTTTCTTTTTTTTGTCCTTGTTTTCTTGTTTCTAATTTCTCCCGTCCACTCTCACTGTCTATCTACCTATTTATCTATTTATCTTTGCCTGGTTAGGTTCTTCATTGTCACCATGTATCTATTTATCCATCTGAGTCTCTAAATAGATAATTCCTATCGTTATACATTTTTCAATTGACCTTATTTATTTATCTATCTAACCATGTGTCTGCCTGTTCATCACTATCTCTATGTATGTATTGATAATGATGTTAATGATTATAGTAGTAGTAGGAATGATGATGATATAATGTTGATAATGATGATAAAAATAACAATAATGATGATAATGATAATAAGGATAACACTAATGGCAATGATTATAATGATGATAATAATAAGAATGATGACGATAATAGTAATAATGATAACCATAATCATAAGTGTAGTAATGATGATGATAATGATGATGATCATTATGATAGTATTAATAATGAATATGATATTAATGATATGTATGATAATGATATATGATATGATAATGATGATCATAATGATAATGATAGTTATAATGATAATGGTAATAATGATATGAATAATCATAATCTTAATCATGATGATGATTATGATGATGATGATTATAAAAATAATGATAGAAATATTAATGATAACGATAACGGTGATACTATGATAATGATGATGATTATAATGATAATAATATCAACAGTAATAATGATAATATTGATAATGATCATGAAAATTACAATGATAATAGTAATGATAATGACAATGAAAATAGAAGTAACAATGATAATGATAACAATGATAACAATAATAGTAATTGCTGATAATTAGATAGTACTTATAGTAGTGATAGTAATGATAATGAAAATAGAGTAATAATAATAACAATAATGATGATAACAATGATATTAGTAATAATAACAATGAGGATGATATTGATAATGATAATAATCATAATAGTAATAATAATAATGGTAACGATAATATTGATAATAATGATAATGATAACAGTAAGAATGATAACAATGATAATGATAATAATGATAATAGTAGTAACAGTAATGATGAAAATAATGATCATTATCATCACTATAACTATCATTATCATTATCATTATTATGATTTTAATGAAAAAAATAAATGAAGTATTCACGAAGGTTCCTAAATCACATGACGTCACACGCTTATAAAGTTTATTACGTTATCAGATGTGTTCCGGAAGTGATTAGCGTCTTTTTGATGTTGATGAACTGATGTTGGCGATGATGAGGGCTTCGTCAAGATTCATATCATCGTATGTTTATCTCTTTCTCTGTCTGTCTGTTTGTCTTTTTCTTCTATTTTTGTGTGTCTCTGCTTGTCTGTCTCTTTCTCGATTTCTCGATTTCTTCTTCTCTCTTTTTCTTTTTTTCCCCTCTCTCTCTCTTTCTCTTTCTTTCTCTCCCCCCCCCTCTCTCTTTCTCTTTCTTTCTCGTTCTCCTTCTCCCCTCTCTCCCTTCTCTTCTCTCTTCTCTTCTCTTCTTCTCTCTCTCTCTCTCTCTCTCTCTTCTCTCTCTCTCTCTTCCTCTCTCATTCTCTCTCGCTCTCTCTCTCTCTCTCTCTCTCTCTCTCTCTCTCTCTCTCTCTCTTCTCCTCCCTGCTCCTCCTCCCTCTCTCTTCCCTCCTCCCTCCCTCCCTCCTCCTCTCCCTCTCCTTCTCTCTCTCTCTCCCTCCTCCCTCCCTCCCTCCTCCTCCCTCTCTCCTCTCTCTCTCTCCCCCTCCCTCCCTCCTCCTCCTCCTCCTCCTCTCTCTCCCTCCCTCCTCCTCCTCCTCCTCCCTCCCTCCCTCCTCCCCTCCTTCTCTCCTCCCTCCTCTCTCCCTCTTCCCTCTCCTTGCCTCCTCCCTCTTCCCCCTCTCTCTCCCTATTCACACGAACTGGAAAAAGTCCCCCCCATTCTTTACACAGACTTCCAAAGACAAAGCCATCAACAACACCAGCATTTGGACTGTCATATCACTTCAAGCACCGTCTCGTATCTGAAGGCCCGAAGTGTGGACTGAAGGATAAGAAAGAAGAAGAAGAAGGAGAGAAAATAATTTGAAAAAAAGTAAGATTTGTCAGAACGTTTGATTCATGAAAGATATAAAATTTGTCAAAAAGTTTTAGGCACGTAAGGTATACCGGATTTGAGATATCCCCGAATAGTTATTAACATTTTTTGATATTTAAAAGCGGATGGAGTTATGAGACCATGAAAAAAAACATATTGTAATTATCAGTGAAATGGTAATTAATTAGAGAAAGCTACCATCTCATACGGACACGCAGACACGCCTTGAACTCAGAGCCTAATTTAAGAAAACCAGCTTGACTGCAGCGCCAACAATTGGCAACCGCTGCCTGCACGATCTTTGCCCTCCGCCTCAACTAAATTTAGCTGTGGTTTACTTGCCCGAGAGAGTGAGGGCTGACGGTGAATATGCTCTCACTCACTCCCTTTTCCCCTCTTTCCTTTTCCCCCTCCCTCTTCTCTCTTCTATTTTTCCTCTGTTTCCCCTCTTAATTATACAGAGAGTATTTACGTCTGTACCCCTCTTCGCACTTATCTTTTTTTTTACGCCGTCTCCTCTTTTTTCCCCTTCTTCCTACTTTTTTATCGTCCTTTACACTTCTTCCTTAAGCTTCACTCCACGATTATTCCCTTTTCCTTCTCTCCCTCCTTTCTCCCTTATTTTTCCTACCTCCCTTTCTCCCTTAAACCACCCTCAACTTCTCCAAATCTCCCTCAAGTTGCATATACGTTTGAGTTATCTTTGTGTGTCAGGTGTCAAAGGTTTGTGTCATGGGCGTGGATCATTAAGATGCTTTCATGTTGGGCTGATTGGTAGTCGAATAGAGAGGGATTGTCGGTTTATTGTGTTGAATGATTTTCTTCCTTACTCTGAATACAGTGCCATTATTCTTCCTTCCTCTGAATACAGTGCCATTTCTTCCTTCCTCTGAATACAGTGCCATTTCCTTCTTTCCTCTGAATACAGTGCCATTTCTTCCTTACTCTAAATACAGTGCCATTCTTCCTTCCTCTGAATACAGTGCCATTTCTTCCTTCTCTGAATACAGTGCCATTTCTTCCTTCCTCTGAATACAGTGCCCATTTCTTTCCTTCTCTGAATACAGTTGCCATTTCTTCTTCCTCTGAATACAGTGCCATTTCTTCCTTACTCTAAATACAAGTGCCATTTCTTCCTTCCTCTGAATACAGTGCCAACTCTAAATACAGTGCCATTTCTTCCTCTCTGAAACAGTGCCATTTTCTTCCTTCCTCTGAATACAGTGCCATTTCTTCCTTCCTCTGAATACAGTGCCATTTCTTCCTTCCTCTGAATACAGTGCATTTTCTTTCTTCCTCTGAATACAGTGCCATTTCTTCCTTACTCTAAATACAGTGCCATTTTCCTTCCTCTGAAATACTTGCCATTTCTTCCTTCCTCTGAATACAGTGGCCATCCTTTCTTCCTCTGAATACAGTGCCTTTCTTCCTTCTCTGAATACAGTGCCATTTCTCCTTCCTCTGAATACAGTGTGCTGAATACAGTGCTTTCTTCCTTCCTCTGAATACAGTGCCATATTCCCTTAGCTCTACAGTGCCATTTCTTCCTCTGAATTCAGTGCCATTTCTTCCTTCCTCTGAATACAGTGCCATTTCTTCCTTCCTCTGAATACAGTGCCATTTTCTTCCTTACTCTGAATACAGTGTGCCATTTCTTCCTTACTCTGAATACAGTGCCATTTGCTTTCCTTACTCTGAGAATACAGTTTCAGTGCCATTTCTTCCTTACTCTGAATACAGTGCCATTTCTTCCCTTCCTCCTGAATACAGTTTGCCCATTCTTTCCTTCCTGCTGATACGTGCCATTCTTCCTTCCTCTGAATACAGCATTTCTTGCCATTTCTTCCTTCCTCTAGAATACAGTGCCATTTCTTCCTTACTCTGAATACAGTGCCCATTTTCTTCCTTAACTCTGAATACAGTTTTTTGCCATTTCTTCCCTTTACTCTGACGATAAATACAGTTGCCATTTCTTCCTACCTGAATACAAGTTGATGCCAATTTTTCTTCCTTCTCTGAAATTACAGTTGCCATTTCATTCCTTCCTCTAATAATACAAGTGCCATTTCTATCCTTCCTCTGAATACGTGCCCATTTCTTCATTTTCCTCTGAATAACAGTCCATTTTCTTCCTTACTCTGAATTACAGTTTTGCCATTTCTCCTTACTCTGAATACAGTGCCATTTCTTACCATTCCTCTGAATACAGTTTTTTTTTGCCATTTTCTTCCTTACTCTGAATACAGTTGCCATTTCTTTCCTTTACTCTGATACATTCCAATTTCTTCCTTACTTAATTACAAAAATTTAGCCATTCTTTCCTCCTCTGGAATACATGCCATTCTTTTCCTTCCTCTGAAAATACAGTGCCCATTTCTTCCTTGCCCTACTGAAATACAAGTTTTTGCAGTTGCCATTTTTCCTTCCTCTGGGAATCACAAGTGCCATTTCTTCCTTCCTCTGATTACAGTTTTTTTGGCCATTTCTCTTCCTCTGAATACAGTTTTTTGCCAATTCTTCCTTCCTCTGAATGACAGTTGCCATTTCTTCCTTACTCTGAATACGACAGTTGCCCCATTTCTTCCTATACTCTGATACTAGTTGCCATTTCTTCCTTACTGCTGAATACAATAGTGCCATTCTTTCCTTCCTCTGAATACGTTTTGCCAATTCTTCCTTCGCTCGAATACAGTTTTTTGCCATTCTCTTCCTTTACTCTGAATACATTTTTCTTGCCATTTCTTCCTTACTCTGAAATACAAGTTTTTAGCCATCTTCCTACTCTGAAAAAACAGTGCCATTTCTTCTTCTCTGAATACAAGAGTTGCCTTTGCCCCCCCATCTTCTTTCCTCTGAATACGAGTTTTTGTTGCCATTTCTTCCTCCTCTAAACAGTGCCATTCCTTCCTTCCTCTGAATTACGTGCCATCTCCTTCCTCTGAATAACGTTTGCCATTTCTTCCTTACTCTGAATACAGTTTTGATGCCCATTCTTCCTTACTCTGAATACAGTGCCATTTCTTCCTTACTCTGAATACAGTGCCATTTCTTCACTGTGAACTCTGAATACAGTTTGTTTGCCTATTTTCTTCCCCGTACTCGAATACAGTTTTTTTTGCCATTTTCTTCCTTACTCTGCAATACAGTCTGCCATTTCTTCCCTTACTCTGAAATACGTAATGCCCATCTTTGGGCTTTGTTTTGCCTCCTTCTCTCACCGTCCTCGCTTTCTTGTCTCTTCGCCAACCTGTCTTCCTTTTTTTGTCGACTTTCTTTATTTCTTTTTATTTCTTCTCTTTCTCTCTCTCTGAATCTCTTTCTCTCTCTTTGAATCTCTCTCTCTCTCTCTCTCTCTCCTCTCTCTCTCTCTCTCTCTCTCTCTCTCTCTCTCTCTCTCTCTCTCTCTCTCTCCTTCTCTCGCTCTCTCTCTCTCTCTCGCTCTCTGCTCTCTCTCTCTTCTCCCTCTCTCTCCTCTCTCTCTTCTCTCTCTCTCTCGTCACTCACTCTCACTCTCACTCTCACTCTCACTCTCCTCTCACTTCACTCTCACTCCTCACTCTTCACTATCACTCTTCACTTCTCACTCTCCCTCTCACTCTCACTCTCACCTTCATTCTCACTCTCACTCTCACTCTCACTCTCACTCTCACTCTCACTCTCACTTGTCTCTCTGTGTTCTCTCTCTGTTCTTTGAATCTCTCTTTCTTTCTTCCTCTCTTACTCTCCCTTTCTTTCTTTCTCTTTCTTTATCGTTCTCTATATCTCACTTTATATATTAACTATTTCACGCATATTACCTGTGTGTGTGCGATGTGTGTAAAGCGTTGTGTATATAAACTTCACTCATCTACTATCTGTATAACTGTATAGACGGTTAAATAAAAGTAACTTATACATTTGTCTTTATTTTCTTCTAAGAGACACGCTTCCCCCCTCCTTTATACCTTTACACCCTTAGCTCACTACCAACTCCCCCTCTCCTCACCTTCCCGATCTACCCCCCCCCCCCCCCTCATGTCATCCTGTGTTACCTTTCCTTGACAGTCAAGATAAGGTTATAGATGTGTTTGTGTACGCTGTCGCATATGCTCGAGTCATGGTAGAGATGGAGAGAGAGAAGAGAGAGGGGAGGAGGGTGAGGAGTGAGGAGGGAGAGAGAGAGAGAGACGAGAAGAGAGGAGGGGAGGAGAGGAGAGAAGAGAGAGATATGGTTGTAGAGAGAGAGAGGAGGAGGGGAGGGAGGGGAGAGACGGATGAGAGGAGAGGAGAGGGATAGAGGGAGAGAGGCGGAGAGAGGAGAGAGAGAGAGAGAGAGAGAGAGAGAGAGAGAGAAGAGAGAGAGAGAGAGATGAGAAGATGAGAGAGAGAGAGAGAGAAGAGAGAGGAGAGGAGAGAGAGAAGAGAGAGTGAGAGAGAAGAGGAGCGAGAGAGAGAGAGAGAGAGAGAGAGAGAGGAGAGAGAGAGAGAGAGAGGGAGGGAGGGGAGGAGGAGAGGGAGGGGAGAGGGAAGGAGGAGAGGGAGAGAGAGAGAAAGAGAGTGAGAGAGAGAGAAAGAGAGGAGAGAGAGAGAGAGAGAGAGTAGGTACCGAGAGAGAGAGAGAGAGAGGTATATAAATATACATATAGGCAGCACAGAGAAAAAGAGAGAGGAGGGGGGGGACAGAGAAAGAGAGAGAGAGAGAGAGAAATGACTTTGTTTCTATTTTATCTCCCTTCCTTTATTATATAGAAAATATATGATCATACTATTACTACCATAAGCAGTAGTATTAATAGTAGTAATAACATCATCCTCATTGTTGTGATGATTGTCATTATTATTACTATCATTATTTTCATCATCTTTTTATATAATTACTATCATCACCATTATCATCATCACTATTATTATTATTATTATCAATGATATCATCATTGTTATTAGTATTATAACCATTATTATCATTACTATCATTACCATCGTTATTACTAGTTATTATTTATTACTCTTATCAACATCATTACCACTGTTGTTATTTATTGCTCTTATCATCATCATTATCAACATCATCATTATCATTCTTATCTTATTCATTTACTACTAATCTAATATCATTAGTCTTTGTTATTGTTATTAATCAAATTACATCAATTTCGTATCAATCTCATCTTATGAATAAGATTTTATAGTCACCCTCCCTCCTGCTTCGTGGAAATTCCTTTCGAAAACTCGAAGGTCCTCGAGACGCAGCATCTTCAGCCAGAGATCCGGCTTCCTCTCTTAAAATTCGAGGGTCTTCAAGGAGAGCGTGTGTTACCCCATTCCCTGTTCATCCATCAAGTGATAAGATTTTTGATAATTGTGATTAAAAGTTTCGCGTGTTCGTTCAGCCCCAAGATGGCGCTCGTGGGTACTTTATGAAGTTTATTTTCGTGTTTGGAAAGTTTGTCTTTATCGTGCGAATGTAGGTGAGTGAATGGAATTACTATAAAGTTTATTTTCGTGTGGAATGTAAAGTTTATCCTATGAATATTGATGTGCAAGTGTAAGTACGTATATGCATATATGTTGAAATGAACAAAAATAGGGGAATATGAAAATACTTTCGCATACCTACATGCATACATACATATGCAGATAAACATGCACGCATACACAACGTGAACATGCCATACCACACACACACACACACACACACACACACACACACACACACACACACACACACACACACACACACACACCAATACCCACTCAAGCATACAAGAAAAAAAAAAAAAACTCCTTTTGAAATTCCTTCGAAAATCTTATTCTTAGCTTGCAAACCACACACACAGCGCCATTCTACACTTCCGCTCCGGGAATGACTTAGCGCCCGTCAATAAATACCAAGGAGATTTCAAACAACTTTTCATTCTCAAACATAAACTGAAGCGCCGGTTTCAAGCACCGATCTTAAGATGTACATTTTTTTTTCTCTCCCTCTTTCTTCTCCTTCGTCATTTTCTTCTTCTTCTTCTTACTTTCTTCTCCTTCGTCATCTTTTTCTTTTCTTCTTACTTCTTTTTCTTTTCTTCTTCTTCTTCTCTTCTCCTTCGTCATTTTCTTCTTTTTCTTTTCTTTTCTTCTTCTTCTCTTCTCCTTCGTCATTTTCTTTTTTTTCTTTTCTTTTTTTTTATTCTTCTTCTTCTTCTCTTCTCCTTCGTCATTTTCTTCTTTTTCTTTTCTTCTTCTTCTTCTCTTCTCTTTCGTCATTTTCTTCTTTTTCTTTTCTTCTTCTTCTTCTCTTCTCCTTCGTCATTTTCTTCTTTTTCTTTTCTTCCTCTCCTTCTTTATCTTTTCTTCTTCTTTTCTTTTCTTTTCTTCTTCTTCCTCTTTTTCTTAAGGAATTTAAAAGTCCAGAACTATTTTCAAGTACCAACCACTACCTTGTTGGTATCAGATGACGCTGTGGTACTATTTATACACTTTGTACTCGAGGTGTGGGAAGGGCAGAGAAGGAGGGGGGGTATGGTAGGGTTAGAAGGAGAGGGAGGGGGAGGGGGGACATACATGGGGAAGGGGAAGGAGGGGGGTGGGTATGGGTAGGGTTAGAGGGAGAGGGAGGCGGAGGGAGGGCATACATGGGGAAGGGGAAGTAGGAGGGGAAGAGGGAAGGGGCATGGAGGGGAGAGGGAGGGGAGGGAGGAGGGAAGGGGCATGGGAGGGAGGAGGGAGGAGGAGGGAGGAGGGAAGGGCATGGAGGGAGGAGGGGAGGAGGGGGAGGGCAGGGAGGGGAGGGGAGGGGAGGGAGGACATACATGGGGAGGGAGACGGAAGAAGGAATGGAGGGGAGAGGAGAGAGGTGGATAGGGGAGTGGGGGGCGGTGGGAAAAGGGAGGGGTATAGAGGGTTTAGGGGGTACTGCAGGTGTTAGGGAAGGAGGAGGGAGGAAGGGTGGAACTATGTATGGGGAATAAGAGGAAGAGAAGAAAAGGAGTAGGCTAGGAGAGGAGGAAGGAAAAGGGAGGGAGAAACAAGGGAAGGGTGAAGGGGCATGAAAAGAGGAAGGAAGAGAATATGATAGGGGAAGAAGAGGGGATATGGAAAGGGAAGGAGGAAGGGGAATAAAAAGGGGGCATAGCAAGGGAAGTAAAAGAGAACACAGTATAGGAAGGAGAAGGGGTATGATAGTGAACAAGGAGAGGGTATGAAAGAGAAGGGTGATGAAAATAGAGGGGAAGGGGAAGGGGAAATGGTAGAAAGATGAGAAGAAGATACGGGTAGGGGAAAGGGAGGAGGAGGAGAGGAAGAAAGGAAAGAAGTGGTAGAAGACGTACTGTAAAGGGAAGGGGGATGGAGGGGAGGTGGAGAAT
>NW_020870298.1:0-10000 GCF_003789085.1 Penaeus vannamei
ATTCCATTCAATAATGCATGCCTAATCACATGCAATACTAATCCTGAACTAATTCTCATTAAGATCATCACTACCATTATCAATCTTTTTCACACCTTTACCATCATTATCATTATAACGACCAAGAGTATCAATATTCGCCCTACTAATTCCATTCGTCTGACCAATAACTTGCATTTATCTCAAACTTCCCGGGCTTCTTATCCACCGATTCCCAGGCCAACTTGACAGCTCTCGAAAAAGTGTGACCCGGATAGGGACTTGACCGCTGAGATTCGATCAGTCACCCCAGATTTTTTTTTTTTTTTTTTTTTTTTTGAGACGAGAAGTGCAGTCCAGCCAAGTTATTTTATTTCAATACTGTATGGCCCCATATTATTTTATTTTTCTTTGAGTTCTGAGGAGGAATGTGGTATGATTTTTTTTATTTTGATGGACACACTAAATAAGAAACATTTTTTAAGGCGAGAAGTGCAGTCCGGATATGTTGATTTAAAGGCTGTATGTCCTATATCTTACACACACACACACACACAAACACATATTGGTATCATTATGATTAATGAAATATAAACTCGTAGCTATTCAAAACATTTTTATTTTTTTGGGGTGGGTGGTCCCACGAAATCATTCATAATTAAACTAATAAATCGCTTTGAACTTTCCGTTATCGCCACCATCACTTTAATCATTAACAGAATCTAAACCACCATTATCGGCAACCTGTTCTCAATATATCGCACGCCAACACAATAAAACAATTCAACTTCATTCACTGAAAGTCCTAAGAATAATACTTTCAATTCCATAAGAACCCTTACTCGTGATGGCTAAGAATGCCACACCTTAATGGTGATCCTGGCTTGGAATGCAAGGGTAATTTCGTCCGTATGTACCCTGAAAAAAAATATACAGATTGCCTCTCGTAGGACCTGGGTAAGGACTCCTTAGATCCTCGATCCAAGATTCTCGATCAGAAAGAAAGAAAGGAAGAAAAAGAGAAAAGTAAAATAAAAGAAAAAAGAAGAAAATCTGGAAAGAAGGAACTTTAAAACATAGGACTGAAAAATCTTAAAAAAAATAGTCTAGAAAGAAAGTTAAAAAAAAAAGGAAAAAATAAGCCTAAAAAAGGACCAATAAAAATGGGACTGAAAGACTTTAAAAGTAAAAAAAAGGCAAGAAGTTGGCTTTAAAAAAAGGCTGGAAATATTAAGTCTGAAAAGAGGGAAGTCTAAGACTGAAAGATTCTAACAGAAAAAAAAAATTGAGAAAAGAAGAGAAAATAAATAAAATGTGAAATCTGAAAGGGAGGAACTCTTAGAAAAAAATGAAACTGAAAGACTTTAAAAGAAAAAAAAAGTCTAGAAAAAAAGGAAGCAAAATAAATAAAGAGAAAGAGAAGAACGTCTGAAAAAGCGACTGAAAGATTTTAAAAGTCGGATCCATTCATTGAAAGTCGAAGGCCAGAGCCTAGATGCAATATAGTCAAGTCGAGAACCGATCTTGAACGTATCGCGTGTGTGTGTGTGTGTGTGTGTGCGTGTTATATGTGCGTCTGCGTGAGTGTCTATGTACGTGCGCGTATGCTCGAGTGTTTGTATATTACGTGTATGTGTACCTGTGTGTATGCTGGAAACCGAGAGAGAGAGAGAGAGAGAGAGAGAGAGAGAGAGAGAGAGAGAGAGAGAGAGAGAGAGAGAGAGAGAGAGAGAGAGAGAGAGAGAGAGAGAGAGAGAGAGAGAGGGGGGGGGGGGGGCAGGCTGCATCAAATAACCGCGCTGTTCTCCCGACCTTTTCGCCTCCCCCCAAGCACTCCAGATATCCTTGAGAAACGCTTTTTCTCTCCTCCTTCCTTCCGTCCTCCTTTCACTTTTTTCTCTTTCTTTTTTTCCTTCCTTTTTCTCTTCCTCTTCTTCAAGTTGAATCGCTTTTTTCTTTCTTTCTCTCTTCCCATTTTTATCTTTTTTTCTTCTTCGAGCGACAAGGGAACCGGCCAAGAGGTCAGCTGATAATCACAGCAAAATAAACAAATAAATAAATAAATAAACAAATAAACTCATTGTTAAAGATACATCGACTCCGTTAACTGAAATCCCTTTTCTCTAATAGTAGGAGCAGCAGAATTTCTCCCGTTTAAATGACCTTTTTCAATCACTCTCACTTAGCTAAATTTGAAGTCTGGCCATCATGAACTCTCTAAATGCAGCTAAATACAGCAATTTATTCGGATTTCATAAAAGAAAAAAAAAAGAAAAGAAAAGAAAAAATGAATAAAAATCACGACTTTGGGTCCGAAAAAAATCACATAAATTATGAAAACGATAATAACCCTTTGCCTCAATACCCAGTAATTATATCAAATGACGCGTAAAATAGGCCTATTTACGGGATCCACATTATCATTTATGAGGGAAACTAATTACCATAACCCTTGACGAAGAAATGAAAATTGATGTGAATTTTTCATCATTGGCTAAAGAGCAAAGCAAAGCAAAGCAAAAAAAAAAAAAAAAAAAAAAAAAAAAAAAAAAAAAAAAAAAAAAAAAAAAAAAAAAAAAAGAAAGAAAAAAAAACATTGCCACGTGTGTAATTCATGTAAATTAAATTGTTGGACGTGGATGCATTTCTCCTGATGAGCCTAAATTAGACCGGAAAGATTCTACTTTTGATATAAATGGGAAAATAGTGAAGATCCTGGATGTGTTCAGTAGGATTCCTTTAATTTGGAAAAATAATGACCATCTCAAAATAGGTGAGAAAGATTCTATTTTGTTTAAAAAAAAAGGGGGGGGGGAAGTGGCAATCCTAAATCAAGAGAGAAAACTTTTACTTTTAATATAAATGGGACATTCCTGATGAACCTCCGTTTGGTCAGAAAGATTTTGCTTTGGATATAAATTAGGAAATACTGATGACCCTAAATTTGGTCATTTGTACATGATCGAACCCATAAAAAATGAAGCGTTGGAACAATATATCTGGAACGCCAACCTCTAAAACATTTATTCTCAATTTAACACCATTTATTCATTTCATTTTATTTCATTTATAGATTAATAATCCTTCCCTGTCCCCGCATTCGTCGAAAAGACATTTTGCACATTTTTTTTATCCGAACCAACTCGCCTTCAAAACCTTTCTCTCAATTTTCGCCTTTAAAGCACAGCAAACCTTACCCTGACTGACGTTCACTTCAAAATATATGTGGGAACTAGAGCCAATATCCCCCCCCCCCCCGACAGTATGTTTATGAGCACGCTGTTGCCCCTAAATGCTGGTCGACCTTAAAGAGCAAATGAGGGAAAACTGAAAGCATTTTACCTGCTCGACTTCGGGGATCTTTTAAAGCCCCGAGACTCCTTATTAGAATATTGGGATTTATATCTGTTACTATGATTATCATCTTTATTATCATTATCATCTTATTATCATCTCATTATCAATATCATTATTATCATTATCATTACTGTTATCATTACCATTATTATAATCATTATTGTTATTATTTCTATTATCATCATTATTATTGTCATTCTCATTACCATTATTATAATCATTATTGTTATTATTTCTATTATCATTATCATTATTAATGTTATTGCTATCATTATTATTCAATTTTCGTAATCCTTCCTGCTGTGTAATTTTGTTAACTTCGTGGGACATTTTTTTAATACATCGTATTGTAGAATATTAACTAAACTCTATGGATTGAACTTTTCCCAAAGTCATTTCATTAGATCTACTCTATTTACCCCGCATTTATCTATCGTTATTGGTTTATCATTGTCGTCGTCGTCGTCGTCATGATCATCATCATAGTCATCATCATCATCATCATCATCATTATCATCATCATTATCATATACCAAGCCACTTATACCCAAATACCCAGCACATGAGCCACTTCTACCCCGCATACCAAGCATATGATCTGAACCCTTTCAAACCAACCCACTTCTGAGCACATGATTGAACCCAAACCCACCAACCCCATGATCTTTCTACCAACCCACTTCTCTTATCACGATCTGAACGCCTTGAACCACATGATCTGAACCCTCACAACCCACTTAGCACATGATCTGAACAAGCACTTCTAAACCCACAACGCCATCTTCTAACGTACCTCCACCTAAGCAACACATCTGGCAATTCACTACCAACCCACACACACGAGCAACCACTAGCACACGATGAAGCGCCCTGAAGCCAGAACCCAACCCGAACCAAGCAACTTCCGTCCCACACGCCCTGGTTCGGCCCCCGGCTCACGCACGCAGTAAGCGGACAGCAATATCGATTCAGTACTGACTACCGGCCCAGGAAGGTCGCGATTCGCTCACTTAGTTTCGTTGTCGATGGTTCTTGCCTTCTGCCTTTCTCTTTCTCTTTTTCTTCTCTACTCTTTTACATCTTTCTCTGTCTATATGTCTGTCTGTCTGTCTGACTGATTCTTTCTCTCACTTACTCCCCCATTACCAACGCTCGCTCGCTCCCTTTTTTCCCTCCCTCCCTCCCTCGCTCATTTCACTCCCTCCTCCCTCCTTCCTCCTCCCTTCCTCCCTCCCCCTCCTCTCCCCCTTCCCCCTCCCTCCCTCCCTCCTCCTCCCTCCGCTCCCTCCCTCCCTCCCTCCCCCTTTCTCCTCGCCTCTCCTCCCTCCCTCCCTCTTCGCATTTCCCCCTTCGCTTCATTTCCCCAACTGCCATTGCAAATATTGCATATTCATCGCTCATTTCATTTTGAAGGCCTTGCAAAATAGGAGAAACGAATGCGCTTTTGGGAAGGAAAAAAGAGGAAGACAGAGAGGGAGTGGAGAAGAGAAGAGAAATAGAGAGAGAGAGAGAGAGAAAAGAGAGAGTGGAGAGAGAGAGAGAGAGAGAGAGAGAGAGAGAGAGGAGAGGAGAGAGAGAGAGGGAAGAGAGAGAGAGAGAGAAGAGAGAGAGATAGAGAGAGAGAGAGAGAGAGAGAGAGAGAGAGAAGAGAGAGAGAGAGAGAGAGAGAGAGCGAGAGAGAGAGAGAGAGAGGAGAGGAGAGAGAAAGAGAAAGAGAGAGAAAGAAAAAAAATAGAATCAAAAAGAGAAACAAAGAGAAAGAAAAAGAAAAGAGAGAAACCAGATCCCGCATTTACAGACTTTCCACAACTTTAAAGGAAGAGGCGAGAAGGGAGGAAGGGCGGCGGGCGGGCGGCCGGTCGCATCCTCACCCCCGCCCCCCCCGCGCCCTTCCCCCCATTCCAATCTCCGGCGAGGGCGCGCGTCCCCGAGCTCCCGAGGTTTTTATAACGCCATAAAGACCTTCTTATCTATAGTCGAGCCAGCTAGCCCTTGGGGTGTCTAGGGGGGAGGAGGGTGGGGAGGGAGTGGGAAGGAGTGGGGGGGGGAGAAGGAAAGGGGTTAGGAAACAGAAGGGAGAGGGGAAGGAGGGTGGAAAGGGAGAGGGAGGAGGGAAGGGGGTTGGGAAGATGGGGGAAAAAAAGGGGTGGAAGGGGTGGGAAGAGAGGAAGGAGGGACTGAGAGGGGAGACGGACGGGAGGGAAATGAGAGGGAAGGAAGGGGAAGAGGGGGGGAGGGCAGAAGAAGG
The DNA here is from genome assembly GCF_003789085.1 of Penaeus vannamei. NCBI lineage: Eukaryota > Metazoa > Arthropoda > Malacostraca > Decapoda > Penaeidae > Penaeus > Penaeus vannamei. Next base: position 5,585 of record NW_020870298.1, read on the forward strand.
GGGTGAGAAGGGGGAGAGGAGAGGAAAGGGAGGAGAGGTTAAGATGTGAGAGAGAGAGACAGAGGGGTTTGAAGAGAGATAGTGGAAGGGGGAGTAGGACGGAGAAGAAGAGAAGGAGCAAAGCGTGATAGAGGGGTGGGAAAGAGGGACTAGGGGAGGAGAGAGAGAGAGAGAGAGAGAGAGAGAGAGAGAGAGAGAGAGAGAGAGAGAGAGAGAGAGAGAGAGAGAGGAGAGAGAGAGAGAGAGAGAGAAGAGAGAGAGAGAGGAGAGAAAGAGAGAGAGAGAGAGAGAGAGAGAGGAGAGAGAGAGAGAGAGAGAGAGAGAGAGAGAGAGAGAGAGAGAGAGAGAGAGAGAGAGAAGAGAGCAGAGAGAGAGAGAGAGAGAGAGAGAGAGAGAGAGAGAGAGAGAGAGAGAGAGAGAGAGAGAGAGAGAGAGAGAGAGAGAGAGAGAGAGAGAGAGAGAGAACCGAGAGGAGAAAAGGAGTTTAGTCACCGTTGCCTCTTACTGCGGGGCTAATAGAGCAACTCCTTGAACGGGAAGAGGAAGGAGGCGAGGGGGGGGGGGAGGAAGGGAGGAGAGGAGTAAGAGGAAATGCGCAGGAAGATAGGAACAGCGGGCAGGGTCAAACGCAAGAAAGGTCACTGTACTTTTTCCCGAGATGAAGATGCAATAGGGTATTTTTCTTATTTGTTGGTCTATCATCATTATTATTATTATCATTATCATTATCATTATTATTATTATCATTATCATTATTATTCTCTTTGTTCTATGACCATTATGATTATCATTTATATTATTATTATGATTATCACATATTGCTATTATGATTATCACTTATACTATTATTACTATTATCATTTCTTTTACTATCATTATCATTACTATTACTACAATCACTTTTACTACTACTACTATTATTTTTATAATTATCATTATTATTATTGTCATCATTATCGTTATCATTATTACTTTCATTATCATTATTATTATCATTATCATTCCTATTACTATCATTATCATCATTATCATTATCAGTATTATTATTATCAATATTATCACAATTATTATTATCATTATCATTACCATTACTATTTTCATCATCATTATAATTATCCTTTATCCTTCTAATCATTAACTTATTGTTATTTCGAGGCGATGCACTTAAAAGGTTAATGATGAATTGCCCGAGTACAAAATGTCAAAAGAACATGTATCTCCAATAAATCATCATTAGGAACCTATCAATTAGAAACCAATCATCATTTAGTCAATCAGCAGCTAATTATCATCATCGACAGCATAAGATAATTATCCTGACCAACCTATGAAATATCACATGATTATCACCGAACTGGGAGTCGCCAATTATCATCGCCGGTCCGTGGAGTGCCATCACTACCAGCTGGTCAAGTATCAATTTCGTAATAAACCTGTCATCTCCGTCACTCATCTCACCAACAGGTCAGGTGCGTCGGAACAGGTCATGCAAGGGACAGATTTAAGTTCTCGGCCACCAACACGCAGCACGCACACACACACACTCGCTCGCAACTTCCATATGTACGGCATAGCACTCAAACCAGTCAGGCACACTCTCCACTCTAGCTCTCTCTCTGCTCTCTCTCCTCTCTCTCTCTCTCTCGTCTGGTCGCTCTCTCTCGTCTCTCTCTCTCCCTCTCCCTCTTCGGCCTCTCCCTGCTCTCCCTCTCCATCTCCTCCCTCTCTCTCTCTCTCTCTCCTCTCTCCTCTCTCTCTCTCTCCCTCCTCTCTCTCTCTCCTCTACCTTCCTCTTCTCTTCCGTTCTCCCTCCCTCCCTCCCGTTCCCTCCCTCCCTCTCTCTCTCTCTCTCTCCCTCTCTCCTCTCTCATCTCTCTCTCTCTCCCTCTCTCTCTCCTTCCTCTCCCTCTCCTCTCGCCCTCTCTCTCTCCCTCTCCTCTTCCCTCTCTCCCGTGCTCCCCCTCCCTCGGCCTCCTCCCTCTTCCTCTCCTCTCTCATCTCTCTCTCCTCTCTCGTCTCTCTCTCTGCTTCTCTCCTTCCTCTCTTCTCTCATCCCTCTCTTTCTCTCCTCCCTCTCTCTTCTCTCTCGTCTCTTTCTCTCTCTCTCCTCTCTTCCCTCACTCCCTCTCTCGTCTTCTCTCCTCTCTCGTCTCCGCTCTCCTCTCGTCTCTCTCTCCTCTCCCCTCTTCTTCTCTCCTCTCCCTCTCTTCTCGTCGCCGTCTCCCTCTCTCTTCGCTCTCCCTCTCTCTCTCCCCTCTCCTCTCTCTCTCCCTTCGCTCTCTCTCCCTTCTCCTCTCTCTTCCTCCTCCTCCTCTCGCCTCTACTCATCTCCTCTCTCTCTCTCTTCTCCATCTCCCTCTCCTTCCTTCCTCTCGTCTCTTCTACTCTGCATCCCTCTCCTCTCCTCTCTCTCTCCCTTCTCTCTCTCTCGTCTTCCCTCTCCTCTCGTCCTCTTCCGGCTCCCTCTCTCTTCTTCCTCTTGCTCGCCGCGTCCCCCTTATCTCTCTCTCCTTCCCCTCATCCTCCCTCTCTCCCTCTCCCTCTCTCTCTCCCTCTCGCCTCTTCTCTCTGCTGCCCCGGTCATCTCTCATCCGCCTCTCCCTTCTCTCTCCCTCTCCTCTCCTCTCTCTCTCTCTTCTCCTCTCTCCCTCTCCCTCTCGCCTCTCCCTGCTCCCTCTCCCTTCCTCTCCTCTCCCTCTCTCCGACCCTCTGTCCTTCACTAACAAATATGTCCTCTCACTAAAAAAAAAAAAAAAAAAAAAAAAAAAAAAAGCTCTCCCACCCCCGCTACAAAATTCGCCAGCAACCCCGTCCTTTCTTCCAGCCAGCAGCGTCGCGTCGCCTCGGCTACCTCGAAAACACCTGCACCTAATTACACGGGACATTAAACTCTCAGCGTCGGTACCAAGCTAAAAAAAAAAAAAAAAAAAAAAAAAAAAAAAGGGGGGGGGGGGGGTTAATTACATATCCTACTAAGTCCACTGCGGGAATTAATAGCGCAGATTTTTTGTGTGTATATAAACCTACGTGGATGGATTAATAGGTATTGTTAGAGCAACTCTTTTATCACAATACGAAATTAATAAAAAAAAAAAAAAAAATCCATAAAATTCGTTAAATACATTGAGACGGAAGTCACTGCTAAGGATTACACTATGAACTCCGAAGCTAAATTAACAGTCCCAGGAAGGAATCGCATCCCAGGGGCTAGAGGAGTTCCTTGCCTAACGAGCCAATTAGTGTAATTCTGGCGGAATAACGAGGCCGTTGGAGCTGTCGCAAAAACCGGACGGGCTAGGGAAGGGGTGGGGGGGGGGGGGAGGGGGGATTGAGTACACACGCGCTTCTAAATTCATTTCGAACGCTCTTGAATAGGGATTAAATTTGTTCCTTTCTCTCTCTCTGCTCTCTCTCTCTCTTCTCTCTCTTCTCTCTCTCTCTCTCTCTCTCTCTCTCTCTCTCTCTCTCTCTCTCTCTCTCTCTCTCTCTTCTAAACTTCTATTTTTCCCCTATTTCCTCTATTCAGTCTCCTCTCCTCTCCTTTCTCCCATCTATCTGCATTTCCCACATACATTTTCCCTCTCCCACTTTCCTTCCTTGTCCCCTTACTCTTCCTTTCCCTTTCTCCTCTTCGCTTCCCACTCCCACTCCTCTAAACCCTTTCCTGCCCAACCAAGCCACGAATTTCAGCAACCAAGAAAGAAAAAAGAGGAAGTTATAAATAATTCCGAAAGCCGGCGACCCGAGGGAGACTTCCGAATATTAAAAACCACTCTCGGGTGACCTGGGAATAATTCCCGGAGGTGCAAACCATAAAGGCTCTCATCCGGGGCCTTTATGGGACTCGTAAATGGTGCCAGCACTTGTAACGCGATTGGCGATAATCAGTCTGCATTTGCGGAAGGAAGGAAGGGGTGAGGGGGGTGAAGGTGAAGGGGAGAGGAGAGGGCCTTCCTTTTCAGATCTTGTGGTGGTCTTAGAGGGGTGGAGGAAGGGTGGGGGTAGATCTTGTAGTTGTTAGTGTGGATGAGGTAGGTGGGTTATGGGTAGAAGATTAAACGGGCTGAATACTGTACTCGCGAGTTTTGAGGGCAACGTGAAGGTGGCGGTGGGGAGGGTTAGTGGGTAGGTAGAATATAGTAATAAGGAGCATAGAGGTAACTATAAAACCGGGGGGAAGTTGAGTATAGTATGGTGAATGGGCTAAGTAATAGTAAATCAACAGGGTACACTGATTGGGTTGATTACTGTAATATAAAAGCAGTAAAGTTGGGGTTTAGGATAGGTATGCAAAAACCCTGCCATTGTCTCTGTAATCTGCATACATTCATAAGGATCTCGTGGATGTAACTGCAAGGCCAAAAGCTCGTAAAGAGTATTCACATCCTCAAAACGCAATGACCGGAGACCTCTTGT
>NW_020870298.1:15000-30000 GCF_003789085.1 Penaeus vannamei
ACAGAGCAAAGATGAAACAGAAAAGGAACAGAAGAAAAAAAAGAAAAAAAAAACAGACATTTAAAGAAAAAGATAGAAGAGAGAAGAAGCTAAGGCGGCCTATGACGCGGCCTTCGTGTCGACCGGAGATAGCAGGATCCACCCTGGAGAGCAGCGATCTCGTGAAAAAAAAGGGACCGAAGGGTTAAGAAAGAAGTTGCGTAAAGAAGATTACAAGGAGATGGTTGCGCGCGCTGGAGTGGACCCAAGGAGCTGCGTCAGGAGAGGCGGAACGAGCTAGACGAAGGATACCGGAGGATAGAGTGGATATCGGCCAGGAGTGGATGTGGGTGCCGGAGTGGGGCGGAGTAGCGGCGCGAAGGAGAATGAGGTGGAGACGATGATACCTGTAGGAGACATAGCACACACGCACACACACACACACACACACACACACACACACTCACACACAGCACACACATCATCACACACACACACCACACAACACACACACAGCACACACACACACACACACACACACACACACACACACACACACACACACACACACACACACACACACACACACACACACCACACAACACACACAACACAACAAAAAAAAATAAACCAAAAATTGAATAAACAACAAACAAAAATGAAGAAATGCATAAAACAAATAAACAGACGCGCCACAAAAATCAAAACAAACCAAAAGAAATCAAAACAAAAGCTAAAAAAATAAACCCCGTAGACAACAAACAGACAAAACAAGAGATAGACGAACGCTAAATCAGCTAAAAAAGCACAAACGACAAACAGACGAAACCAAGAGAGAGACGAACGCTAAACCTCCACGCCGAGCGTCGAGAACAAGCACAGCGTCGGCTCCCCCATTTTATTCTCGTATTGAGCTCGTCGCTGTTAACTCCCGAACTCTAATGAAAATTATGAGCAAGTTCTTCGCAAAGTTTTGTCGCATTTTATGCAGAGCGAGCGCCGCCGCGAGACTTAAGTTAATTTTCCAAGTTAGATAGAATTGTAAATCATGGCAGTCTGCAGGCGGCCATGGGAGCTTCCCCCTCCTCCTCTTCCTCCCTCCGCCTATCTCTCCTCTCTATCTCTCTCTTCTTTCTTTCTGTCTTTCTGTCTGTCTGTCTGTGTCTCCTCCCCCTCCCTCCCTCCTTCCCTTCCCTCCCCTCCCTTTCTTCCTTCCTCCTTCTCCTTTCCACCCCTTCCTTCCTTTCCTCCCCTCCCTCTTTCTTCTTCTTTCTTTCTTTCTTTCTTTCTTCTTTCTTTTTTCTTTCTTTCTTTTCTTTTTCTTCTTTTCTTTCTTTGTTCCTTCCTTCCTTTTTCCTTCCTTTCCTTCCTTCCTCCTCCTCTCACCCCTCCCCCCTCCCTCCTTCCATCCTTTCTCGCGACGCCATCTTCCTGATCACGCCTCATGGCCCACTTGTTGGAGGCTCATGACTCGCAGGAAGAGCCAGGGGGAGGAGGAAGAGAGGGGGAGGGGGGAGGGGGGGAGGGAGGGAAGAGAGGTTTGAAGTTTTGGGGCAAATGAAGGAGGAGGAGAAAAAAGGAAGAAGAGAGAGTAAGAAGAGGGGGGAAGGGAAGGGGGGGAGAGAGGTTTGAAGTTTGGGGCAATGAAAGGAGGAGGAAAAAAAAAAGAAAGTAAGGGAAGGAGGAATAGGAGGAGGAAGAAATAATAAAACAGAGTGGGAAAGAGGAAAGAGAGGTAGAGAGGAAGGGAACAACAAACCACGACAGGGATAAGAAAAAGGGGAAGGAGAAAGGAAGAATAAAAGGATGGACAAAGAGGAAAGGAAGAAAGGTAGTTAGGGAAAAAAAAAAAAAAAAAAAAAAAAAAGGGAATGGAAGGAAAAAGAGATGGAGAGATAAGAGAGAATTTGAGAAGATGCCAAGGGAAGCCCTGTTGAGAAAGAGAAATGGAATAATCCGCTAATGAAGACGAAAGACGAGTCCCAGCGGGGGAAGCGAGGAAGGGGAGGGGGGAAGAAGGGAGGAAGATGAACGGGGAGAAAGAACAACGGGAATTAGAGGAGATGCAAGATGAAAAGGTGGAGAGAGAGGGGGGGGGAGAGAAGGAAAAGACGGGTGATAATGCAGGAGACATAAGGATTCGGAGGAAGAGGAAGAGAAGTAAGGAAAGTAGGAGAGGGGAGAGAGAGAGAGAGAGAGAGCAGAGAGAGAGAGAGAGAGAGAGAGAGAGAGAGAAGAGAGAGAGAGAGAGAGAGAGAGAGAGAGAGAGAGAGAGAGAGAGAGAGAGGAGAGAGAGAGATACGAGAGAGAGAGAGAGAGAGAGAAGAAGAGACGAAAAGAAACCTACTCCCCCCCCTCCAAGCCAGAAGCCAGCAAAGCCAACTTCATATCAACTTGCCACAAATCCCCAAATGACTGTTGCCATTGCAGTGTTATAGCCACACGTCACTTAAGTACACCCCCGACCTCTAATCACGGGGTTAATTATGTGCTCACTTGATGATGATTATGGTGAGGACTGGTGGTTGAGAGCAATCGGCTATTAGGTGTAGTGGGTGTCGGAAAATATTCTTATATATAGATTTAGAGGAAGGGAGAGAAAGAAATGGAGGGGAGGGAGGGGAGGAGGGAGGGAGGGAGGGAGGGAGGGAGTGGAGGGAGAGAAAGAGGGATCGAGGGAGGGAAGGAGAAGAGAGAGAAAAGAGGGATCATAGAGGGAGAGAGGGAAGGGGATGGGAAGGATGGACGCGATAGGAGGGAGGGAGGGAGGGAGATAGGGAGAGAGGGAGGGGAGGGAGAGGATGGACGGCATAGGAAGGAGGGAGGGAGGGAGAGGAAGGATATAAGGACAATCAAGGGAAGGAGGGAGGGAGGGAGTGACAGAAAACAGTGTGAGAGAGCGAGATAGAGATAGAGACATGAGAGAAGGGAGAAGACAAAAATAGAACCAGAAAGAGACATAGATGCATAGACAGATGGAGAAAAAGATAAATAAACAGGAAGATAAACAGATAGATACAAGACACATATTACACATACATAACAAATTTTCTCCTCACTTATATTTCCGATCTAATTTCACAAAAATGTTTACGAAGTTACGAAACGAGCCCAGTGAAACGCAAGCAAATATGTAAGGTAAATAGGGTCAAGTATTTTCAACATCGAGGCAATAAAAGCAATGAAAATACTTGCTTTAGGAGACTGCAACGGATGGGACAGCAACACCAACCTGGAGGAGAGAAAAACATCGCTTAGTTAATCAACAATAATAATGAAAAATAATTATAACCTATAATGATAATGATAATAATGAATAATGATAAATAATAATAATAATAATATAAATAATATAATAATAAATAATAATATAATAATTAATAATAATAAATAATAATAATGATATCTATAATGATGATATAATAATAATGGATGAATGAATAATAATAATAATAATAATAATAATAATATATAATATAATAATAATAATAATAATAATAATAATAATATTAATAATTAATAATGAAATAATAATAACATAATAATACATGAGATGACAATATTAATACTAATACTAATACAATAATACAAATACTACTACCGACTAATAATAATAATAATAACAATAATAATAATTATGATAATGATAACATCCTGTTCACTAAAGTAACAGCAATAATAACAACGACAAGAGTAAGAACACACTAAGGTAATAATCATGTTACAAAGACATCGAACATTTTTTTTATGAACATTATCACAATATTCGAGTTAACAGCAACAGTAACAGCAATAACAAACAATAACAAAGACAAGAGACACAGCAACGACGATGACAACAACAGAACAACGACGGCGACGGCAATAACAACGAAGACGATGGCGACGACGGCGAGAACAACAACAACAACAGCGAGAGACGACGACGACGAACAACAACAACAACAACAACAACGAAGGCGACGAACGATGACGACAGCAAAACAACAACGTCGACAGCAAGCAAAAGACGACGACGCACGAGACTAACACCACCACCCCATCCCAGCCACGCCAGAACCGCCCTAAGACCACCCGGAATCAGCGAGCGGTGGATCTGAAGCGCCACGCACGCAGAGATCCCGCGGCGCTCACCTTGGCACCCGGTGGCACTCGCAGCGGCACCCAGAGAGAACACCCCGCTTCTTTTGTCCCCGCCGCCGTCCCTGGGAGAGTAAGAGTACCTCGCTCCGCTAATTACACACTCTGGAGGTGAATGGATTAAAAAAAGAGAGAGAGGGGGGGGAAGGGGAGGGCTAAATGGTGCCACTAAGTGCCTGTTGTGGAGGCTGGCCATACACTGAAACTGGCCATAAAAGGGGAAGGGGGAGAGGGGGGAGAGGGGGGTCATCGACCGTGCTTGCGACACGACAATGCACTGGGTTTCAAAAGGTCGTGTGAATGCAATTTGTCCAGGGTACAGTTACGCTGCATTTAGTTTTTGTATTTTTCTTTCTCTTTCTCTTTCTCTTTTCCCCCTTCTTTTTTGGCATTTATCTCGATTCCGGCACGATAAGGTCACGCGAGAGAGGCTGACCTGAATGTCAACGACCTTCATCAGACAGCCCGAAATAGCCCTGGTTTAAATATGTTTCCTTTTCCAAAATCGGAACAAAATAATAATTGTAATCCCCTTGATTATTATTTTTTAACAAACGGAGCTAAAAATATATGTATATTTAAATTCCAAATTCTCTTTCCGAATAAACATTAACCCTCCTCCCCCTCCACCGTTGCCACACACACACACACACACACACACACACACACCACACACACATACACACATACACAACAAACATACACACATACACACATACACCCACACCACCACACCCACACCCACACCCACCACACATCCACACCCCACAGCCCCACCCACACCCAATCACATCCACCCACACCCACCACCACACCACCACACCCCACACATCCCCACCTTCCCACACCCCACACCCACACCCATCACATACCCACCGACACCTAGCGCCCGAGCCTCCCTTCCCCCGCTTCTCTCGATCAGCCAAGGACAGACATCATTACGATCATCACCGACCGTTCAAAGCCATTCGCGAAATCCGGATAACGTTTGATCGATTAGCCGAAAGAGCTGGAACCTCGGGCCGCGCGATGAGATCGATGGAGCCCCATTAGCGGAGCTCTAATTCATAACGCGAGGGTTGGGGGGGGAGGAGGGAGGGAGGGAGAGGGAGGGAGGAGGGAGGGAGGGAGGGAGAAGAGGGAGAGAGCGAGAGGGAGAGCGAGAGGGGGAGGGAGGGAGGGAAGGAAGGGAGAGAGGGAGGAGGAGGAGGAGGGAGGAGGAGGGAGGGAGGGAGGGAGAGAGAGATAGAGAGAGAGAGAGAGAGAGAGAGAGAGAGAGAGAGAGAGAGAGAGAGAGAGAGAGAGAGAGAGAGAGAGAGAGAGAGAGAGAGAGAGAGAGAGAGAGAGATAGAGAGAGAGAGAGAGAGAGAGAGAGAGAGAGAGAGAGAGAGAGAGGAGAGAGGAGAGAGAAGAGAGAGAGAGAGAGAGAGAGAGAGAGAGAAAGAAAGAAGATAGATAGATAGATAGAGAGAGAGAGAGAGAGAGAGAGAGAGAGAGAGAGAGAGAGAGAGAGAGAGAGAGAGAGAGAGAGAGAGAGAGAGAGAGAGAGAGAGGGAGAGAGAGAGAGAGAGAGAGAAGGATAGATTAGATAGATAGATAGAGAGAGAGAGGAGAGAGAGAGAGAGAGAGAGAGAGAGAGAGAGAGAGAGAGAGAGAGAGAGAGAGAGAGAGAGAGAGAGAAGAAGAGATAAAGAGAAAGAGAAAGAGAGAAGAGAGAAAGAGACAGTAAAGACAGACACGAAGATAAGTAACCGGTCGAGAGAACTTAAAGAAATACAAACAAACGAATCTAGACAACCAACCAAACCTAAAAAAAAAGCAAAGCGAGAGAAGCCCGGGAAGGCGAGCTCATTCCCGGGCCGATCTGGCGGGCCAATTCGACGAAGACTAATGGCGCGCGCCAACTTCCGAGGTCTCTGGCGCCCCGACTAACTTCCCGCGCTTGGGATTGTCTTTGGCGCGGTTCTCGCCCTCGCCATCTCGCTCGTTTTTTCTTTACTTTTTATATTTTTTTAATCTTTGTTTTCCTCTCTTTGCCGTGTTTCTCCCGATTCGCCATTTTCCTTTTTTATCTTTATATTTTAATTTCATCTTTTGATTTTTATTTCTTCTCTTTGCCGTGTTTCTCCGCTTGCCATTCCTTTCTTTTTTTAATCTTTATTTTCCTCTCTTTGCCGTGTTTTCTTCGCTTCGCCATCTCATTGTATCTGTTTTCGTTCTTTTTAGTCTTTGTTTTCCTCTCTTTGCCGTGTTTCTCCCCTCGCATCTCGCTTCGTTTTTCTTTATTTTTATCTTTTTGTTATTTTTCCTCTTTTTGCTGTGTTTTCCATCGCCATCTCGCTCATTTTTCTTTTTTTAATCTTCTTCATTTTTTTTTCTCTCTTTGCTGGTTTCTCTCCTCGCCATCCCGCTATTTTCTTTATCTTTTTTAATCTTTGTTTTTCTCTTTGCTGCGTTTTCCTCGCCATCACCGTCATTTTTCTTTATTTTTTGAAATTTTGTTTTTTCTCTCTTTGCCGTGTTTCTCCGTTCGCCATCGGCGTCATTTTTTCTTTATTTTTTATCTTTTTTAATCCTTTATTTTCCTTCTTTGCAATGTTTCTCCGCTGCGTATCTCCTTTCTCTTATCATTTATTTCCTCTCCTTTGCGGGTTATCCTCGCCATTCGTTTTTTTCCTTTTTTCATCTTTTAAATTTTTATTTTCCTCTCTTTGCCGTGTTTCTCGTCGCCAGCTCGGTTTCTTTTATTCGGTTTTTATTTTTTCATCTTTATTTTCCTTTTGTTGCTATTTTCTCTTTCCCATTCTTTTTTTATTCTTTATTTTCCTCTTTTGCCGGTTCTCCCCCTCCCATCTCATATTTTTTGTGTTGTTTTTTTAACCCTTATTCATATCCGCACTGGTCTCTTTTAATTCGAGGTGTTTTTTCCTTTCACTTGCTCCCCAGTTTCTGTTCTCTCTCTTTCTATACGATTTCTCTTCATATCTCTTTCTTCGTATCATACGTTCTTCCTTCTCGGGGTTTCTTTCATCTGCTCTTCTCCCGGATTTTTGTAGCACCTTCTCATCTTCCTCTCTTTCCATTTCCTATCTACTGTTTCCCCCTTTTACTATTCACTCCTCTCTGTCATCTATCCTGTCTCTTACTGTTTCTTCTGTCTGCCTCGATTCTCATGTCTCTAGTCTGGCCTATCTGTCTGTCTGTCTCTCCTTTCCTTTTATCTCCCCTGCCTACCTTTAACTCTCAATTTCTATTTCCTCCCGTGTTGCTTTCTGGCCTCCCTCCCTTCCTCGGTCCCCCATTTCCTCCGTTCCTTTCCCTCTCTCCTCGCTCTCTCCTTCCTTTCCCTCTTTCCTCCTCCTCCATCCTTTCCTTCTCTCCTCCTCCATCATTCCTTTCCTTCTCTCCCTCCCTTCCCTCCGCTCCCTCCCCCCCCTCCCTCCTCCTCCTCCTCCCTCCTCCCTCCTCCCTCCCCTCCTCAACATCGGAGAGGACGGTCCCGAAATATTCTCATGCTTGGGGCCCCGGGTTCATCTAGCGGAGGGTCCTGGGTACTGAAGACGGCTTATGATTTTTTGTGTGACGCCAGCGAGGAGGGGAGAGGGAAGAGAGGAAGGCGAAAGGGGGGGGAGAGAGGGAGGGAAGTAGGAAGGTGGGATGGGGAGAGAGAGAGGAAAGGGAGACAGAGGAGGGAGGGAGAGGGAGGGAGAGATGAGGAAGAAGAGAGGAGAGAGGAGAGGAGACAGCCAAGGGCAGGAGGAAGGAGAGGGAAGAGAGGAAGGGCGAAAAGGACAGAAAAAGATGAGGGAGGGAAGAGGTTATTAAGGTGGGGGCTGGGGGGAGTGAGGGAGAGGGGAACGAAGAGGAGGAGGAAAGGGGGAGAGGAGGAGGGAGAGAGGGAGGGTGAGAGTAGGAGGAGAGGGAGAGGGAGAGGAAGAGGGAGAGAAGAGACGGAGATAGGAGGACAGAGGGCGAGAGAGAGAAGAGACGGGTGTCGAGAAGAGAGCGCAGAGAGAGGAGGACGGAGAGACTGCCGAGAGAGAGAGGGAAGACCGAAAGAGACGAGAGGAGAGAGAGGGGAGAGAGGAGGAGATGCTGAAGAAAACACATGACGAGAAGGTAGAGAGGGGAGCACGAGAGAGAAGAAGAGGAGAAAGATGAGAGAGGAGAGAGACGAGAGGAGAGAGAGAGAGAGAGAGACGAGAGAGAGAGAGAATGAGAGAGAGCAGAGATGAGTAGAGAGAGAGAGAGAGAGAGAGAGAGAGAGAGAGAGACAGAGAGAGAGAGAGAGAGAGATGAGAGTAGTAAAGAGGAGAGAGGAGAGAGAGAGACAGACAGACAAGGGACAAAGAAACAAGGAGAGATACAAGAGCCCGGGCACGCCAAAGACCAACACACGCTAACCCACAGAGCGCGACCACAAATCAAATCTGACACACCGGGAGATGATTCTTAATCCTATCAACGCTCTCAGTTTCGACTTCTGGAAAAACGCTGTTCATTCTCTTTCTATCTCTTCATCTCTGTCTATGTCTGTCTGTCTGTCTGTCTCTCTCTCTCTCTCTCTCTCTCACTCTCTCTCTCTCTCTCTCTCTCTCTCTCTCTCTCTCTCTTCTCTCTCTCTCTCCTCTCTCTCTCTCTCTCTCTCTCTCTCTCTCTCTTCCTATTTTCTTTTCATCGTCCTTCCTTTCTTTCTTCCTTTCCCCCTTCCTTCCTTCATTTATTTTTTCCTTCCTTTCTCCCTTCCTGATTTTTTCTCTTTCATCTGGGAAGCCATAAGTCTGAGAGATCTGCTTCGCTTGCCCTGACATCACTGCTGGAAAAAAAATAGGCGTGACATCATAATCCCGACACCATAGGCCTGTCATCATAATCCTGACACAGACCTGACGTCATTAACCTATCATCATATCTAACGCCAATGACCTGACACCACAACTGACGTCAATAGCCCAACAACTCTAACTTCGTCAAACCGACGTCATAAACCCAACGTCATAGCCCTGACATCACCTGTCCTGCCAACGTCGCCATAAAAAAAAAAAAAAATAATAAATAAAAAAAACAAAAAAAATACAACAGTAACAGTAGGGGAACACAGGCTGGAGAACCTTGGCGCAGCGGAGGCACCTGTCATCGGCTACTATATGGAAGATAACAAGATTGTACTCTCCTCCTCTCCTCTCCCCGCTCCCCCCTAACCCTCTCTCCCCTCTCCCCCCTCCCTCCTCATTTAGCCTTTCCCTCTCCCAGTCCCCGCGTGATTGTGGAAGTCACATTCTCTCTCTCTCCTTCCCTCTTCTCCTAAGTCCTTCGACAATCCATTCCCTGTCTCTCTGTCTCTCTCTCTCTGTCTGTCTGTCTGTCTGTCTGTCTGTCTCTCTGTCTCTCTCCCTCTCTCTTCTCTTCCTTACTCCTTCCCTCTCACTCCTCCCTCCCTTCCCCCACTTCGTCTCTCTTTCTTTTTCCCTGCCTCAGCCCCCTAAAATCGCCCTGCTTTTTTCAGATCTTTATCAATTTTTCATCTTATTCTATCAATCTGTGTAGCACCATAGCTCATTATTATAATGAATTAGCTTTCATGTTACGCTAGACCCAAGAACAAACTGCGTCACAGCTGGTCACTCTAAGCCACTTCCAGGCCCTGTCACCCCAACCCTTCAGCTGCCACTCCGCCTGGCTGCCACTCTCACTCCCAAAGTCACCCTTCAGCCACTCCGCAAGGCCCTGTCACCCTTCAGCTGCCCACTCCGTCAAGCCCCTGTCACCCTTCAGCTGCCACTCCGCCTCACTCCCAAGGCCCTGTCACCTCCAGCTGCCACTCCGCCTCACTCCCAAGGCCTGTCCCTTCAGCTGCCACTTCCGCCTCACTCCCAAGGCCCTGTCACCCTTCAGCTGCCACTCCGCCCACTCCCAAGGCCCTGTCACCCTTCAGCTGCCACTCCGCCTCACTCCAAGGCCCTGTCACCCTTCAGCTGCCACTCCGCCTCACTCCCAAGGCCCTGTCACCTTCACTGCCAGCCTCACTCCCAAGGCCTGTCACCCTTCAGCTGCCACTCCGCCTCACTCCCAAGGCCCTGTCACCCTCAGCTGCCACTCCGCCTCACTCCCAAGGCCCTGTCACCCTTCAGCTGCCACTCCGCCTCACTCCCAAGGCCCTGTCACCCTTCAGCTGCCACTCCGCCTCACTCCCAAGGCCCTGTCACCCTTCAGCTGCCACTCCGCCCCAAGGCCCTGTCACCCTTCAGCTGCCACTCCGCCTCACTCCCAGGCCCTGTCACCCTTCAGCCACTCCGCTCACTCCCAAGCCCTGTCACCCTTCAGCTGCCACTCCCTCACTCCCAAGGCCCTGTCACCCTTCAGCTGCCACTCCGCCTCACTCCCAAGCCCTGTCACCCTTCAGCTGCCATCCGCCTCACTCCCCAAGGCCCTGTCACCCTTCAGCTGCCACTCCGCCTCACCCAAGCCTGTCACCCTTCAGCTGCCACTCCCTCACTCCCAAGGCCCATCACCCTTCAGCTGCCACTCCGCCTCACTCCCAAGGCCCTGTCACCCTTCAGCTGCCACTCCGCCTCACCCAAGGCCCTGTCAACTCTCACCCTTCAGCTCACTCCGCTCAACACCCACCGCCTCACTCAGCGGACCTCTGTTGTTGCCTCAATTTCTAGCGCAACACCCCCAGGCGACACGGAATTTTCTCGCCCCATTCACGCGCATATTCTTCATTGTTGTCTCTTCCTCCCCTTCTGCACATTCCCCATCCTCCCCCTTGGTCGCGCGAAATGGCACTTACTTCGGCTGAAGTGCTCCCCATTCTCTGCTCTCTCTCTCTCTCTCTCTCTCTCTCTCTCTCTCTCTCTCTTACCTGTTTTCCCCCTTTTCGTCCTCCCTTCACTTGCCTGCCTTCCCTCTTCGATCTTTCTTCCGCTTGTCTGATTCCTCTCTTCGTCTTCTCTTCTACTTATCTGCTCCCCCTCTTCGGCCTCTGTTCCATCTATCAGCCTTCATTTTACGCTCTTTCTTCCACCTGTCTCCTTCCCCTCTTCGTCTTTCACTTACCTGTCATCCCTCTTGGCTCTTCCTTCCACCTGTCTACTTCCCCTCTTCGTCCTCTGTTCCACATGCCTACTTCTCTGCACATTACCTACCACTTGCCTGACTACCCTTTCCACCTCTTTTCCACTCTTTTTGCCTATTCCTCCCTTCTATGTTTTCTCTTCCTCCTCCACTCTCTCTTCCACGCACCTGGCTACCTCCCTTTCCACTTTCTTCCACCTGCCTGCCTGCCTCCTCTTCCCCCTTATTTCTGTCCGTCTCTTAACCCATTCAGTCCTCTGTTCCACCTGTGTTCCTCTCCTCTCCCCCTTTCTCTCCACCCTCCGTTCTCCATTTAATCTTGTCACCCCTATCTAACTTCTTTTCTGCCATTCTCTCTCCTCTCATTTCTCTTTTCCACCTGCCTACTCCCCCTCTCTTCCAACTCCCTCACTTCCTCTACCCTCCCTTCCACCTTCCCACTCCCTCCCCACTCCACTCTCCCCTTTCCCTCCCTCCCTTCTATCTCCACTCTTCCACCTCCCTTTCCCCTCCCTCCTTCCTCCACCTTCCCTCCACCTCCCACCTCCCACTCCCCCCTCCTCCACCAGCCACCCTTCCCCTCCCTCCCTCCACCAGCCTCCTCCACCTCCCCTCTCCCCCTCTTCTAACGATGAACCGAAAGGTCCCAGACGTTTTAACAGCAACGAATCAAAAGTAAAAGTAAAGGAATAAAATAAAAAAACCAACTTGGTTCACCCGATCAAACAGAAAGAGAAGAACTGAAAGAAAGACGAAAGTCCAGATTGCCAAGACTGAAGGAAGGAGATAAAGAAGTCATTCGGTCGCCTGGTCTTTGTTAAAGGGTGTTTGGCAACTGAGATAAATTCGACCGGTTCGTTAAGATAGTGCGAGGCCCGAGCTAATGAATATTCGTTATACGGACATGCATATATACAGAAATAAATGCATATATATGTATTAGTCTCGACATGCATATCTGCCAGACAGATAGCTAGATAAATGTATATATATCAAATAGATAGAGAGATATGCATTTATTTCGGTGTATATGCATGGCCGCATAGATGAATATTTATTGTGTCCGGACTCCTACAAATTCAACAAACCGGCCGATCGTCTCTATAGCGTTTACGTGTATTCCTAGGACGCTCGTAAAATAGCCTAGACATTAAAATAAATAGATAAATAAATATATACATAAACATACAAATAAAAAATGTAAAAATAACAAATAAAAAGTAAAAATAAACTAAATTCCCCTTCCCAAAAAGAAGATCGTCCTGTTAACCATCAAAAGACAAAAATCCTGAGGAATCCCCAGAAATAAAAAATGCATCGAAATACCAAATAAACAACAAAATGAATGAAAAAAAAAAAAAAAAGAGAGAGATGAGAGAAGAGAGAGGCAAACAGGACACAAATCCAGACACGCATGGCCATTACATATGTGGAATTCACGACGAACAAGTTGCAGGAACAGGAACAACGAAGGGATGAACAACAAGAAAACACACGAATATGTCGAAGGCCTTTCTTTTCGCTCTCGCATCGTCAGGGCACGTATGCATGTATGCCCTGACGAAGCAAGAGCGAAAGGGCCTTCAACATATTCGTGTGTTTTCTTGTTTTTCTTGTTGTTTTCCCTTCGCTGTCCCTGTTGCATGGCCATTGCAACACCGCGGTAAAGTGGTCTGTAATCCACCAAGAGTAACAGCCAAGGGGTAGATGTTCCGCCACCAACTACAGGCATGAGGCGGCCGAGGGAGAGAGCTGGAGATTAGACTAGAGTGATGGGGAAGAGCAGATTGGCGGAGAGTCAAATGCCTTTTAGAATGTTAGGAAGAGTGGAAAAAAAAACTTTTAGAGTGGAAAACCTTTTAGTATGTTGGGTAGAGTGAAAAATCTTCTAGAATGTTAGGAAGAGTGGGAAAAAAAAACTTTTACAATGTTAAGAGCAGAAAACCTTTCAGAATGCTAGGAAGTGTAAAAAAAATCTTTAGAATGCTAGGAAAAAAAAATCTTTAGAATGCTAGGAAGAGTGGAAAACCTTTTGAATGTTAGGAAGAGTAGAAAAGAATTTTACAATGTTAGGATCGTGGAAAACCTTTTAGAATGTTAGGGAGAGTGGATACAACGTTGTATTCAACAGAGGGAGATTAACAGCAAAGCTAGGTATGTTGCGCGAGTGGAGAGCAATATCGACAGGTATAAACGTAATGTTTGTTTTTTTATACATTTTTGAAAAGATATAATACCTAAACAAAGTGTACAGAGAAGGAAAAAAATACACACTAGAGGTAGACTGAAGTAGCATGTGTTGTAAAAAAGCCACACGAGTATTAACCAACCTGCTGAAGACAAATTACAAAAATAATCATCGACTCCTAACCCTCCCTTTTCATAAAACGCAACAGCACTTCCACGAAGACCGGACCCCACGCCTCCCGAGCCTCGCCAATGAATGCAAAGGCCTTCAAAACCAAACACAGAGGATATACGCCTGTTATCACACGCCCACGCAACATGTCATTGACTCGTTATCGGTCTTTCTCTTCATATCCTCATTAACTTATCTTTGTTGCATTCTCTTTGTGTGACATTGTTCATACCTTCATGATGGATTACCACAGTGTTTTCTTCGGTTTCATACGGGTAAACTACATAATATAGCATCCATTTACCAAAATTTATGTCACGTGTATATCCACCCACATGGGGACGAATATACAGGGACGCTAATGAATCCAGAAGAACTACCCGGGCGGCTTTAGCATGGGTTCTCCCCCGTGGTCGTTGAGAGGGGACGCAGGAGACAAGAGTCGCACACAGCAACGCACGCAAGGCCGGGAATAAACGCACACGAACCGCGCCGTAAGTGGCCGGGAATGCTCGCCTGCCGGAATGAAAGCGTCCCCCCGGTCCTGGTTGGTCCCTCCCTCCCGACGCTGGTCTTCGGGAAAACTTTTCTTCGTCTCCTCTCGCTCCGTTTTCTTAATTTGCAAAAGAATTAAGAAAGGAAAGTACGACCATTGTACTCTTTATAACTAAGTATGCATTTTTATAAAATTTTCATCGTCTCCTCTCACTCCGTTTTCTTAATTCGCAAAGAATAAAGGGAAAAGACATGGATTATACTCTTTATAATACGTATGCATTCTTAAAAAACTGAGTCATAACGAAGAACAATACGCGATTCATCAACGCCCGTGCACACACTCTTAAATCTTAAATCTTAACGAAGAAAGGAGATCAGAATACACGAATCACACACACTCTTCGCCACTCCCTCCTCCTCCCACCAGAACAGCCAAACAATAAACCTTTCTCCGGCAGCCTTTGAGCGCCGTTCCGGGTATCTCATTCCAGAAACCATTAACAGCAGCGCGCCTAACATGATTTACATCTCATTCCGTCTTGTTTACAGGTTAAAAATCCGCAATTCTGTTAACTTCGCCACCTGGTCAGAAAACAGACGCCGAAGTCCCGCCCCCCTCGCCACGCCCATCACCCGCGCCGAAGGGCCTCTCCGCGCCCTCTCCCACCTGCAGGCGCTCTCCCCAACACTTTCGTCCTGTTGGCAGGCCGAGGTCGTGAAGGTCCGGTCGTTACAGGCTCCCGAAGTTTAAACAACGAGCGCCGTTCCCACAAGTCATCAGTGCGGCTGTAAAAGGAGACGGGGGTGGGCGTGTTCATGGCCACTCCGCCCACGCTGTAAAAGTGGGTCTCGCGATGACGTCGGAGGGGGAGGGGAGGAGGGAGGGAGGTCTGATCAAACTCATTACACGAACAAAAGGGGGGATCAGGAAAGGGAGGGGGAGGGGG
>NW_020870298.1:34506-37006 GCF_003789085.1 Penaeus vannamei
TTATTATCTAAAAAAATCGAAGATTATGGTTCTTTCATTTCTAGTAATTTATCGAATTCTCTATGGGTATTTTCTTGTACTTCGAGATATGTTTCATATTAGTATTTTTCTTCGATTTCTCTGTATTGGGATTTTTCTTCACTTCGAGAATGTTTCATTACTTCATTTTTTTCTATATTGGATATTCGAGAAAAGCTGTGTCTTTCCTCGTCCACCTAAAAGCGGATTCGAATGCCTTGCCCTGCTTCCGCTGCTGATTCTGGAATATAAGGTGGATCCTTTCATTTTCATTTACTTCAAATCCTGTAGATAAAAGTTGTCTTCGCGATCTATTGCTGATATTCGCAGACACCGTCCTGAAACGCTCGCTCTACCGGGACAGAATGTCTATCCAGTATCTTCTCCTCTTTTTAATTTTCTCTGCCTTCGCTCTATCCTCTCTTCCTCCTATTTCCTTGTATCTTTCCTCCTTTTTCCTCTGCGCCACTTCCCCTTGTTCTTGCAAAGCGCCCACGGTCCACCCTGCCCTCTTTCGCCTTGATTTTTGTCCTCTGCTGGCTTCCCTCCTCTGACTCATCTCTTTAGCCCTCCTATGAGTCTTTTCTGTCTTTCCTTCCTTCTCTTCACCTCCGTCCTCGTTTCCTCTTCTTCGTCGTACTCCCTAACCTCCCTGCTTTTCCTCTTTTCAGTCATACCTTGACCTCACTCCTATTTAACTGATCCTTCGCTCTCCTTCCTCTCGCTATGTTCTTCTTCCTTCCTTTCAAACTTCTCCTTTGCGCCGTCCCCCCATTTCTTTTTTCTCTCTTTCTTTCACTGCCCCCCATCCCTACCCTCCCCTCTTTTCATCCTGCTTCCCTTCCACCTCTCTTCACCTCCCCTGTTTCCTACCCTCTCCTCTTTTCTCTCTGCCTCTTCCCTCTTTCCCTCTTCATTTCTCTCCTCCTCCCCTCCTCACTCTTTCTCTTACCCCTCTTCCCTCCCTCCTCCTCTCTCTTTATTTCCTATTCCCTTCCTAATCTCTTCACATCCCGCTCTTCTCCATTCCCTCTTCTCCCACCTCTCTTCTTAACCCCCTTATCCTCTTTCGCTCTTCCTAAACCCCACTCTTTCTTTTGCAACCTTCTTTCTTCCTTCTCTCCTCTCTTTCCCGCTTCCCCTCCATTCCCACTTCTCTTCACCAATTTTTTTTTTCTTTCCCCACCTCTGCTTCACCCCCCTCTCCCTCCAATTTTCCTCCCCCACCCCTCTCCCCACCTTCCTCCTTTTCACCGCCACTCCTCCATCCTCCCCTGCGCTACTCCTCCTCATCCCTCCCTTACTTGGCCCCCCCCCTTCCATCCCCCTCTCCCCTTCATTCCCTCCCCGCGCTAACCTCCTCCCCTTTCACCCCCCTCCCGCTTATCCCTCCCCCTGGGCCTCCTTCCTTCACCCGCCGCCTCGTCCCACCTCCTTCCTTCACCCCCAATTTCTCCATTTTTCCGTCCCCCTACCTCTCCTTCACCCCCGGCTCCCTTCATCCCTCCCCTTGGGCCTCGTCCTCCCGTTCACCCCCCTTTGCCCCCTCCTATCTACGGTCCAGCGCGTCCTCCTTGCCGCAACGGCCGAGGGTCCTCCTCAAGTGCTTACGTCACAACTCATTCGGCAATAGTAGCGGCAAAAAAAAAAAGATTCATGAACAAAAGGATTACAGTCAACCACCGCGGGAGTGGGGGCCGCCCACGCCTGCGCGCCCGTATTGATCAGCTTTATGTAAAATTACACACACACATAATCGGCAACTGTCTTGTGTTCTCCAAGGTAAATTACGAATAAGACGTTTTCTTTTATTCTCTTCTTTCTTTCTTTCTTTCTTTCTTTCTTTCTTTCTTTCTTTCTTTCTTTCTTTCTTTCTTTCTTTCTTTCTTTCTTTCTTTCTTTCTCTTCTTCTCTTCTCTCTCTCTCTCTCTCTCTCTCTCTCTCTCTCTCTCTCTCTCTCTCTCTCTCTCTCTCTCTCTCTCTCTCTCTCTCTCTCTCTCTTTTAACTTTACTTCTCTCTCTCTCTCTCTTTCTTTGTCTCTGCTTTCAACTTTTTCCGCCTAATATCTTATCTCCGCCTTTCTCAGTCGAAAATGAGAACCTTTTTTTTTCTTCCTTTCTTCCACGCGACACATTCGCCGCGGAGACTCGTTACGCAAGTCCACAAACAGAGTAAATACTTCAGGAGGAGAGACGAGCGTGATACATGACACGTGGCCGAGAGAAGAAGCGGGGCGACGTGCATGTGTCCGAGGGGTTTGAAATATGAATCCGAGGGGAGAGGAGGTAATGCTCGAACCCCCTCCCCTCTCTCACCTTCCCCTCCCCTTCCCCATCCCCTTTCCCTCTCCCTTTTCCCTCCCTCTTTCCCATCCCCTCCCCTCCTCTCTCCCCTTCTTCCTTTCTCCTCCCTCTCCCCCATCTCCCTTTCTCCTCTCCTTTCCCTCCCCTCTCCCCTTCCCATCCCTCCCTCCTCTCTCCC
>NW_020870298.1:42006-46269 GCF_003789085.1 Penaeus vannamei
CCTTCCCACTCACCCACTTTCCTTCCCTCTCCTTACTCCCACTCCCTTCCTCTCCTTACTCCACTCCCACTCCTACTCTCTCTCCTCACACTCACCCACTTTCCTTCCCTCTCCTTACTCCCACTCTCCTTCCTTCTCCTTACTCCCACTCCCACTCCTACTCTCTCTCCCTCACACTCACCCACTTTCCTTCCCTCTCCTTACTCCCACTCTCCTTCCTTCTTCCTTACTCCCACTCCCACTCCACTCTCTCTCCCTCCCACTCACCCACTTTCCTTCCCTCTCCTTACTCCCACTCTCCTTCCTTCTCCTTACTCCCACTCCCACTCCTACTCTCTCTCCCTCCCACTCACCCACTTTTCCTTCCCTCTCCTACTCCCACTCTCCTTCCCTCTCCTTACTCCCACTCTCCTTCCTTCTCCTTACTCCCACTCCCACTCCTACTCTCTCTCCCTCCCACTCACCCACTTTCCTTCCCTCTCCTTACTCCCACTCTCCTTCCCTCTCCTTACTCCCACTCTCCTTCCTTCTCCTTACTCCCACTCCCACTCCTACTCTCTCTCCCTCACACTCACCCACTCCACATCGTGTCAAGCACCCACTGTTTTTCTGACCTGCATCGCGTCCGGCCTCCTACAATATATCTCCGCCGCGGTATTCGATCCCTCGTGTGACGCTCTTCATCGCGCCCCGACTTGCTGATTGACTGACACCTGCTCTGGTTTACTGATTGACCTGCTCTGGTTTGCTGATTGATTGACACCTGCTCTGGTTTACTGATTGATTGACACCTGCTCTGGTTTGCATTGACACCTGCTCTGCTGACGATTGACACCTGCTCTGGTTACTGACACCTGCTCT
Organism: Penaeus vannamei; assembly: GCF_003789085.1. Lineage (NCBI taxonomy): Eukaryota > Metazoa > Arthropoda > Malacostraca > Decapoda > Penaeidae > Penaeus > Penaeus vannamei. The sequence goes on from NW_020870298.1 coordinate 42,868, forward strand.
GGTTTGCTGATTGACACACACCTGCTCTGGTTTACTGAATTGACACCTGCTCCTGATTTTGATTTTGAAATTTGCTGATGATTGATGGTTTACTGATTATGGACACCTGCTCTGGTTTGCTGATTTATTGACACCTGCTCTGGTTTTGCTGACATTGACACCTACTCTGGGTTTGCTGATTTATTGACACCTGCTCTGGTTTACTGATTGATGACATTACTGATTGATTGACACCTGCTCTGTTACTGATTTATTGACACCTGCTCTGGTATGCTGATTTATTGCTGCCTGGCTGATTGATTGGCTCTGGACTGATTATTGACACCTGCTCTGGCTGCTCTTTGCTGATTACCATTGACACCTGCTCTGGTTTACTGATTGATTGACACCTGCTCTGGTTTACTGATTGATTGACACCTGCTCTGGTTTGCTGATTGATTGACACCTGCTCTGGTTTACTGATTTATGGACACCTGCTCTGGTTTGCTGATTGATTGACACCTGCTCTGGTTTGCTGATTTATGGACACCTGCTCTGGTTTACTGATTGATTGACACCTGCTCTGGTTTACTGATTTATGGACACCTGCTCTGGTTTACTGATTGATTGATTACTGATTTGACACCTGCTCTGGTTTACTGGGACACCTGCTCGTTTACTGATTTGATGGACACCTGCTCTGGTTTACTGACATTACTATTGATGACACCTGCTCTGGTTTGCTGATTTATTGACACCTGCTCTGGTTTGCTGATTTATTGACACCTGCTCTGGTTTGCTGATTGATTGACACCTGCTCTGGTTTACTGATTTATGGACACTGGTTACTTGATTGACACCTGCTCTGGTTTACTGATTTATGGACACCTGCCTCTGGTTTTTGACTGGACACCTGCCTCTGATTCTGACTTGATTGACACCTGCTCTGGTTGCTGATTTATGGACACCTGTCTGGTTACTGATTGATTGACACCTGCTCTGGTTTACTGATTTATGGACACCTGCTCTGGTTTACTGATTGATTGACACCTACTCTGGTTTACTGATCTATGGACACCTGCTCTGGTTTACTGATTGATTGACACCTGCTCTGGTTTACTGATTTATGGACACCTGCTCTGGTTTACTGATTGATTGACACCTGCTCTGGTTTACTGATTTATGACACCTGCTCTGGTTTACTGATTGATTGACACCTGCCTTGGTTTTACTGATTATTGACACCTGCTCTGGTTGCTGATTTATTGACACTGCTCTGGTTGCTGATTTATTGACACCTGCTCTGGTTTGCTGATGATTGACACCTGCTCTGGTTTACTGGATTATGACACCTGCTCTGTTTCTGATTGATTACCTGCTGACTGATTTATGGACACCTGCTCTGGTTTACTGATTTACTGATTTATGGACACCTGCTCTGGTTTGCTGATTGATTGACACCTGCTCTGGTTTACTGATTTATTGACACCTACTCTGGTTTGCGATATTGACACTGCTCTGGTTTACTGATGATTGACACCTGCTCTGGTTTACTGATTGATTGACACCTGCTCTGGTTTACTGATTGATTGACACCTGCTCTGGTTTACTGATCTATGGACACCTGCTCTGGTTTACTGATTGACACCTGCTCTGGTTTGCTGATTTATGGACACCTGCTCTGGTTTACTGATTGATTGACACCTGCTCTGGTTTACTGATTGATTGACACCTGCTCTGGTTTGCTGATTTATTGACACCTGCTCTGGTTTACTGATTTATTGACACCTGCTCTGGTTTGCTGATTTACTGACCACTATCCTAAATTACTGAATCACTGCTTATTACCCTGGTTTACTGAATTACTGCTTTCTACCCTAAACCACTGAATCAGCGACATTTATTCTAAATTACCGAGTAACTACCCATTGTCCTTAAACCTTAAATTACTGAATACTGCTCCGGTTTACTGAATTACTGCCCACTGCCATAATTTACTGAATTAATTCCTAGTGCTTGAATTTACTGAATGAATGTGTATAGCGATGCATGCAAAATGAACAATAACAAAAATGAAGATCTTCATGTGGTCGTAAGAAAGGAATAGAATGAAACATTTCTTCCCTTATAAAGAAAAAAAAACTGAAGTCAGTCGAGCTAAGACATCGCTAAGAATAAGGCATTACGGTGGTCCAGGACAATGGTGTCCAAACTGGGGTCCGCGTACCCCTGGCGGTACGCAACATATATCATAAGGGTACGTGAACAAACAAGTGCACACACACAACACACACACACACACACACACACACACACACACACACACACAGAGAAGCATCACATGTTCTATGAAATATTTTTTTTCGTGTATTAAATTCGAATTTATTGACCAACACTCAGGCAATGCAGCCTTTTCATAAATAGTATATTATTTGCGTTATCCTATACAAAACAGTTTGCTTTGCCATTGTGGACGGGGGGGGGGGGGGGGGGGCGTAACATTACAAGAAGGTAATAAAGGGCACAATAGGCGAAAATGTTTGAACAACGCTGGTCTAGGATATCACGCAAACATACATGTACAAATGTATACATACATACATACATACATACATACATACATACATACATACACACACGAGCGTGCACGCACACACACAAAACACACACACACACATATATATACACACACATACATACATACATATAAACATATTAGATCCACTGTACTTCTCTTGGAGGAATACAAAGACCATAAAATCAACAGAATAAATACGATGAACACACCAAATACAACGAAATAACAAGAAAAAAAAGAGAGTAAACAAAATCAGGGAAAAAATTATATTTACAATCGGTCTGCGCCATTCACAGCCAACGAGAGGATTAAAGAACTCTTAAGTACGACATTTTCTTAAGGGACGTAAATCGAGACGCGGCATTCGACTTACCCTGATACCTTGGGCGGCGCTTTCCGGGAAGGCAATCAAAACCCTGTGTATGTATAACTCGAAAGTTATGCTAATAAGTTCTCTTTCTCTCTCTCTCTTCTCTCTCCTCTCTCTTCTCTCTCTCTCCTCTCTCTCTCTCTTTCTCTCTCTCTCTCTCTCTCTCTCTCTCCTCTCTTCTTCTCTCTCTCTCCTTCTCTTTCTCTCTCTCTCTTTCTTTCTCTCCTCTCTTTCTTTCTCTCTCTCTCTCTTTCTCTCTTCTCTTTCTCTCTCTCTCTCCTCTTTCCTCTCTTCTCTTCTCTCTTTCTCTCTTCTCTCTCTCTTTCTCATCCTTCTCTTCTCTTCCTCTTCTCTTCTCTTCTCTTCTCTTCTCGTCTTTCTCTTTTCTCTCTCTCTTCTCTTTCTCTCTTCTCTTCTCTTTCTCTCTTCTCTTCTCTTTCCTCTTTCTCTTCTCTTTCTCTCTTCCTTCTCTTTC
>NW_020870298.1:57599-60099 GCF_003789085.1 Penaeus vannamei
CCTTTACATTCGCCCCTCGTTTACCCCTTGCGCTAAAATTGACCGCAAACGTTATACAAAATTATTGTATTCATTATCATCTATTTTCAATGCTCACGCACCATGACCTCTCTTTTCCAGCCCACTCCGCCCTCCCTCCCTCTAGCCTTCGCCCTCGCCTCTCTCTCTTCTCCCTCTCCTCCTCTCTATTCTTTTCCTTTCTTGTCTGATTCGTGTTTGTATTCTTTTCCCCTCTCTCCCTTCCCTCTTCCTCCCTCCTCCTCCCCCCCTGCTGAAAAAGCAAATGGTCTATACTATTATCCTTATAGACATGTTCCCTCCCCGCCCCCTTTCACCTCCCTCCCCGCCCCCCCCCCCTCCCCCGGCCTCCCCGCCCCTCCCCGCCCTCCGCCGTCCGTCGCCGAGTCGCTCGCTCTTTCGTCTCGCCGCCTTTGTTTGTTCTGCGACAAAAGCTTTCTCGTCTTTTTTTTCTCTTTTTGGTTGTTGTTGTTGTTCGTTGTTCTTTTGTTTCTATTTTTTGCTACTCTTGTTTATAGCATACTCTACTTATCCACAGCACATAGTGATGTCGTGTGTATTTCTGGTGTAACTATATATATATATATAATACATACATACTCTAATAACTATATTATATATTATCATATATATATATATGACATTTAATATACCTAGCTATATCGTGTATATATACTCACGGAATATATAGTATAATTATAGTAATATATATAGTATATATAAATATAACTATATAGTATGTATAGTATAATATAAGTATATATATAGTAGTATATAGATAGTTAATATTATAATATACTGTAACATTGTAATAAATACTTATACGATATATATATATATAACTATATATTATACCTATATATATAGTGATGAGTATATATTATAATGTAAATGTATATAATTATAGATATAAGATAGAGAGATAGATAGATAGATAAGATAGATAGATTAGATAGATTGAGATAGATAGATAGATAGAATAGATAGATAGTATAGATATATATACTATATAATACTATATATATATATATATATACTAATATATATATATATAGTTACAACATCACTGTACTATTGTGGATTGTGTGTGTGTGTCGTACTATACTACTAGCGTATATAGTACTTATATCCTCTATATTATACTATACTTAATATATATATTATACTATATACAGTACTAGCTATATATTATATACATATATAATATATATATATTATAATTATATATATTAATATATAATACATACATTATGTATATGTATATATATATAATATATATATATATATATATATATATATTATATATATATAATATATATATATATATATTATATATATTATAATATATAATAATATATATATATATATATATATTATATATAGTATATATATGTTTATATATTACTGTATGTGTGTGTATGTGTGTGTGTGTGTGGTGTGTGTGTGTGTGTGTGTGGGTCCTTGTGTGTGTGTGTGTGTGTGTGTGTGTGTGTGTGTGTGTGTGTGTGTGTGTGTGTGTGTGTGTGTGCTGTGTGTGTGTGTGTGTGTGATGTGCGTGTGTGTTATATATATATATTGTGTGTGATATGTATATATATATATATATATAATATATATATAGTATTAATATATATATACCTACGATATCTTGGTATAATATATCATAGTATACATATATATATATATATATATATATATATATACTATATATATATATATATATATATGTATGTATATAACATTACCATACAACACACTATATATTATACTATTATATATATAATATATACATATAGTGTATAAATATGTGAATATATATATTAATATATATATGGTATATAGTATATATATATGTGTGTGTTGTGTGTATTGTTGTTGTGTGTGTGTGTGTGTGTGTGTGTGTGTGTGTGTGTGTGTGTGTGTGTATCTATGTATATATATATATATATATATATATATATATATATATATATATATATATATATATATATATATATATATATATATTACGTATATGTTGTGTGTGTGTGTTGATCGATTGAATAATTTGTTCATTTAGGATTAGCTAAAACGCTCTCGTGTTGTCCATGTGCGTGTGTGTCTGCATGTGTGCGTTAGTCAGTGTGTACGTTTCTGCTTCTCTGTGTCTCAAGAAAAGTTCCTCATTGCGAAAACTGAGGCAGGAGAGGGAGGAGGAGGAGGAAGTGAGGGCGAAGGGGACGGGGACGCGGGCTCAAAGAGGGGAGATGGAGGGAAGATGCGAAGGATAAAGGGATAACAAAGATGATAACGACCTCGTCCGCCAGAGCTCCGATAACCATCTTGTTACAGGCTGTGATAAGACGAATCCCTCATCCACATCCCGAGAGATAAGGCGCCCTCTGTCTCCCCTCTGCCGCGCCCTTTCCCCTTTCCCCTCTTCTCTTTCTCGCCTTCTCCCCTTTTATCTTTCTCACCTCATGCCTTCTTCTCTATCCCGCCT
>NW_020870298.1:67599-73794 GCF_003789085.1 Penaeus vannamei
ACTTACGGGCCAGGTAATGTGGGTGGGAGGAGGAGGAGAATGGGAAAGGGGATAGGTATGAGTGAGGGAGCGTGAGGGGAAAGTGGGAGGGAAGTGGGGAGAGGGATGCGTATGGGTGAGGAAGAGGGTAGTGGACTGAGGGGAGGGGGAGGGGTTATATGGGTGAGGGAGTGTAAGGGAGTTAAGGAGAGGAGTAAGGGGAGCATTTATGTGGCAGCGGATGGGTAAGGATGGGGAGGGGAAGGGAGAGGGGAAACCTTTTGGAGAGGGAATAGGTAAAATATGGAGAGACAGTTTATGAGAAATGTGGCAGGGAGGCAAGGAGGGAAAGAGAGACTGGGAGGAGAAAAATGAAGTTGAAGTGATGGATTAAAGGGCCGCTTGCGTAAGGGGGGGGGAGGAAGGGAGAAGGATGTGGCGGGGATAAGGGTTTAGAAGGGAGGTGGGGGAGGAAGGTGGGGAATCGCAGAAAGAGGAAAGCGACTGAGGGAAAAGGAAAGGAAAAGAGGATTTTGTACAAGGCAAATTTGCCTCTTTCCTTCAATCCTCTTCTTCCAACCTTCCCCTCCCTGCCCCTTCCCCCTGCCCCTCCCCTGGTCCATTCTCCCTGTCCCTCCCTCTACCCCCCCCTTCCCCTACTCCTACCCCATCCTCCTTACCCATCCCTCTTCCCCTCCCACCCCCCTTTACCCTCCCCTCCCACCTATCCTCCCCCTCCTCTTCTCCCCCTGGCCCCGACCCCACCTCCCCCTACTTTCTCCTCCTACTTCCGTTTCGTTAATGATAAGAAAGGCGCTTAAAGCAGATCTGATTCCTTAGCCAAAGTTCGGAGAGGACTTTCGAGTTGGATTGGATTCCGAAAGCGCTCCTTCGGCAGCCGATGGCCAAGTCTCGAGGAATTGCGGGACAAATATACATTGTAATCTGATAATATGGGTTTGATAAAAGAGGAGAAGAGAGGGGGGAAAGAGGAGGAGGGGGAGGGGGGGAGGAAGGAAGGAGGGAGAGAGGTGGAGAGAAAGAGAAAAAGAGAGATTGTTTTGTTTATTCAACAAGATTCCTCATCGAAAAAAACATAAATAAATTTAAAAAACACAAAAAAACATCATTGTTGATATCATTGTTTGCATTATTACTATCATCATTATCATTATTGCTGCTATCGTCAATAGCAGTGTCATTATTACTATCATTGTTATTCCTTACCATAATTATGATCATCATTATCATTATCATAATCATTATCCTATATCTTTTATTATCATTATTACTCTTATTACTATTGTCATCATTTATTACTATTGTTATTATTATTATTATTATTATTATTATTATTATTATTATTATTATTATTATTATTATTATCATTATCATTATTATTATTATTACTATTATTATTATTATTGCTATTATTATCCTCATTACTATTATTATTATCATCAATTTTGTCACTATTATTTTCTCATTACTATCATTATTATCATTTTTATCACAATCATTATCATAGCTTTCTTTATTACTTTATCATTTCCATTATTGTCAATATTAGCATCATCATTATTATCTATCTTTTATTATTCTTATTATCATCATTATCATTATTGCGATTGTTACATTTGTTACATTTGATATTAATTATAACAATGGGAATGATAACAATAAAACTAATATTTATGTTAATACTAATGCTAAAACTAATGCTAATACAGATGTTAATATTAGCAGTAATACTATCGATAATGATATCGGTAATAACAATTATGATGATATTGATAACAGCAATAATAAAGATGATAACAACAACAACAACAAACTAAATGATAATGTTAGAAATAGTAGGAATGATTATGATAATGATAACAATAGTAATGCAGTAATGTTAATGATGATAATGATAATTATGATAATGATGATGATAATGAGGATAATAATAGTGATAATAATACTAATGATAATGATAATGATAGCAGTAACAATAATAATAATGATAGTAATAATGAAAATAATAATAGTAATGACAACAATAATAATAATGAAGATAATAGTAATAAAAGCAGTAGTAATGATGCTAAGAAAAAGAATGACATCTTCAATAACAATAATAATAATAAAACAACAGTAGCAACAACAATGATGTTAGTGATGATAGCAATAATAATATGTTGCACTGATGGGCGACAACATTCGATCAAGATGAAAACCAATTCATGAATTTGAAGTTGTCATCAAAGCGTTTGTTCTCAATGGAAGTGACAAGCCTAAATAAACATAGAAATGGAACTACATCATTACTTACCACGTCTAACAAATTTTCTAATGGCGAAAAAAATCTTTCCCTCATGTAAAAGGAAAAAAAAAATATATGTTGAGAGCGAATAATAGGAGATTGATGGAAAATCTCCCTTATCTGACATTTTTTAGAAGAGTTTCGCACTGACAGGCCCGAGTGAGGGAGCGGAGGAATTTTGAAATATTACTGGAACGGGAAATCATCGAACTTTTGATCTTGTCAAATAGTTCGTCTTCTAAAAGTTCCCAATCAGTCAGCCAGTACTTAAATCGGGCGCGTGTGAACAGGCCGAGAGTAACGTAGATCCTTTAGATTTTTTTTTAATAATAATAATGATAAACTGATAAAATGATAAAAGGAAAAAAAGATGTTGAAAAGATAGCAGAAAAATAGAACGTTTTGCGCAATATGATTTTATGAAAATAAATCCGAATAGATTTTTTTTTTTTTTTTTTTTTTGTATCGTGTTTTCATATTTTATATAGAATGAAGAGAATTATTGATATCTTTTTTTTTTTTATTCTACTCTCAGCCATAGCCAGCATCCCGTGACATATATAGATGAAAACCCTACAAGTTATAATTACATTTTGGTTCTTATATCAAAACAAAAATATCACCATTTTTCATTAAGACTTGGGTAAACTTTTATAATTAACTTTTATAAGTCCGCATGAGTGATATGTATACAAAATTATCTTGAAAGGAAATCATTTTTCCAGATGATAATGTCCCGTTTGTTTGTTTTTTTCTTTCTTTCTTTCTTTCTTCTTTCTTCGTTTTTTTTTTCTTTTTCTTCCTTTCGTTTTTTCCTTTATCTATTTATTTCTTCCTCCTTTCTTGTTTTCTTTCTTTCTTTTCGAAATTGTCTTATTATATCCTTTTGATATCATCATTAGTATTCAACTTTCATTATTATTACCATTATTGTTATTACAGTAATTATCATCATGACTATCATTCCTATTATCATTATTACTATTATTCATTTATTCATTTGCCATTATCATTATCATCATCATATATCATTATGCATCATTATTATCATTATCATCATTCATCATCATTATTATCATTATCATTATCATCATTATCATTATCTTTATCATTGTTATTATCATTATCGTCAATATTATCATTATTATCATTATCACAATTACTGTTATTATTATCTTTATTATTATTATCACTATCTCGTTCTCAATCTCGTCCTCATCTTCCAAATTTAATTAATGATAATCATGATCAATGATAAAGAGTAATGAGAATGAGAATGAGAATTGATATTTGAGATTGATTAAATACGGTAATGATTACAAATACAATAATGATAAAAATAATGACAATGATAATGATAGTGATAGATAACGATGATGAAATGATAATGATACATAACGATTACTAATAAATTGTGATAGTAACGATTGGTAATAATAACAGGATGATAACAATGATGAAATATCAATATTAATGGTATAACAATAAGTGATAATGATAACAAATGCATATATTGTATATGATGTATGTTAGCATGTGTGTATATAATGTTTATAATATATAAATGTAGTATAACTACATATATTACGTGAGATTTATGATATAGGTTGAATTTATATATCATGGGCATATCTATATCTAAAATATATATATAAATATGTATGTAAGTTTATTAATATACCTTAAATATTATTGTTATAAAGTGATATATGCTTAAGATAAAGGATATATAATATTGTGAGTAGTTAGTTATGATAAGCTTCAATTATATAATATACTATATTATTGGATATTCTTTATCTATATGTCATAAGAGGTGTGTGTGTGTGGTGTGTGTGTTTTTCTGTGTGTATGTACCTGAGAGGTATATATGATATATAATATATATATGTATTAGATAGTATAAGTAAGGTATATACGCTATAATTCATATATATATGGATATAGATACTAATATATATCATATAATAATATATATATATCATGCTTGATTTTATAATGAATATCTATGATAAATAGGTATCTAGTGTATAGTAATGTTTTTTATGATGGTATGATCACTGTATGCAGCTAAATCATATATAATTAATAAGTATATATATATATTACTAGTATATATTATAGCCTCACTGATATAATGTTTGTATGTATTAGACTAATGTTATTGTATGTATGGCTAATGTATTAGTATGTATGTATGCATAATAATATTATAAGATATATACAATATAGATGACTCATATATATATATATCATCATATCATATAGCTGTATTTATATATATATATATAATATATATATATATATATAATATACTATCATATTATATATTATAATATATGAATGTCTGTATATTGCTTGGCCTCCCGCGTGAGGCGAGAAGAGCAAATGAGGATTTTTTAAACGCGTCGCCAAAATTATCAGAACGAGACTCAGAAAAGCTATTGTTCTAAGCTTTCCATTTTTAGCGCCACGCCTCTGTGCGGCTCTCTCTCTCCCTCTCCCTCTTTTATTCTCGTTTCTTTTACTATTTCTCTTCCTCTGTTTCTATTTTTCTGTCTCCTTCTCTCTCTCTCTGTTTATTCTTCGTTTAGTGTCGTTCTAATGTATATTTTTCATATATGTTCGCTTTCTCTTTCTATCAATCATTTATTTACTCCTCATATTCCTTTTCTTTTCCTCTCTATTTCTCTTTCGCATTTATTCTTTTTTTTTTTCTCTCTCTCTTCTTTCTCTTTCAGTTTTGTTCTGTTTTTGTCTTTCTATTATTTTTTCTGTTTCTCCTTTTCTTTATTTGTTTTATCCTTTTTCTTTCTTTTCTCTGTTTTCTCTTTCAATCTCTCTCTTTCTATTTCTCTTTCTCTATATTTTTCTCTTTTCACCTTTGTTTATATATCAACTATTTCGTTCGCTCACTATTTCCTTCCTTTGTTCTTTTATTTCTATCTTCACTCTTTCATTCTCTAACAATTCTCGTCTTTTTTTTTGGCGATCTCTCTCATCCATACAGTCTCTTCAAATCAGGGAGTCCTTTTGGGTGACATATTGGCGTGATTGAATGTTTCATCCTGTCTTTTGTCTTCAATACTGCGCAATTATTGCAGTTGTTAGGAAGGGTACTGGTGTGTGTGCATGACTACTGACTACTTTATACTGTTGGTAAGAGATCACCGACTAAGTCGTGGATGGATTAGGTAGTGATTGTAACTCGGGATATGGAAGTAGTTTTGTTATTGGGTGTAGGAGAAGATACAAGATGTGAGACATTTGAGTAGTCTATTTTAGGTCATTATTCAGTCTCTCTTTCGCGTGGTTTTAAGTCAGTTTTTTTTCGTCATAGGCCATTATATTGGTGGACTCCTAGTACTAGAACAACTCATATTACTGATAGTTATCTTATATTGCGTGTTCAAATACTACCCTAGCACATCGAGTGAAACATTCGTTTCTCGTACACATGTATCAGACCATATTATAACCGAACTGCGCTAGTAGTGAAGTATAACTCTATAATCTCATATAACATCTACACGTGCATCGTCGAATAGTCCATGCTTAATATATCATTAGACTGTTGGATATGACGTATCGTGTTTAATGGGTCCAAATTGCTATTGAGTTACCTTAGGGTGCTTGTTAGACGCATATATATTTCAAGCTCTTATCTTGGAGTTCGGGTAGATTGGTATTGTGCGTGTGCGGCTCTCGTTTTTCGATGTTCCGTTTGTTGCTTTGTCCGTTTTCAGTGTGTAGATGTTTTTGTGTGATCTTGGGTGTGTTTAGTTTCCGTGACTACTATCCGTGTAGGTGAGCTTGTATTCTAGCGAATTGTTGTATTTTGTGTATTTACTTGTGTTTTTTTGGTGGTGGTAGCTTGGATCTTTAGTGGTGAGCTCCGTATGAGACGC
>NW_020870298.1:75831-93331 GCF_003789085.1 Penaeus vannamei
TCTCTCGCTCTCTCTCTCTCTCTCTCTCTCTATCTCTCTCGCTCTCTCTCTTCTCTCTCTCTTCTCTCTCTCTCCTCACTCAACTCACTCACTCACTCACTCACTCACTCACTCACTCTCTCACTCTCTCTCTCGGGGTTTCTTTGCTGCTCTCTCTCTCACACTTACCCACTCACTCACTCACTCACTCTCACTCACTCACTCACTCACTCACTCACTCACTCACTCTCTCTCTTCTCTCCTCTCTCTCTCTCTCTCTCTCTCTCTCTCTCTCTTTCTTTCTGCACTCTCTCTCCTCTCTCTCTCTCTCTCTCTCTCTCTCTCTCTCTCTCTCTCTCTCTCTCTCTCTCTCTCTCTCTCTCTCTCTCTCTCTCTCTCTCTCTCGGGGTTTCTTTGCTGCTCTCTCTCTCTCTCTCTCTCTCTCTCTCTCTCTCTCTCTCTCTCTCTCTCTCTCTCTCTCTTCTCTCTCTCTCTCTCTCCTCTCTCTCTCTCTCTCTCTCTCTCTCTCTCTCTCTCTCTCTCTCTCTCACTCACTCACTCACTCACTCACTCACTCACTCACTCACTCACTCTCTCTTCTCTCTCCTCTCTCTCTCTCTCTCTCTCTCTCTCTCTCTCTCTCTCTCTCTCTCTATATATAATATATATATATATATATATATATATATTAATATATATATATAATACATACATACATATATATATATATATATATATATATATATATATATATATATATATATATATATATACATACATACATGCATATATATATATATATATATATATATATATATATATATATATATATATATATATATATATATATATGCATATTATATATATATATAATATATATATATATATGATATATATATATATATATATATATATATATATATATATATATATATATATACATATATATATGTGTACGCACACAAACACACACATATATATATTTATGTACAGTATGTGTATTTATGTGTATATGTATAGACAGGATGCATACACATGCAGTGAAAAGGTTAATGAGAAATCGGTGTACCTTTTAGAAGCAAGCGACGCAACCTCAGGCGGAAGGCAGGAAACGTTGAAGCCTCGCAGGCAATTCATCTGTGGTAAGTGTTAGGGACAGAGCGAAGGAAAAGCGCCCTTATGAAATTGGACAAATTCAAAAAGAAAGAAAGAAAGAAAAAAAAAAAAAACAATATGAGGTGAGAAGAGTCGTACCTCTTATCACCTCATATTGTTATCTTATCCATTCACTTTAAAAAAATATATATCGTTTTTATTATGAAGGCCTAGTTAGCTTGTCACGAAACTGGACAAGCCAACTAGGCCTAAATAATAAAAGCGATATATTTTTTAAAGCGAATGAATCAAATAACTTGCCATTAAAGAGGAATAATCCTAAGAAAATGAAGATGTTGGGTATACTCCTCTCCATATAAAGATATCTGTTCTGAGCTTTCTGTCGCGTTTTTCTTGCACTCAGAAGATGCCTTTTAGACCAAAATTCAAATATGCTATATTTTTTAACTTTGTTTCGTGTAAATGCATTTTCTTTAAGGTAAAATCATCTCTAAGAGGATATTTGTTATTTTTTTCTATTTCGACGTTCAACGGGCAAGTTCTAAGACGTCTCTTAATTGTATTTCTGCGTAATAAAACGAATATAGATACGGATTCGATTGTGTAAACACTAGGGTGGAAAAAAACAACATCGATGAAGTATATGTTCTCTCAGAGCGGGCCAAGAATCGTGCTCCGAGTAGAATGGCGTCGGAGGTTGTTTATTCAAGGTGTGAGTGTGAAGTGCCGCATTCCCGTCCCATCAGATGAAGCACGAGATCAGATCTGTTCTTTTCTTTGACCTAAATCCATAGCGTTATTGCGGGTTAAGACCATGCGAGTCTATTCACTTCGGCAAAACACTTTACTTGCAAATAAGTGACTTGAGTTTATATGGGGGACTGTTAATATATTTGCATATTTCAGTTCTTTTCTTTGACCTAAATCCACGGTGTTATTGCGGGTTAAGAGTCATCCACTTCGACAAAACACTTTACTAACAAATAAGTGACGAGTTTATATGGGGACTGCTCATATATCTGCATATTTTCTTTTTTTCTTTCCTTTTCTCACCATGCCTTAATAATATCGTCTGTCCCGGTTTAGTGCGTTTTTTTAGTGTATTTCTATACTGAAGAAAGATATTGACAAACGTGAGGACAGTGAATGAATGAGTGTCAACAACCGTGGTCTTTTCGTCGACATTCACAGAACGCGCAGAGCATCGAGATCGAAGAGAGGTTGAGGATTAGCGACTCTTTCTATACTGTTGGGTCTTCTTATGTCAGAACAGTCATGCGTACCTCTTATTAAGAATCTGGCACGTTATGAAGCAGAGCGGATTCAAAGAGCGGTTTCTCGCCATCATTTAATGAAGCTTAACATTTTTAATATTTTCCGGGATTGGAGTTAAGCCGTCTGAAATTCTGAGTTGGCAACTTTGCAAGAAAGAGGTGTGCGTAGTTACTCGTTTGTTATTACGCTAGATCTTGAACTATCGGATCCTTGAGTTTATTTTCGACATGGTTACACGGAGATACCTTTACAGAAGAAATGGTTGTCTCAGTCTATATGTATTTATAGACTGAGGAAACTGTTTTCCTATTCCGTTTGGCCCAGCAACTGAGAAAATAAGGAGGCTTTTTCTTCTTCTCAGATAGTTTTGTATGGCTTACTTAGAGGTAATGTGCTGAATGCTGACTATTTTTTCTATGACTTCACTGCATGTCAGGAGAGTCAAGTCTAAGCTCATTATTTGAATTTCTGAGATTTCTATGTTTGCATATGGACTATTTTGAGCAGCAGCTTTGACACCTGATTGTAGTTACTCCTGTCCCTCCTTCAAAATGTGCATGATGCCCGGTCTTCTCGTCTGCCTTTGACTATATATTGTTCTGGCTTTCGGTGTTTCCAGGAGAGACGTAACAACAGGGCCCAGTGAGGACAATGATAGTGTTTTGATAGCCTGTGTACTAGGAATATGTTCATAAAACCTTGTATTATATGTTGAATCACGTCATTCACGATCACCAGAGAATTGACAGTGGAGTAATATGGTAAAGAGCAGTTTTTCTTTCTTTCTTTCTTTCTTTTTTGATGAGAGATGTAAATTCATAGAAGTAGATGCACTGCAATCGGACGTCCTTTGATCATGCACCTCTCTCCCTCTCTTGCCCTCTCCCCCCTCTCTCTCTCCCCTCTTTCTCTCCTAAACCTAGAGAACATGAACAATGCGTATCTAAAAGCTGAACAAATAATAGTCCAAAGTCAAAAATTCTACTCCATTGTTTTCAATACAATCTAATTAATAATTGACCAATCTAATACAATCTAATTAATAATCAATAATAATCTAATTAATAAATGAATAGATACAAACCCTCCATGATTTACTCACAGTTTTCAGACTCTGTCGCGCTGAGGAAAGGCTCTAATTATAGCAATAAAACCAGGCTTCTTGAGAACCACATTGTAGCGTACCCAGGTAGCTTGGTACAGAGGCACTTTACGTCACGTCTGCCTAGAAGCCACGCCCCTCTTCAGTAGCTAAGAAGTTGATTGGTTGACATAAAATTTTAGTGCTGCTATTCATATATTTAAACTAAACCTGTTTATAACCAGGCTCGTTCTAAAGTATCATAGTGATAAAAACTGGGTACGTATAGTATTAAGTATAGATCACATTCAGGTCGAAATAAAGGATGTTACTGAAAACATATACATATGTATAGATATACATACACACACGCGCACACACACACATATATGTACACACACACACACACACACACACACAAACACACGCACACACACACACACACACACACACACACACACACACACACACACACACACACACACACACACACACACACATAGATAGATAGATACATACATACATACATACACACAGATACATATGTGTGTGTATTTATGCCCACGTTCGCGCGTTTTTATATTGCGTTTTTATAAGCATTCAGAGACCTACAAATGCGTTCATGACAGGAGATATGAACTGAACAAGATATCCAGAAGGAAAACGTGCGCCATGTTAAAAGTAATACAGTTTTTACCAAGCAATCATGACATGACCAGCGCGCAGGAGACAAGCTGCAGTCTGCCACCGCTCGTCGTGGAAGCTTCAGTTTTGGCAGGACGCGGAATACACCCGCTCTCTCTCTCGTTATCTGTGTTATCTTTACTCTATAATATTAAATGGTCTCTATTTCTCATCTCTCTCTCTCTCTCTCTCTGTCTCTCCTCTTCTCTCCTCTCTCTCTCTCTCTCTCTCTCTCTCTCTCTCTCTCTCTCTCTCTCTCTCTCTCTCTCTCTCTCTCTCTCTCTCTCTCTCTCTCTCTCTCTCTCTCTCTCTCTCTCTCTCTCTCTCTCTCTCTCTCTCTCTCTCTCTCTCTCTCTCTCTCTCTCTCTCTCTCTCTCTCTCTTTTGTGTGTGTCCTGTGTATATTGGTCTTTTTCTCCCTTATCTTTCGTTACCTTTATTTTATTAGTAAGTTGTGTGTTCTTTAATTTCCTTGTTTTCTTCTTTTATCTTTTTTTCTTTCTCTTTTTGATTATTCTTTGCTCCTTTTTCTGTCTTTGTTCGCTCGTTTATGTCACAGTTTCTCCTTTTCTTTTTTGTCTCTCTTTCCATCTTTCTCCCTCCCCTTTCTCCATCTATTTTTGTTTATACCTCTATTCCTCTCCTTTTCTTTGTCTTTCTCTCCAGTCCTCTCTCTTCTGTCTCTCTATCTATTTTCTGAAATCCATCTTTTTCTGTCTCTTCATCTCTTTTCTTTTATTGCTCTCATACCCCCACCCTTCTATTCCTACTCTCCATCTCTCTTTCTTATCTCTCTCTTTCCGTCCATCTTTTTTCTCTTCTTATCTAAATCCCACTTCCTTCCTTCTGATTTTTTTTTTATTCTCTCCAAATCCTTCTTCCTGCTCATCTCTCTCTCTCTCTCTCTCTCTCTCTCTCTCTCTCTCTCTCTCTCTCTCTCTCTCTCTCTCTCTCTCTCTTCTCTCTCTCTCTCTCTCTCTCTCTCTCTCTCTCTCTCTCTCTCTCTCTCCATCACTCTCCTTTCTCTCTCAATCCGTTTTCCTTTAATTCTCTCCAAATCCGTTCTCTTCCCTCCTCCCCATCTTTTTTATATCCCTTTCTCTCCATCCCTCTCCTTTCTCTCTCCATCTTTTTTTCTCTCTCTCTCTTTTCTATCCTCAACCTTCTCTCTCTCCATTTTTTTTTTTTTTTCTTTATCTCTCTTCCAATCCTTCCCTCTCTTCGTTTGTTCCATTATCTCTCCAAATCCTTTTCTTTTTTCTTTCTCTCTTTTTCTTTTCTTTATCTCTCTCTCTTCCCATCCATCTCCTATCCCTTTCCATCTCTTTTCCATTATCTCTCTCCACGTTCCTCTCCCCAACCTCGTCCCCATCTTCCTTCTTCCCAGGCGCATCTCCAAATCCTTTTCTCTTCTATTTTTTTCTTTTCTATCTCTCTTCTTTCCATCCTTCTCCATCTCTTTTCCATTATCTCTCCCCAACCCCCTTCCCCCTCTCCCTCACTCCCAAGCGGATCCGAAGGGCCCCGAACCGAGCCCTTTTCCCCCTCTCCCTCTCCCTCCCTGCCCCCCCTTCCCTCCCCTCCCTCCTCCCCTTTCCCCTTCCCCCTTCCTCTTTCCCTCCCCTTCCCCCTCTCCCTCTTTCCCAAGTGGATCCGGAGGCCCCGAACCGAGCCCTTTTCCCCCTTCCCTCCCTCCCCCCTTCCCCCTTTCCCTTCCCCCTCCTCCTCTGCCTCCCCTTCCCCCTTTCCCTCTCCACTTCCCTCCCTCCCCTTTCCCCTCTCCTTCCCTCCTCCCCTTTTCCCCTCTCTCTCCCTCCTCCCCCTTCCCCCTCTCCCTCCCTCCCAAGCGGATCGAAGGGCCCCGAACCAAGCCCTTTTCCCTCTCCCCCTTCCCCTTCCCCCTCTCCCTCACTCCCCTTCCCCCTCTTCCTCCCTCTTCCCCCTCCCTCCCAAGTGGATCGAAGAAGGCCCCTCCCCGAGCGCCCCTCTCCTATCCCTCCTCCCCTTCCCCTCTCCCTCCCCCCCTTCCCCTTCCCTCCTCCCTTTCCCCTCCCCCTCCCTCCTCCCCCTTTCCCCCTCTCCCTCCCCCTTTCCCCCTCTCCCTCCCTCCCAAACGATCCGAAGGGCCCGAACCGAGCCCTTTCCCTCTCCCTTCCCCCTATCCCCCTCTTCCCTCACTCCCCCCTCCTCCCTGTTTCCCTCTTCCCCCCTTCCCCCTTCCCTTCCCCTTCCCCTTCCCCCTCTCCCTCTCCCCTTCCCCCCTTCCCCCTCTCCCTCCCTCCCAAGTGGATCCGGAGGGCCCCGAACCGAGCCCTTTTCCCCCTCTCCCTCCCCTTCCCTTTCCCCTCCCCCTTCCCCCTTTCCCTCCCCCCTTCCTCCTCTGCCTCCCTTCCCCTTTCCCCTTTCCCTCCCCCCTTCCTCCTCTGCCTCCCCCTTCCCCCTTTCCCTCTCCACTTTCCTTCTCCCCCTCTCCCCCTTCCCCTCTCCCTCCCTCCCAAGTGGATCGAAGGGCTTCTCCCCAACCCCCTTCCGAAGTGCGGGAGCAGAGGTCACGTGACCGAGGCGCTTCAAAGACTACGTGACTGGCGGCTGTCGGTGGTAGAGGCAGCGCTGGCTTAAGAGTCTTGCGCTCTCTCTTTCTTAGTTTTTTTTTTCTGTAGTTCTTTCTCTGTCTCTTTCTTTCTGTGCCTCAGTCTCTTTCTCTTACTCATTCTCTCTTTCTCCTTCTCTCTCTCTTTCTCCATATCTCTCCCTCCCTCTCTCCTCTTCTCTCTCTCCCCCCCCCTCTCTCTCCATCTGTCTGTCTGTCTCTTTCTCTCTCTTTCTCCCTCTACTGCCCTCTCCCCTTTTTCTCCCTCTCCCTCTCTCTCTCTCTCTCCCCCCTCTCTCTCTAACTCCCCCTCTTTCTCTCTCCCTCTCCCCCCCCTCTCTCCGTCTCTCTCTCTCTCTCTCTCTCTCTCTCTCCCTCTCCTCTCTGGACTGCCTGATAGCATTTTCAAGGAACCCAACACCTCCGGGCGTGCGAAAAACCTGCAACCTGATAACGAGAATATTTGTAGGGCTAGCGCGGGTCCAGGGGGTTGGGCGAGCAATATACTATTACGGCAGACACTGATATGCAATTCGCAGTTGTAAATTATTCTCGATAGGAAATTGGATATTTGTACTTGAGCGATGGAGAGAGGAGGAGGAGAAGGAGGGCGATGAAGAGATAGGTGGAAAGTAAACACGCGGTGATATTGGGAGGGAAGGGAGGAGATGTTAAAGAGACGGCGAGGGAAGGTCAAGGTACAAGAGGGAGGTGAGAGAGGGGAGAGAAATCTAATGAAAGAGGGGAGAAAAAGTTCATAAGAGAGGGGAGAGAAGTTGGATAAGAGAGGGGAAAGGAGGAAGATGAGAGAGGGGAGGGAAGGAAGATGAGAGAGGGTAAAGAAGGAAGATGAAAGAGGGGAAAGAAGGCAAATAAGAGAAGAGAGAGAGAGAGGAGAGAGAGAAGGCAGATGAGAGAGAGAAGGCAGATGAAGAGAGGAGAGAGAGAAGGCAGAGAGAGGGAGAGAGAGAGAGAGAAGGCAGATGAGAGGGAGGAGAGCAGAGAAGGAGAGAGAGAGAGGAGAGAGAGAGAAGAAGATGAGAGAGAGGAGAGAGAGAAGGGCAGGTAGAGAGAGGAGAGAGAGAAGGCAGAGAGAGAAGGCAGATCGAGAGAGAGGAAGAGAGAAGGCAGATGAGAGAGAGAGAGAGAGAGAAGGCAGATGAGAGAGAGAAAGGCAGATGAGGAGAGAGAGAGAGAGGAAAGGAGAGAAAGAGAGGAGAGAGAGAAGGCAGATGAGAGGGAGGAGAGAGAGAATGCAGATGAGAGAGAGGAGAGAGAGAAGGCAGATGAGAGAGAGGAGAGAGAGAGAAGGCAGATGAGAGAGAGGAGAGAGAGAAGGCAGATGAGAGAGAGGAGAGAGAGAAGGCAGATGAGAGGGAGGAGAGAGAGAAGGCAGATGAGAGAGAGGAGAAGGAGAAGCAGATGAGAGAGAGGAGAGAGAGAAGGCAGATGAGAGAGAGGAGAGAGAGAAGGCAGATGAGAGAGAGAAGGCAGATGAGAAAAAGGAGAGAGAGAAGGCAGATGAGAGGGAGGAGAGAGAGAGAAGGCAGATGAGAGGGAGGAGAGAGAGAAGCAGAGAAGAGGAAGAAGAGAGAAGGCAGATGAGAGAGAGGAGAGAGAGAAGGCAGATGAGAGAGAGGAGAGAGAGAAGGCAGATGAAAGAGAGGAGAGAGAGAGAAGGCAGATGAGAGAGAGAAGGCAGATGAGAGAGAGGAGAGAGAGAAGGCAGATGAGAGGGAGGAGAGAGAGAAGGCAGATGAGAGAGAGGAGAGAGAGAAGGCAGATGAAAGAGAGGAGAGAGAGAAGAAGGGCAGATGAGAAGGAGGAGAGAGAGAAGGCAGATGAGAGGAGAGGAGAGAGAGGAGAAGGCAGATGAGAGAGAGGAGAGAGAGAATGCAGATAGAGAGAGGAGAGGAGAGAAGGCAGAGAGAAGAGAGAGAGAGGCAGAGAGAAGAGAGAAGGAGAAGGCAGATGAGAGAGAGGAGAGAGAAGCAGATGAGAGAGAGGCAGAGAGAGAGAAGGCAGATGAGAGGAGAGAGATGAGAGAGAGGAGAGAGAGAAGAGATGAGAGAGAGAGCAGAGAGAGGCAGATGAGAGGGAGGAGAGAGAGAAGGCAGATGAGAGAGATGAGAGAGAGAAGGCAGATGAGAGAGAGGAGAGAGAGAAGGCAGATGAGAGAGAGGAGAGAAGAAAGGCAGATGAGAGAGAGGAGAGAGAGAAGGATGAGAGAGATGAAGAGATGAGAAGGAGAAGAGCAGAATGAGAGAGGAGAGAGAGAAGGCAGATGAGAGAGATGAGAGAGAGAAGGAAGATGAGAGAGAGAGATAGAAAGCAGATGAGAGAGAGGAGAGAGAGAAGCAGATGAGAGAGAGGAGAGAGAGAAGGCAGATGAAGAGAGAGAAGGCAGATGAGAGAGAGAGAGAGAGAATGCAGATGAGAGAGAGAGAGAGAGAGAGAGAGAGAAGCAGATGAGAGGGGAGGGAGAGAAGAGAGGCAGATGATGAGAGAGAGAAGCAGAGAGAGAGAGGAGAGAGAGAAGGCAGATGAAGACGAGGGAGAGAGAGGAAGAAGGCAGATGAGAGAGAGAAGGCAGATGAGAAAAAGGAGAGAGAGAAGGCAGATGAGAGGGAGGAGAGAGAGAGATGGCAGATGAGAGAGAGGAGAGAGAGAAGGAAGATGAGAGAGAGGAGAGAGAGAAGGCAGATGAGAGGGAGGAGAGAGAGAAGGCAGATGAGAGAGAGGAGAGAGAGAAGGCAGGTTAGAGAGAGGAGAGAGAGAAGGCAGATGAGAGAGAGAGGAAGAAGAGGCAGATGAGAAAGAGGAGAGAAGAAGGGCAGATGAGAGAGAGGAGAGAGAGAAGGCAGATGAGAGGGAGGAGAGAGAGAAGGCAGATGAGAAGAGGAAAGAGAGAGAAGCAGATGAGAAAGAGGGAAGAGAGAGAAGGCAGATGAGAGAAGAAGGCAGATGACGAGAGAGAGAGAAGAGAAGCAGATGAAAGAGAGGAGGAGAGAGAGAGAGCGCAGATGAGAGGAGGAGAGAGAGAAGGCAGGATGAGAGAGAGGAGAGAGAAAGGCAGATGAGAGAGAGAGAGAGAGGCAGAGAGAGAGGAGAGAGCGAACGCAGATGAGAGGAAGAGAAGGGCAGATGAGAAAGAGAGAGAGAGAAGAGAGGCAGATGAGAGAGAAGAGAGAGAGAAGGCAGATGAGAGAGAGAGGAGAGAGAAGGCAGATGAGAAAGAGGAGAGAGAGAAGGCAGATGAGAGAGAAGAGAGAGAGAAGGCCAGAGAAGGAGGAGAGAGAGAAGGCAGATGAGAAGAGGAGAGAGAGAAGCAGATGAGAGGAGAGGAGAGAAGAAGCAGATGAGAAGAGAGAGAGAGAGAAGGCAGATGAGAAAAGAGGAGAAGAGAGAAGGCAGATGAGAGAGAGAAGGCAGATGAGAAGAGAGAGAGAGAAGGCAGATGAGAGGAGGAGAGAGAGAAGCAGATGAGAGAGAGAGAGAAGAAGGAGATGAGAGGGAGGAGAGAGAGAAGGCAGAGGAGAGAGAGAAGGCAGATGAGAGAGAGAAGGCAGATGAGAGAGAGAAGGCAGATGAGAGAGACGAGAGAGAGAAGGCAGATGAGAGGGAGGAGAGAGAGAAGGCAGATGAGAGAGAGGAGAGAAAGGAGGCAGATGAGAGGGAGGAGAGAGAGAAGGCAGATGAGAGAGAGAGAGAGAGAAGGCAGATGAGAGAGAGGAGAGAGAGAAGGCAGATGAGAGGGAGGAGAGAGAGAAGGCAGATGAGAGAAGGAGAGGGAGGCAGATGGAGAGAGAGAAGAAGCAGATGAGAGAGAGAAGGAGAGAAGGAGATGAGAGAGGAGAGAGAGAAGGCAGATGAGAGAGAGAAGAGAAGAGAGAGGAGAGGAGAAGGCAGATGAGAGGAGAGAGAGAGAAGAGAGAGAGAGAAGAAGAGAGAGAGGAGAGAGAGAAGGCAATGAGAGGGAGGAGAGAGAGAAGGCAGATGAGAGAGAGGAGAGAAGAAAGGCAGATGAGAGAGGAGAAGAGAAGCAGATGAGAGAGAGGAGAGAAAGGAGGCAGATGAGAGAGAGGAGAAAGAGAGGGTAGATGAGAGAGAGAAGTGAAAGAAGAGGAGAGATAGCAAAAGAGATAAAGGAGAGAGACAGAGAGAGGAGAGAGAGAAGGCAGATGAGAGAGAGAAAAAGATGAAATAGAGGAGAGAGAAAGAGAGATGAAAGCGAGGAGAGAGAGAGAGAAGGCCAATGAGAGAGAAGAGCGAGGGGACAGATAAGAGAGGGGAGAGAAGGGAGCAGAAGTAGGGGAGGAGAAGAGGGGCGCGGAGGAGACGTGAAGTGTGTGGTTGTTCGCGCCACAATTAGGATAACATATAGCCTCGCCAGTTATATCCTCGACGACGACGTCACTCCGACTGTCTTTCTTTGTGTTCCAACTCTTCGGATGCACAAAAAGTCGCTCGCAAAATTGGTCCTTTGGTGAGGTCATCCTTGCTCTTGTTGGCGCTGGAGGTGGACTTCTGATATGTTTTTTTTTTTTTTTTCACTGGTTTGAATCTTGTCTAGGGTCTAATATTTTTCTTTTCAATTATTTTTTTTTCTTTTCTATGCGTTGATTTTTTTTTCGGTCTGATGTTTTTCGTTTTTTTCACTGCGTTTCGGGTCTAATATTTTTCTTTTCACTGCGTCGAAACCTTGCTTCAGTCCGAAAAGCGGCCTGGGCCTTTTCACTGCGTTGAAATCTTGCTTCAGTCTGATATTTTTCGCCTTTTCACTGCGTTGAAATCTTGCTTCAGTCTGATATTCCTTTTCTGACTTTTCACTGCGTTGAAATCTTGCTTCAGTCTGATATTTTCGTGCGAAATCTTGCTTCAGTCTGATATTTTTCGTCCTTTCACTGCTGAAATCTTGCTTCAGTCTGATATTTTCGTTTCACTGCGTCGAAACCTTGCTTCATCTGATAACTGCGTTGAAATCTTGCTTCAGTCTGATATTTTTCGTCTTTTCACTGCGTGAATCTTGCTTCAGTCTGATATTTTTCGTCTTTCACTGCGTTGAATCTTGCTTCAGTCTGATATTTTTCGCCTTTTCACTGCAATCTTGCTTTCTGATATTTTTCGTCTTTTCACTGCGTTGAAATCTTGCTTCAGTCTGATATTTTTCGTCTTTTCACTGCGTTGAAATCTTGCTTCAGTCTGATATTTTTCGTCTTTTCACTGCGTTGAAATCTTGCTTTCAGTCTGATATTTTTTCTTTTCACTGCGTTGAAATCTTGCTTCAGTCTGATATTTTTCGTCTTTTCACTGCGTTGAAATCTTGCTTCAGTCTGATATTTTTCGCCTTTTCACTGCGTTGAAATCTTGCTTCAGTCTGATATTTTTCGCCTTTTCACTGCGTTGAAATTTTGCTTCAGTCTGATATTTTTCGCTTTTCACTGCGTTGAAATCTTGCTTCAGTCTGATATTTTTACGCCTTTTCACTGCGTTGAAATCTTGCTTCAATTTTTTCGTCTTTTCACTGCGTTGAAATCTTTGCTTCTTGTCTTCAGTTTTGTTCGTCTTTTTCACTGCGTTGAAATCTTGCTTCCTTCGTCACTGCGTTGAAGTCTTCGTCTTTTCACTCGTTGAAATCTTGGCTTCAGTCTGGTATTTTTCGCCTTTTCATGCGTTGAAATCTTGCTTCAGTCTTTGCTTTTCACTGCATCTGATATTTTTCGTCTTTTCACTGCGTTGAAATCTTGCTTCAGTTGATATTTTTCGTCTTTTCACTGCGTTGAAATCTTGCTTCAGTCTGATATTTTTCGCCTTTTCACTGCGTTGAAATCTTGCTTCAGTCTGGTATTTTTCGTCCTTTCACTGCGTTGAAATCTTGCTTCAGTCTGATATTTTTCGTCTTTTCACTGCGTTGAAATCTTGCAGTCTGATATTTTTTTCGCCTTTCGCGTTTGAAATCTTGCTTCAGTCTGATATTTTTCGTCTTTTCACTGGTGAAATCTTGTTCAGTCTGATATTTTTCGCCTTTCACTGCGTTGAAATCTGCTTCAGTCTGAATATTTTCGTCTTTTCACTGCGTTGAAATCTTGCTTCAGTCTGATATTTTTCGTCCTTTCACTGGGTTGAATCTTGCTTCAGTCTGATATTTTTCTCCTTTTCACTGCGTGAAATCTTGCTTCAGTCTGATATTTTTTCGTCTTTTCACTGCGTTGAATCTTGCTTCAGTCTGGTATTTTTTCGTCTTTTCACTGCGTTGAAACTTCTTCACTCGTCTTTTCGAAACCTTGCTTCGGGACTGATATTTTTCGTCTTTTCACTGCGTTGAAATCTTGCTTCAGTCTGGTATTTTTCGTCTTTTCACTGCGTTGAAATCTTGCTTCATATTTTTTCGTCTTTTCACTGCGTTGAAATCTTGCTTCAGTCTGATATTTTTCGTCTTTTCACTGCGTTGAAATCTCTTCGTCTTTCACTGCGTTGAAATCTTGCTTCAGTCTGATATTTTTCGTCTTTTCACTGCACTTTTCAGTCTGATATTTTTGCCTTTTCACTGCATCTGCTTCAGTCTGAATTTTTCGTCTTTTCAATGCGTCGCTTGCTTCAGTCTGATATTTTTCGTCCTTTCACTGCGTTGAAATCTTGCTTCAGTCTGATATTTTTCGTCTTTTCACTGCGTTGAAATCTTGCTTCAGTCTGATATTTTTCGTCTTTTCACTGCGTTGAAATTTTGCTTCAGTCTGATATTTTTCGTCTTTTCACTGCGTTGAAATCTTGCTTCAGTCTGATATTTTTCGTCCTTTCACTGCGTTGAAATCTTGCTTCAGTCTGATATTTTTCGCCTTTTCACTGCGTTGAAATCTTGCTTCAGTCTGATATTTTTCGTCTTTTCACTGCGTTGAAATCTTGCTTCAGTCTGATATTTTTCGTCTTTTCACTTCAGCGCGTGCGTTGAATCTTGCTTCAGTCTGATATTTTTTCGTCCTTTTCACTGCGTTGAAATCCTTTGCTTCAGTCTGATATTTTTCGTCTTTTCACTGCGTTGAAATCTTGCTTCATCTGATATTTTTTCGTCTTTTTCAAACTGCGTTGAAATCTTGCTTCAGTCTGATATTTTTCGTCTTTTCACTGCGTTGAAATCTTGCTTCAGTCTGATATTTTTCGTCTTTTCACTGCGTTGAAATCTTGCTTCAGTCTGATATTTTTTTGTCTTTTCACTGGCGTTGAAATCTTGCTTCAGTCTGATTTTTTTCGTCTTTCACTGCGTTGAAATCTTGCTTCAGTTGATATTTTTTCGTCTTTTCACTGGTGAAATCTTGCTTCAGTCTGATATTTTTCGTCGCTTCCTGCGTGAAATCTTGCTTCAGTCTGATATTTTTCGTCTTTTCACTGCGTCTTTTCACTGCGTTGAAATCTTGCTTCGTTGATATTTTTCGTCTTTCACTGCGTTGAAATTTGCTTCGTCTGATATTTTTCAGTTCTCACTGCGTTTGAAATCTTGCTTCAGTCTGATATTTTTCGCTTTTTCATTGCGTTGAAAATCTTGCTTCAGTTGATAACTCGTTGAAATTTGCTTCAGTCTGTTTTTCGCCTTTTCACTGCGTTGAAGACTTGCTTCAGTTGTATTTTTCGTCTTTTTCAATCTGATATTTTTCGCCTTTTCACTGCGTTGAAATCTTGCTTCAGTCTGATATTTTTCGCCATTTCACTGCGTTGAAATGTGGTCTCAGGTCCGATATTTTTCTTTCCATTGCGTTGAAACCTTGCCTTGAGTCCCGGCGTACTGAACGACATCCCGAGGAAGCAACTAATACAAATAAATCAAAATTGAAAATTCAAATCTAAACAATAAAAGAATAATAATAATTAAACAAATCGAAAAATTTAATGAACGGGCGTAAAGGAGGCAAGAAAACTCTGGGCGTCTGCACTTGTATTTTGTTATCTCAAGTTGTTATCAACCTCTTTAATCTGTAAATACATTCTTTTAAAATGATTAGGATGACAGTGGGTCAATAAACACAGATAAGCAGAAGAAAGTTAGAGAGAGAGAAGAAGAGAGAGAGAGAGAGGAGAGAGAGAGATGAGAGAGAGAGAGAAGAGAGAGAGAGAGAGAGAGAGAGAGAGAGAGAGAGAAGAGAGAGAGAGAGAAAAAAGTCCTAACCAATTCTGACGGAGCCCGAATGTAGAGTGAGAGTGAAGAGAGAGAGAGAGAGAGAGAGAGAGAGAGAGAGAGAGCGAGAGAGAGAAGAGAGAGAGAGAGAGAGAGAGAGCCGAGAGAGAGAGAGAGAGAGAGAGAGAGGAAGTCTAAACCAATTCTGACGGCACACGATGTTAGAGTGAGTGAGTGAGTTTAGAAGAGAGAGAGAGAGAGAGAGAGAGAGAGAGAGAGAGAGAGAGAGAGAGAGAGAGAGAGAGAGAGAGAGAGAGAGAGAGAGAGAGAGAGACAGAGACAGAGAGAGAAGTCTAAAGCGATTCTGACGGCACACGATGTTAGAGTGAGAGAGAGAGAGAGAGAGAGAGAGAGAGAGAGAGAGAGAGAGAGAGAGAGAGAGAGAGAGAGAGAGAGAGAGAGAGAGAGAGAGAAGAAAATAAATAAGGCACAATAACGACGAAGAAGAGTTTGTGCTCGCGGACGATGGCCTGCAGATCTAACTCGCATGAATAATCACGTTTTCCAACTACATTAGAACACGGGGAAGAAGTGACACAGCAAAGATTATCCAGCGGGAATAATGATAGAGTTATCTCTCTGCCAGTCGCGGGCGGTGACACGGCACGGCGGCGGGCGTGAGGCGGGCGACCCTGCGCAGATCTAAACCTGGGTCATGTGCAACCCCTCCCCTTCCTCCCCATCCTTCCCCCTTCCCCCTTCCCCTCCCCTCATCGTCATGCACGTGTACCGCAACCTTGTAGATTGTTTTTTTTTCTTTCTATTTCTTTGTTTTGCTGTCTTTGTTGTAATGTGTTTTTTTTTATGGAGGATTAATTCATTTTTTATGTCTGCGTTTCTTTTTATGCTGTTCTCTTTTTCTTTCTCTTTCTCCCCCCCCCTCTCTCTCTCTCTCTCTCTCTCACACACACACACATACACTCCCTCACTCTCTTTCTCTCTTCCTCCCTCCCTCACTCTTTCCCTCTAATTCGTTTTTTCCCTCTCTCCTTCTTCCTCGCTATTCACGGCATTTAACTATCTCTTCCTCCCTTTCTTGCTGAAAGTGAGAGAAGAGAGAAAAAAAAACAAGTTCTAGTCAAAGGTCGACACCCGCACACCAAGATCCCCCCCCCCTCCCCCAACCCCCCCCTTCCCAGGACGACTTGTGCATGGGATTATCGGAGTCAGAGTCTGGTGCGAGTGAGTGCGTGCGTGAGTGAGTGCGTGAGTGTGTTAGGTAGTGAGTGGGTGGGTGAGAGAATGTGTGAGTGAGTGCGTGAGTACCTGAGTGTTAGTGAGTGTGCGAGTGGGTGGATGGGTGGGTGATGAGTGCGTGAGTGTAAGTGAATAAGTTAGTGAGTGCGTGAGTGTTAGTGAGTGAGTGAGTACGTGAGGGAGTGGGTGGGTGAGTGTTAGTGAGTGAGGAGTGAGTAGTTGGGTGAGTGCGTGAATGTAAGTGAATGAATTAGTGCGTGAGTGGTGGGGGGGGGGTAAGTGAGTGTGTGAGGGTGTGTAAGTGAATGAGTAAGTGAGTACGTGTGTTAGTGATTGAATGAGTGGGTGAATGAGTTGGTGGGTGAGTGAGTGAATGAGTGCTTATGTATGAGAGAAAGATAGAAAGAGTCAACATGTATGTGTTTGAGTGTGTGTGTGTGTAATACGTGAAACATGCGCATGTACGTGTCCATGACTATATATTTATGTAAGCATTTATGCATTTATATATGCATACGTGCTGCGTACATGCGTGTGATCAGACTTGCGACCGTCCGTGAGTGCATGCGTGCATAGATTAGAGTCGAGCATGTACGTTAATCCCCACACTGTCGATGACGAAACACATAAAATCAACAAAGCATCAAAGCCTGTCTGTTCACCTAGCTATGTGGCACTTGATCTAAAGTTAATACATTGAGAGATGCCAGCACGCATGAACGCCAGGCACTGTGCCTCGTGTCGCTGTTAATACAGTCACAGGGCACCGAACTGTGACACACGCCGAGGTCGCTTCTGGGATTAAAAGTGCGTGTGCTGGCCTTCGTCTCTGGCAGTGTGTGTGCGTGTGTGTATGTGTGTAAGTGTGTGTGTGTGTGTGTGCGCGCTAATCTGACACTGTCCCCTTTTTCTCTCACTCGCTCTCTATTCTCCCCTTCCTCTCTCTCTCTCTCACTCTCTCTTTCGGATACTCTCTACCCTGTATTCTATATCAATCTCTTGTTCTGTATGTATGCGTTTCTCTCCCACTTCTCCTTTCTGTGCATATCTCTCTCTCTCTCTTTACGTGTGTGTGCGTTTATCTCCCCTCATCTGCCTCCCTGTGCCTGTGTGCGTATCTCCCACTCTCTTCCCTCTTTCGCTCTAATCATTTTATCACCCTCCCTCCCCCCGCTCACTCCTCTCTATCTCTCTTCAACATTCTGATCAACTCATATGCATAATAGATCGTAAACGGTAGTATAAATCACAGCGAACTTACAGAGGACGCCACAGAACCTAAAAGAAAGAAAATGTACACGCAAAGTACTTAAGGATTTACCACGCTGGGGGAAACGCGAGCCTGAACGAGCGATGAAAAAGCACAGCCAGTGAACGAGCGGGTGAGAGAACGAGCGAGGACAGCCGCGGAC
>NW_020870298.1:103331-113331 GCF_003789085.1 Penaeus vannamei
TTTTTTCCCCACTTTTAATGATGTATGCTATTTTCTTGCATCGTACCACATTCAGCAATTATAATTGATGATTATTGTTAAATAGTAATACCAATACTATGAGCTGCAGTTGTTGTTGTTGTTGTTTTTGTCATTCTTTTCATCTTTACCATAATTGTTGTTGTTGTTAAGGTTGTTACGGTCACTATTTTTTTTTTTGTTATAAATGATTTTGTTAGTTATCGTTATTCTTGTTATTATTGTTATTGTTGGTATTATTATTAATATTGATGTTATTATTATTAATGTTATTTTTATCATTATTGTTTTTGTTATTATTATTATTATTATTATTATTATTATTATTATTATTATTATTATTATTATTATTATTATTATTATTATTATTATTATTATTATTATTATTTATTATTATTATTATGATTATTATTATTTTTATTATTGTTATTATTGTTATTATTGTTATTATTATTGTTATTATTATTATCATATCATTGCCTTTGTCATTGTCATTGCCATTGCCATTGTTATTATGATTATTGTTTTTGTTATTATTATTTTTTTATATATATAATTATTATTATTGTTATTATTGTTGTTATTGTTGTTTATAATTGTTATTGTTATTATTTTTATTATTATTATTATTATTATTATTATATTATTATTATTATTATTATTATTATTATTATTATTATTATTATTGTTACTGTTACTGTTATTGTTGTTATTATTATTATTGTTGTTATTGTTATTATTATTATTATTATTATTATTATTATTATTATTATTATTATTATTATTATTATTATTATTATTGTTATTATTGTTATTGTTGTTGTTTTGTTGTTAGTTATGATTTTGATTATTATTGTTGTTATTGTCATTATTATTGTTATTATTTTTTTTGTTATTGTTATTATTATTGTCATTATTTTTGTTATTACTGTTGTTATCTTGTCATTATTATTATTATTTTTGTTATTGTTACTATTGTTATTTCCTCCGCCAAGGTGGCTATGTTTTTATTATCGTTGGTGGATAGGTAGGTCGGTCTGTCGGTGGGTGGGTGGGTGTTTGGATTGGTGAGTGGGTCACGAAACAGATATTTTTTTATATAGAGGTGTGCCATAGCCTGACTTGGGTAACATTAACATTGTGATGGTGATCCAGATCCAGGAATTTTATGAATGATTGCATAATTACCCCTATTGCCTTGGGATAATAGGGATAACTGTTATTATCATCATTACTTTTATCACCTACGTCAAGGAGGTTATGGGTATGGACGTCACTAGTGTATTTGGGAAGGTGGTGATATTAATGCAACGCTTTTGTGTGAATATTTTTATTGTTATTGTTTTAGTTATTGTTGTTGGTATGAATCATCATTATTATTATTGTTATTATTTTTTTTATTATTATTATTATTATTATTATTTTTATTGTTATTATTATTATTATTATTATTATTATTATTATTATTATTGTTATTGTTATTGTTATCATTATCATTATCATTATCATTATCATTATCATTGTTGTTAATATATTTTTTTGTTATTATTTTTATTGTTATTATTATTATTATTATTATTATTTTTTATTATTATCAGTACTATTGATTATTGCTATTACTTATTTGTTACTACTTTATTTTATTATCATGATTGTTATTATTGTTGTTGTTGTTTTACTATTTCTATTTTTACTATTGATTATTATTACTTATTATTGCTTTTACTATTACTGTCGTTAATATTTTGGTGATGATGAATATGATGATAATTTATTTTGTTATTGTTATTGTTTTTGTTGCTGTTATTATCTTTGTTGATATTTTTATTATAGTTGCTCTTGTTTTATTATTATTATTGTCAGTATCATTGTCATTGTCATTGCCATTGTTATTGTCATTTGGCATCTTTTCTGGTGGCAATTAGGGTGCTGTGGGACGCGTTGTGACACCCAAAAGCTGTCTAGTGATTCAAGGCGAGACAAACTGCTAAGCTCCGCCCACTTTTGTGACAATAGGAATTTATTGTGCTGGTTATTTTTTTGACAGGTACACAGTATTTTAGAATATGATATCCAAAATGGCTGTTAATATATGACGTTGGGTTTTGCCGTGTTATAGATATCCACTGTAAGTATGTATATGCGTGAAAATACCTGAGGTATGAGGAATCTATCTAGCAACTCAATAAGTGTTTAAACCTACTTGATTCCTGTCGCACGAGAGGTGTCCTGTGTACCGTAACCATTGGAAAAGATGGCAATTGCCATTTTCATTGTCATTGTTATTGTTAGTTATTGTTTTGTTTTATGTTTTTATTATTTTTGTTATCATTATCATCATTATCATCATTTATATTATATTATTATCATTATTATATATTATTATTATTATTATTATTATTATTATTATTATTATTATTATTATTATTATTATTATTATTATTATTATTATTATTATTATTATTATTATTATTATTATTATTATTATTATTATCATCATCAGTATCATTATCATGAGTCTATTCATATTTTTAAGGTTGTTGTTATTAATATTAATTTTTTTAATTGTTATCAGTGTTATCGTCATTATCATCATTAGATTATTAATGTTATTATTATTAATATTACTGTGATTACTAGGATTGATATGATTATTGTGATTACAATTAAAAGTAATAGTATAATGAAAATAATGATAATGATAATAATAATGATGATTATAATGATAATGATAATAATAATAATAATAATGATGATGATAATGATGATTATAATGATGATAATGATAATGGAAGTAATGAAATTTTTATTATTGTTAATATTATTTCTTTGATTAGTAGTCTTAATATTGATATTGTTTTTATTCATGTTGTGATTATTATGTTTTTTATGATTATTATGATTATTGTTGTTGTTGTTGTTGTTCTTTTTATTATTATCATGATGATGATGATTTTTTTTGTTATTGTTGTTATTAGTGTTTTTGTTGTTATCATTATAGTTATTAATGATGATGATAATAATATTATTATAATAATAATAATTATTATTATTTGTTGACTTTATTATGATTGTATTTATTATTAACAGTATTTTTCATATTCTTATTGTTATTTACTATTACTGTTATTATTGCTAGTATTAATATTTTTGCCATTATATTGCTATTTATTTTTTTGGGTATTATTGTTGTTTTTGTTATCGTTATCTTTTAATCTATCATCATTGTCGTTATTGTTATCATTATCGCAATCGGTGTTGCAATTGTTGATATTGGTGTTATTGTTATTATCATTTTTGATAATGCTATTATCACTCATCATTGATAATCTTGATACTGATATTTCTGTCATTATTAAGATAAAGATAAATATGATTGTTTATCTTTGATTATTATTTTGATTTTTGTTATGATTATTGTTTTTGTTATTGCTATTGTTTATTCAGGGTTCCAGTGCATCCATAAAAAGTCTTGAAATGTCATGAAATTTAAGGAGTTAAGAAGTAAAAAAAAAATGGAGCTTTTTCTATCTCTGTCTTAAATTTGCTCAAGACACATCTTTGTGCAAGTAAATGTACATAAATCTGTTACTGGCGGACTCTGTAGCAAATTGTTCTGTTGCCGATCTCTTTGCCGCTCGATGGGAAATCATTTTTCAACAACATTAGACCTTGACCTTTCCTGATTGAAGCAACCGTTTCCTTATGAATCGTGTGTATTCAGTTGGAACAAGTCTTAGAAAGTCTTAAAAAGGTCTTAAATTTCATCAGGCTATACTTGAAAGAACCCTGTCATTACTGTTGTTTTTCTTCTTATTATTGTTATTGCTATTGTTATATTTTCTTTTCTTTTCTTTCCTTTCATTATTATTATTATTATTATTATTATTATTATTATTATTATTATTATTATTATTATTATTATTATTATTATTATTATTATTATTATTATTGTTATTATTGTTATTATTGTTATTTTGTTGTTATTGTTGTTATTGTTGTTATTGTTGTTATTGTTGGTTGTTATTATTGTTGTTATTGTTGTTATTGTTGTTATTGTTGTTATTGTTATTATTGTTAATATTGTTGATATTATTAATTATCAGCATTATTATTATTATTACTACTATTGTTATTACTGTTGATATTATTGATAACATTATTATTGATAATAGTCATATGGCGACAATGGAGATGTCTTGTACGTACATGCCATTCCCACTGTTAATTTTGTTTATTGATTAGATTTTCACATAGATGGCCCCATAAGTGCTTAGTCACCAAGGAGTCAATTGTTAGTTTGACCTATCTCACCTCTTTACTGTTTTCCTTGATGTTTGGAAATATTCCTATTCACTCCATATTGCTACTCGTATTGTCAATTAGTTTATCATCTTCCTTCTCCTCTTTTTCCTTCTCCTTTTCCTTCTCCTTTCGTCCCTTCTCTTCTCCTTCTCCTTCTCCTTCTCCTTCTCGATCTCCTTCTCCTTCTCCTTCTCCTTCTCCTT
Organism: Penaeus vannamei; assembly: GCF_003789085.1. Classification (NCBI taxonomy): domain Eukaryota; kingdom Metazoa; phylum Arthropoda; class Malacostraca; order Decapoda; family Penaeidae; genus Penaeus; species Penaeus vannamei. Next base: position 107,858 of record NW_020870298.1, read on the forward strand.
CTCCCTCCTTCTCCTTCTCCTTCTGTCTCCTTCTCCTTCTCCTTCTCCTTCTCCTTCGCCTTCGCCTTCCGCCTTCGCCTTCTCCTTCTCGCCTTCGCCTTCGCCTTCTCCTTTCCTTCTCTCCTTCCTTCTCCTTCTCCTTCTCCTTCTCTTCCTTCTTCTTCCTTCTCTTCCTTCTCTTCTTCTCTATCTTTCTTCTCTTCCTTCTTCTCTTCTTCTCCTTCTTCTTCTCCTTCTTCTTTCTCCTTCTTCTTCTCCCTTCTCTTCTCTTCCTCTTCTCTTCCTCCTTTCCTTTCCTTCCTCTTCCCTCTTCTCTTCTCTCCTCTTCCTCTTCCTCTTCCTCTTCCCTTCCCTCTCCTCTCCTCCTCCTCCTCTCCTCCTCCTTCTCCTCCTCCTCCTCTCCTCCTCCTCCTCCTCCTCCTTCTCCTTCTCTTCTCCTTCTCCTTCTCCTTCATCTCCTCCTTCTCCTTCTCTTTTCCTTCTCTCTTCTTTTCTTTCTTCTCCTCCTCTTCCTCCTCCTTCTCTCCTTCTCCTCTTCTCCTCTTCCTCTCCTCCTCTCCTCCTCCTCCTCCTCCTCCTCCTCCTCCTCCTCCTCCTCCTCCTCCTCCCTCCTCCTCCTCCTCCTCCTCCTCCTCCTCCCCTCACCTCCTCCTCCTCTCCTCCTCCTCCTCCATCACCTCCCTCCTCTCCTCCATCACCTCCTCCTCCTCTCCTCCTCCTTCCTCTCCTCTCTCCTCCTCCTCCTCCTCCTTCCTCCTCCTCCTCCTCCTCCTCTCCTTCTCCTTCTCTCCTTCTCCTTTCCTTCACTTTCTCCTTCTTCCTTCTTTTCTTTCTTCTCCTCCTCTTCCTCCTTCCTCCTCCTCCTCCCCCATCACCTCTCCCTCTCCTCCTCATCTCCTCCTCCTCTCCCTTCATCCTCTCTCCTCTCCTCCTCCTCCCCTCCTCCTCCTCCTCCTCTCCTCCATCACCTCCTCCTCCTCCTCCTCCTCCTCCATCACCTCCTCCTCCTCCTCCTCCTCCATCCTCCTCCTCCTCCTCCTCCTCCTCCTCCTCCCTCCATCACCTCCTCTCCTCCTCCTCCTCCTCCTCCATCCTCCTCCTCCTCCTCCTCCTCCTCCTCATCACCTCCTCCTCCTCCTCCTCCTCCTCCTCTCCATCACCTCCTCCTCCTCCTCCATCTACCTCCTCCTCCTCCTCCTCCTCCATCACCTCCTCCTCCTCCTCCTCCTCCATCACCTCCTCCCTCCTCCTCCTCCATCACCTCCTCCTCTCCTCCTCCCTCCCATTCCTCCTCCTCCTCCTCCTCCATCATCCTCCTCCTCCTCCTCCTCCATCACCTCTCCTCCTCCTCCTCCTCCATCCTCCTCTCCTCCTCCCCTCCATCACTTCCTCCTCCTCCTCCTCCTCCATCACCTCCTCCTCCTCCTCCATCCTCCTCCTCCTCCTCCTCCATCACTCCTCCTCCTCCTCTCCATCTCCTCCTCCTCCTCCTCCTCCTCCTCCTCCTCATCCCCTCCTCCTCCTCCTCCTCCATCACCTCCTCCTCCTCCTCCTCCTTCCATCACCTCCTCCTCCTCTCCTCCTCCTCCTCCATCACCTCCTCCTCCTCCTCCTCCTCCATCACCTCTCCTCCTTCCTCCTCCTCCTCCATCACCTTCCTCCTCCTTCACTCCTCCTCCCTCCTCCTCCTCCATCACCCCTCCTCCTCCTCCTCCTCTCCTCCTGCCTCCATCCCTCCTCTCCTCCTCCTCCTCCATCACCTCCTCCTCCTCCTCGCTCCATCACACCTCCTCCTCCTCCTCCTCCATCCTTCCTCCTCCTTCCTCCATCACCACCTCCTCCTCCTCCTCCTCCTCCTCCTCCTCCCTCCTCCTCCTCCTCCCATCACCTCCTCCTCCTCCTCCTTCCTCACCACCTCTCTTCCTCCTCCTCCTCCATTCACCTCCTCCTCTCCTCCTCCTCCTCCTCCAATCACCATTCCTCTCCTCCTCCTCCTCTCCTCTCCTCCTCCTCCTCCTCCTCCTCCCCTCCTCCTCCTCCTCCTCCTCCTCCTCCTCCTCCTCCTCCTCCTCCATCACCTCCTCCTCCTCCTCCTCCTCCTCCATCCCTCCTCCTCCTCCTCCTCCATCACCTCCTCCTCCTCCTCCTTCCATCCTCCTCCTTCATCACCTCCTCCTCCTCCTCCTCTCTCACCTCCTCGCTCCCTCCTCCTCCTCCCACCTCTCCCTCCTCACTCCTCCCTCACCTCCCTCCTCCTCCTCCTCCTCATCCTCACCTCCTCCTCCTCCTCCTCCATCACCTCCTTCCTCCTCCTCCTCCTCCATCACTCCTCCTCCTCCTCCTCCATCACTCCTCCTCCTCCTCTCCTCCTCTCCATCACCTCCTCATCCTCCTCCTCACTCCATCACCTCCTCCTCCTCCTCCTCCTCCATCACCATCCTCCTCCTCCTCCTCCATCCCTCCTCCTCCTCCTCCTCATCACCATCCTCCTCCTCCTCCTCCTCACCTCCTCCCTCCTCCCTCCATCCTCCTCCTCCTCCTCCTCCATCAAATCACCTCCTCTCCAATCACTCCTCCTCCTCCTCCTCCATCACCTCCTCCTCCTCCTCCCCTCCATCACCTCCTCCTCCTCCTCCCATCACCTCCTCCTCCTCCTCCTCACTCCATCCTCCTCACCTCCTCCTCCCTCCTCCTCCATCACCTCTCCCTCCTCCTCCTCTCCTCCATCCTCCTCCTCCTCCTCCTCCTCCTCCTCCTCCCTCCCTCCTCCTCCTCCTCCTTTATCACCTCCTCCTCCTCCTCCTCCTCCATCACCTCCTCCTCCTCACTCCTCCTCCTCATCACCTCTTCCTCCCTTCACCTCCTCCTCCTCCACCACCACCTCCTCCATCACCTCCTCCTCCTCCATCTCTTCTTCTCCTCCATCTCCCTCTTCTGCTCCTCCTCCATCTCCTCTTCCTCCTCTCATCTCCTCTTCCTCCTCCTCCATCTCCTCTTCCTCCTCTTCCATCTCCTCTTCCTCCTCTTCCATCTCCTCCTCCTCCTCCTCCTCCTCCTCCTCCTCCTCCTCCTCCTCCTCCTCCTCCTCCTCCTCCTCCTCCTCCTCCTCAATATTGTTATTATTGTAATTATAAGTAATAGTATCAACATTATTACTCTCATGATGTTATTGTATTTGTTATTATCATTATCACTATCTTTATCATTATTATTATCATTATCATTATCTTTGTTATCATTATCATTGTTTTCTTAAATAGTCATCATGATTGTTATCATCATTATTGTTGTTATCCTTACTGTTATCATTATAGTTATCGTCAGTTATTACTTTCATCATTACTAATATCATTATCATTGTTGTTATTGTCATTGGCAGTCGTTTTAGTTGTTATTGTAATCTGTATTACTACTTTTGTTATTGTTATTACTTTTGATATTGTTATCGTTAGTGTTATTGTTATTGCTGTTGTTGTCATTATTGTCATTCTTGCACAAGTGTGGGGACTTTTACCTGATCAATGATCGAGAAAGGAAATTAAGAAATTAGAATGCTTAGGCTGAGCCCAAATCATATAGGATGATTTGCTGCACACGATTCCAGTGGGTAATGAGGTATAAGGGTAATGAAATTTATGAGATTTAAGACTACCTTTTGGTATATATACATGTTCTTTTGATCCGTGGAGTTTATGATGATGATCATGCTAAAAGTGATATTGATGGTCATGGTGATAATGAAAATGGTGGTGGTGATGGTGTTGGAAATGGTAATAGTGATGGTGATGGTTATGGTGATAATTATAACAAGATTGAAAATGAATAGTAATGGTAACATCAGTAATGATGATAATAATTAAGGAAAATATCTAAGTAATAGTAGTAGTCTAGTTATAAAGCTGATGATGATGATGATACACACACACACACGCACGCACGCACGCACGCACGCACGCACGCACGCACGCACGCACGCACGCACGCACGCACGCACGCACGCACGCACGCACGCACGCACGCACGCACGCACGCACACACACACACACACACACACACACACACACACACACACACACACACACACACACACACACACACACACACACACACACACACACACACACGCCATCCCATAAACACACACGGCCACAGACACGCCATACACACGCCACACATGCACCACACACACACATGCGCACGCACACACACACGCACACATACACACACACACACACACACACACACACACACACACACACACACACACACACACACACACACACACACACACACACACACACACACACACACACACACACACACACACACACACACACACACACACACACACACACACACACACACACACACACACACACACACACACAACACACGCCATACACACGCCATACACACGCCATACACACGCCATACACACGCCATACACACGCCATACACACGCCATACACACGCCATACACACGCCATACACACGCCATACACACATGCCATACACATGCCATACACACGCCATACACACGCCATACACACCATACACACGCCATACACACACCACACATACACCACACACACACATGCGCACGCGCCACACACACACACATATGTGCATCCCCCCCCACACACACACACACATACACACACAATACACTCGCCATACACACCATACACACCATACACACACCATACACACACCATACACACATAAACACACATAAACACACCATACACACACCATACACACACCATACACACACCATACACACACCATACACACACCATACACACACGCACGCATGCATGCACAAACACGTACACACTCACACGGACATGCTCAAACATACACCTTAATATACCTGTTTTGATTTAGTTACTGGTGCCGAATCTTTAAAAACTACTACTGGTTATCTTGAGTTTCTTGAAGACACAGATACAATTATGTTAAGCTATCTAATTTTGATAAGATAGCTAGACTTGTCACAAGTGTCTGTTCAAGTACTCCTTATGTTTATTTCTTTATCAGTATTCATTAAATACATGTACTCTGTTTGAAGAGGAAGATATCCTGAGCATCATGCTAATATTTTGTGATAAGATTCAAAAAATGAATTGAAAAGTTATTTTTTCTGTACCTTATCTGGTCAGCTTTTAGATTTCAGACTGATTATCGTCTTTATTAAAAAGATGAGAAAACAGATGTCTTGACATGTCCTTATCTCATATTTTTGCTTGATCAAAGATCTGTTTTACGGAAAAAAGAAAATTTGATGAACAACCAGTTTTCTTTAGTTTGTGCATAGCATTTATAGCATTTTTGGCATATCTTCATTGTCTTTATTATCAGCATTGTCAGCGTCAGGCATCAACCTTTTTATCATGATTAAGGTCAGCATACTATATGTTTATCATTTATAGAACTCAGAATGTTTAATTGATATAACAGCAATTTATGATTTC
>NW_020870298.1:139618-149618 GCF_003789085.1 Penaeus vannamei
AGCCCGCAAGTGGCCCAAAATTGTGGCATTAGGCTTCTTTGACAGGTGACTCTCCCAGGTGTGTTGCTTGTTGGCCTGGCCCACATGCAGTGTCAAGACTCATTACCTCCCCTTTCCAATGTTCTCTCTTTTTCTGCATTTCTTTTGCTTTTTTCCCCATTTTCCAAGGTTGCTATTTGTCATTACATATGCTGTATTAAGATGGTAATAGACTGTTCTCTTTGCCCAAACTAGATATTACCTCACTAGGTAGTCTACATTTTGTTGTTATTTTTTTATATTTTCATATTATTCAGTTTCTTTTTATACAACCTGTACCATTGGTCAGGACAGGAATAGGATCCCAAGCATGGGAATAGTGTCCTCCCTAGAACTGGTGCTCTTCCAGTTATTGCTCTTGAATAGTACATTTCGCCCTCCTTTGCTGATAGAAAAAATACTAGAGCCCCTTCCTAAATTCCCACTGAGTCCACATTTCCTCCAAGAGCTTTGTGCACTCATGGTGTGCCTTCAGAGGAATTTTTCATGATAGCACTTTCTTGTTACGAAACCCTCAGCCATTTTTTTTCCATGATGACGTATTCCTATTTCCCACTTTTCAGCCTCATTTTTTTCATGATATGGCAGTCACTTCACCTGGATCCATTCTATTACTTTATTATCTGCTAAGGCACCAGGATTTTAGTGATTAGTACTGAATATAAAGATATTTATTTATTTTTTCAAAGTTACTAGGCCAACTTGAGTTTGAGAAAGGCAGTTGTGCTTAAAAATAGTGGTGGAGAATTATTGTTATTAGTAATTATTGCCATATTTAGTAATATTAAGATATCTAAATTATAATGCATGAATGTTCAATACTAATGCAGAATGTCTATAATTCATTACAAATACCCTGTTGTTGTAAACCAGTCAGAATTTTTATTTATATTGATGCTTTTTCCTTTTTCTTGTAGTACTTTGAAAACCTGTCACATATGTGATGATGATGATTGGGAACCAGTAAGTTTGAAATGTTAGAAGACTCTTGCTATAGAAAATACTATTAGACCATGACTTGTTTCAATGATTGAAAGTTGTTCCTAGTGTAATTTGAGAACCTGTTGATGCTTTCAATTTTTATGGTATCTTTTCTAATATATAAGCATTTGTTAGCATTAGCTTTAGAATGTTAGAAAACATCTCTAACCTAAGATAGAACGGTCATTCTTATTTAATTTTATATGAGAAATCTTGCAGCAACAGCAAAACATCCCATTTGTTTGTTTGTCAAAATTAATGCAATGCATATTGTCTTTTGCAACAAAATGATCTTGTAATTTCTTTTCTTATTTAGATAATTGGATTTAAATAAAACAATGTGGCTTTTTCCTCATCAGCAATGGCAACAGATCAAATGAACGCACTCTACATACGCTGTGTATTTCACGTTGACACCTGCGCTCAACCTCATTTGCTACTTGTCTCTAGTAATATGATATCCCATGTCATACTAAATCTTCAAATGTTGGCACTACCAGTAACTTTCTCACTAATGTCAATATATCAGTTTTTCCCTGATGAATAGTTTGATGTAGGGAATTGTGAAGAGCCTTGAATTTCAAAGGTTGAAATTAATGGTACTTTTCAAGTACTAGAATTAGCAGTACCAGTATTGCATGAAAATCTTTTTGGTATCACATACTTAACTCCTGCAATTTAGATGACATGATCATCACATCATGAAAAACTTTGGCTTAAGTTGACTTAAACATACCATCATGGTAAAATTTGGCTGACTACTGGGGTGACAGGAACTTGCTGTCAATAGACTTTTGGTTGAAGGTGGGGGTGATGCGAATGGCCCACCACGAGTGCATAAAGCTCTTGGAGGGTGATAAGACCCTGTAGGTTTTTGGGAAGGGGATTTTGCATTGTTTTCATAGATAACAAGTGTAGAATGTATCATCTCAGTGCCATGACTGGAAGAACCCTGGGTCCAGAGAGGATGCTGTTTCCATATTCTGGATCCTTCCTGCCCATCACGAATGATGGTGCAAGTTTTGTTACAGACAATTGAATATTAACCCGTTGGATCTGGTTGCATCATGGAAAATGTTGGTGAAAATATGGGCAATTGGTTTAGTAAGTAGCCAATATTCTGGGCATGCAGTGCTTAACTCATTAGCGACGGGTGTCCCATATATTGAGACACCCGAAAAAATAAACATTGCTGGGTGTCTCGCCAGTGTGACGCTGTATGGGGGCTCACGCCCCGATGCAGCAGCGGGCCGCGGCTTTCGGGTGGACAGACTCTGGGGAAGCTCTGCTCACCGATTTTGTAGCCGCCCAGAATATTTTATTTTTGGCTTCAAAATATACCGGCGTGAATGGGTTAAGGCAGATGTGTGCAAACACTCTTTAGCGGTGACAAGATTCTGTTTCTCCCCTTTGCAAAGTTATTTTGTATGAACTTTTTTAGCTTTTCTACCATTTTCCAATGTCCATATTTGTAGTAAATAACTCAGTGCCAAAAAAAAAGAAAAAAGAAAAAAAGAAAAGAAACATTTTTGGTGTCATATCTTATTCTTTCGTAATTTTTAATATTTCATAATACAGCCTGCGCCGCTGATCACAGTGGCCAGGAATACAATGCACAGCATGAAAGTGGTGTTCTCCCCAGTGCCAGTGCTCTTCCAGTCATTACATAACACCATTTTCCACATTTGTTTATTGATGGGAATAATGCCAAAGCCCCCTTCTAAGTGCCAAATGAGTCAAATCACACAGGTTAGTGCACTCATGGCGAGTCTTTTGTGTCACCCTGGTATTCGCCCATGATGGCAAGTTTGTATCACCTGGCCCATGGCCATTTTGTCTGACGACAGCATGTTCACGTCACCCGGCCCTCAACCCAGATTCTTCCTTGACGGGACTGTAACATTATCAAGATTGTAGGGTAAAAAGAAAAGAAAGAAAAGAAAAAATGATATTGATATTATTATTGCATTTATTTATGGTCTACCTAAAGAGATGATGTGGAGTCTGTTCAAGGAAAGCAGTATTACCATCTGGATAAAGTAAAACAAATGACAAATATAGACATTTGGAATGGCAAAAAGGCAAAAAATGCACATGCTGAAATAGTAAAGATATAATTGTAAAGGGAAGGCACAGCATCTTGTCACTGATCACAAGTCAAGCCACATACCCAGCAGAGTATCCATTTAATAAGCCTACCTGTATTTTGGGCCACATGTTGCAGTGAAGCAAGCAGATCCAATGGGTTAAGTACTGTTTTACCGGTAGCAGTCCTGTTATTTTGTATTTGTTCAGAAATTATTTGAGTAATTAAAATTTTGAGATACTCCAAATTACTTGAAGAGAAACTTTCTGGATAAAAAAATTTGATGTATTTCTGTTTGAATACATTTGGACTAGTTTCTTTTGTAGAATAGCACATAAGCATGGCAAAAATGAAAATGCTATGTGACAGATGAGTATAAAGTATGACAGTGAAGGTTAATGGTTGATAGAACGAGTATGTTAAAGAAAAGCAGACACGTGAGCAATAGCAAGCAGGCATGTAAGTAAGAGCGCGAGCAAGCTACACACATGAGAAAGTGTGTAAATGGGTGCTTCCTCCTAACAGTGATAGTAGGGATGGTTAGAGGAAAAATGGTAATATGGCTCTTTACGAAAGTTGATTATAATAATTAGAAAAATATTTACTACAACCACTAGCTGGCTTGAAAACTGCTGGCTTTGCCTCTAATGATGCTGTTACGAAAGAATAGTGGGAGCCCCATTAGCCATACTTCCAAAGCCTTTTTCAATTGTGCATAACTCTACAAGTGCTAGAAAGTCTGAATGCTTCATCTAAACTTGTACACCAAATTAAGGGACAGGTTTTTTGTAACTTATTTTCAGAAATCCCTCAAAACGTTTTGGGGAACCTGCTGGAAATGTGATTTTTTACCTTTTTACATCCTATGCTCATGAGTTTTATTATTATTTTTATTTTTTTACATAATTAATTATTAATATTATTATTATTTTTATTTTTATTTTTTTACTGAACTACCATATTTGTGTTATTGTTGGTTAAGAAATATAAGGATACTCAAATTTTCACTGTCAAATTATTGTATAGATATAGTTTCATTGAAAAATAGTTGAAAATTAACCCACTTACGACAAGTGTTCCACATATGAGACACCTGGAAAAATAACATTGCTGGGTGTCCTGCCAGTGTGATGGTGGATAGGAGCTTGTGCTCTGATTCCGTTGCGGGCCACAGCCGGCGCGCGGGCAGATTCCGGGCCAGCCCAGTGGGCCGATTTTGAAGCCACCTGGAATCTATTATTTTCGGTTTCAAAATATGACGTCGCTAGTGGGTTAATAAAGTTTTGGAATTTCAAAGTGCTATATTGTTTTGAATTTTTATTTATTCTGCTAGGCCTTCCTCATTCTACAGTTTTTTGACGATAAAATAAAAAGAGTAAGATGAAGTGAGACATTATTATTATTATGAGTCCTTATTTTTTCAGTTTCTTATTCTTATTACCATTATTTTTAGAAATATATAATTGTAACCTTTTGCTTATATTTGTCTATTTTTTCATCTATTTGCTGTATTCCTCTCTGTCTGCTCGGCTAAATTATCCTTGTCTCTACTGCCAGGAATAGGAATTTCTGGTTCAGACTGACAGGTTTTTATGCTGAACATCCTCTGCTGCTCCTCAGCCTTTCCTATCTGTTATCCATAAAACAAATTTTATCTGAAAAATGAAGTAAGAGTAGATGACATGTCTGTTTATTCTGTGTCTAACGTAATAGGGACGTTGGCCAACCATAAGATTTGAAGGTATTCTGGAAATCAGATTTGTGGCCAGGGGTATGATTAGTCAAAACTGCTTATCAAATGAAAAACTTTTGTTGATAAGGATTGAGTTACGAGTTTAGATTATTACAGAAGAATAGACTTAGATGAAATGGAGTAGGTCTGCCATTCACTTTTAATAGACTTATTAATCGCTGTATGGGATCATATTTATTTGTACTGATTTTACATGTAAATTGATTTTTAACTAAGGTGTTGTTAACAGTAGAAAAATTTTCTTCTACATGAAGGAGTAGTGAGAATTATGTTTTGTATTATGACATTTTGTTAAGTATTTTAATTTTAACTTTTATCTGATTTTTCCAGGTATTGTGTGGACTGGGCCACTTACACATGCAGGGTATTGTGTATAGAGACTGCAAGCCTGAGAATATTTTGTTGGATGATCACGGCCATGTTCGAATATCTGACCTTGGCTTAGCTGTGCAGATTCCAGAAGGGGAGATGGTGCGTGGACGTGTTGGGACAGTTGGCTACATGGGTGAGTAACATTTTTGTTGTTATTCTTTAAAACTATAATTGATCATGGTTATTAGTATCTTTGATTAATCTAGTTATTTATATGTATGTATTTTTATATGTATATGACTATATATCTCTATATATCTATCTGTATCTATCTATCTATCTATCTATCTATCTATCTATCTATCTATCTATCTATCTATCTATCTATCTATCTATCTATCTATCTATCTATCTATCTATCTATCTATCTATCTATCTATCTATCTATCTATCTATCTATCTATCTATCTATCTATCTATCTATCTATCTATTATATATATATATTATATATATATATATATATATATATATATATATATATATATATATATATATAAGGTTATAATAGAAATGTGATTTTGTGTCTCTGTGTGTTTATAAGGTTCCAATAGTTTTCATGTATATGAGGATTTTTGTGTACACAAATGTGATTTAGTGCTTGAGAGTTTAAGCTTTCCTGGTGCTACAAATAAGTAGGACTCAACTATTCATAGCACGCTGGCAGAGTTGGCAACCAATAGAAGTTCCTGCAAGTGCCCATGTTTTATTATTTTTTATGTTATATGAGGAATAACTGTGATTACTTAAACTTTGCTCTCTCTTAATGCAAAGTAGAGAGCTTGCAGTTTTTAGGTGTTAAGGGTTAATCTTCTTTTTGGATGATGTTAAGAATGTCTGTAATGCCATAATTCTTTATTTTTCTTGAATACCATAATTCTTTATTTTTCTTGAATGCCATAATTCTTTATTTTTCTTGAATGCCATAATTCTTTATTTTCTTTTAATGTCATATATTTTTTGTTTCTCTTTCAGCTCCAGAAGTGATAGACAATGAGAAATACACGTTTTCCCCAGACTGGTTTAGTTTTGGATGCCTAATATACGAAATGATTGAAGGACAAGCTCCCTTCCGAGCCCGTAAAGAAAAGGTATGTTTCATGATGTGTTTGATGCATAGTGAGAGAGAAAGAGATTAGTCTGTGATCCCTTGTGTGTAGATATGACTTTATGGTTTGATATATATTGATTAATGCTGATCCACAGGTAAAACGGGAAGAAGTAGATCGCCGAGTGAAAGAACAGCAAGAAACATACTCTCATAAGTTTTCCGAAGAGGCCAAGTTAGTATGTCAAATGGTGAGTTGTTGCTGTTGGTATTGATAATTGATGGTGATGGTGGTTGATGATAAGGATGGTGGTGATACGAAGGATGGTGAGGATGATAATAAGGATGACGATAAGGATGATAAGGTTGATCATGGTGATGATAATAAGGATAATGATGATGATGATAATGATAAGAATATGATAAAGATGATACGGATGATGATGAGGATGTAAAGGATTATGATGATAAGTATGATGATGAGGATGATAAGGATTATGATGATAAGTATGATGATGATAGAGGTGATGATGATGATGAAAAAGATGGAAAAGAATATGATGATGATCACCATAATGATTATGAATAATGATAGTAATTAACTATAATAATGAGCTTAAAATAAACATTTATAATGATAATGACCATGATGATAATGACCATAATGATGAAGATAATAGTGATAATGATGAAAATAAGATTATGAAAAAAAACATCAGTCTAGTATAATGTATGTTTGACTTCTGTGCCTTAAATTGATGCTGTATCCAGCAAAGTGAAGTATGGAGTGTATCAAGGACTTGAGGGATTTAATGTTTATCAGTTTAGATTTTCACTTTGAATTTTGTAGTATTTCGCTTTGGTAGGTGTTTTTGTAAATGGATCACCTTTGTCATAAAATTTTTGAGAGAGAGAAAGGAAATAGTCTAAGCAGGGAGATCTGTCAGTCCAGATTGTGGATTGAAATCGTACACACTACTTGGTAGACAGGGATTAGTTGGCATTGTCGGAGTTATTGTATGGTTTGTTAGTGTTTTATTATGTGGTCAGTCATGAATTCATCTCATTTTCAGCAACAGTAAATGTTCATGTTTGCATCCTTTTTTGCAGCTACTCAAGAAGAATGCACGAGAACGACTGGGATGCAATCGGGGTCGACACGGTGCTGCTGAAGTCAAGAGTCATGACTTCTATCGCAATGTCAACTGGAAGAGATTAGAAGCTGGCATTTGCGATCCTCCCTTTGTTCCAGATGTAAGTGTAGCTATACCCTTTGCCTTGACATCTTTAGTCGCAGTTTAGTATAAGGAGATGAGCTCATGCAAGAATGTTGAAGAACTTGTTATGAATAATTTCACTGATAAAAAAAACTTGTAAACATTTATCATTGAAAGTTCCTTGCATTATCCATGGATTTTATGTATGTTCAATATGCCAAGATTTTTTTTTTTTTTTTTTTTTTTTTTTTCATTTAGAATTCAAGTAATGATAGTGCTTTTGCTGTTTCTTTTTGATAAAGTCATTTTGATATAGGATGCCATCCCATTTACATCCCAATAACTTTTGAAATATAAACAATAATGTGGCAAGGAAAGTTTTGCTTTAGGAATCATAATGTTCCGAGGATAGGAAAACTATGTTGTTGAAACAGGCTATTGCACCCCTTCAGGTAATGGATGGAAAATAGGTAAAAGAGTGCATTGTTGTAAAGTGACAGCATGTTAACTGACAGTGATGACATTGGGGAATTAACCACATGCCGACGGGGATGGCATGTCCGCCCTTGCCACGTTTATTACGTTTATTTATTGCTTTTACATGTATAAGGTCATGAAATACACGGTAATGATCTGTATATTCATATATATCGTATGTTCATACTGCTATACCCCCTGTATTTGTATATTTGTATTTCACTGGAGTGTTGGTGTGAAAGGTCAGCCGGCCAGCGAGTGTGATGTTCAGTGGCATTACAAAAATGATAAAGGGAAATGATAGAAGATTTTATCATATAGAACTATCTCATATATCATTTGTTGTCTATAACGTAAAAGATACGAGGTTGAAAAAAATGTGTATTTCTATACACTACATTATAATGTGTAGCACCCACATTTTCAGTCCAAAATAAACTTAATATGGCTCATTTTGTAGCTGAATAGTAGATCTGTTGAATGATGCATTTTTCCAGTTTTTTCATGTGCTTCATGTAAAAGTGACATATATAAAAAATCCTCTTTTGTGGTGTTCTAAAATAAATCTACACAAAATATTCACAAAAAAATAAGAATAAACAGTCAAAATTTAAAAATGTGCTTCCACATGCAGTAGATGAAAAATTACTCTATTCAGGAATGAAATCAGAAGGCCTGTATAATCTTTATGGGAATTTAAAGAAATTAAAAAAAATGGTCAATTTACGTCAACAAACACCCAGGTAGTTGGACCCTACTGTAAGAAAATGGATTTTTTTGTAACATTGTTGTAGGCTGAGAATTTCTGCAAAACTTTGGAATGCAGGTAGATGATAGATGATTATGGTTTATGAAGATTATTCTTCCTCATTTATTGTTCATAACAAAAAGATGATGAAAAGAAAGAAAAAAATTTATGCACGAAAGCTCTAGCAAACATAAATTTAGTCCAAAATAAATGTATTTTGGATCATTTTGGTGATAAAAAAAAATCTAGGGAATATAGAGATTTTTTCATATTTTTCCTGTGTTTCTCGTAAAAGTGACATGTACAATTTTTTTTTTTTTCCCACCTGAAAGTCATCTCTGTAAAAAAAAAAAAAAAAAAAAAAAGAAAAAAAGAAAAAAAAAAGTTGAAATCACAAAAAAAAATTTCCTATTCTTAGATTTAGGATGATTCTATTAAAAGAAACAAAACAATCAGAATGCCTGTGTAGATTTTTGGGGATTTTTTAGAATTTTTCTACTCTGGTTAAGTTTCAATTTATTTATTTTTATTTTTTATTTTTTTTTATACTATAAGTCAAAAAGTTTTGAGGCGATTTGGAAAAAAGAAGAAAAAAAAAAAAAAAAATGTCATGGAGATCTCGCTAGGGTTTAGATAAGAGTGTGATTTTCATCAAAATTGGCAAAAGAAGAAAAAGAAAATAAAACAAACGATCCCCTTTAGATTATTAAGGCATAAAAAGGCACCAAAAATTTAATCAACATTAGCGGGCTGGAGACGGAAGCATGTAATTGATACTCCTGACTTTCGTTTCAGTCTGTGTAAAGGAATTAGCTGTTAAGTAGAAAAAATGTAAATATTAATGCAAAATTTGTCAAAGAATGCAGCAGTATATGAAATAACAATTTATCAAAAGACCTTACTTTTGATACTGATAAAATCAGAAAAAGTGAACAAGGAATAGTTAGTGAATTTCTGTAATAATTCTATGAAATAGTGGCTGTAGACAGTCGCATACAAATCAACTGTAAGTCATGATAGATGCCATAATTAATTACACCAATAGCAGTCATACTTCCCATGTCATTAAGCATTCAATGAAATGCAAATTGTCCTTTAATTTTACTGTCTGGTACTCGTAAAACAATGACAAATTTTTGCTTTCTATATAAACACATCTACTCAGTTTTAGTTCTTTGAGAATGGTTAAGAATATGAATATGGATAGATATGGGTGACATGTTTATGTTTAGGGATGTTAAGTAACTTGTTAACAGAAAGGGAAGTGACATACCATTTTCC